>CM051256.1:21752696-22060196 GCA_027921565.1 Artemia sinica | reverse complement strand
AACCAGAGAATTGTATTTTCCATAATTTTCTTACAAAAAAACTAGAGTTTACGGTCAAAAAACCCTTATTTGCTTAGATTTTACGGAAAAAGTTCTATTTTTCGATCCATAAATGGACTTAAGTTTCACATTTGAACCAGAGAATTGTATTTTCCATAATTTTCTTGCAAAAAACTAGAGTTTACGGTCAAAAACCTTTATTAGCTCAGATTTTACGGAAATAGTTTTATTTTTCGATCCAAAAAAGGACTTAAGTTTCACATTTGAACCAGAGAATTGTATTTTCTATAATTTTCTTACAAAAAACTAGAGTTTACGGTCAAAAAACCTTATTAACTCAGATTTTACAGAAATAGTTTATTTTTTCGATCCAAAAATGAAATCCTCGCTTTTGAATGACCACCAAGTAAAGAAAAAAAACAACAAAAAAAGAAACAGAATAAGACAACAGAGTCTCTCAAACCCCATAAAGCTATTTTAAAAGGTACAAGAATTATTTATTTAACAAAAATCCTCGCTTTTTGAATGAGCATCAAATAAAGAAATCCTTTGAAAATCTACTATTGTTACAATTGCTTAAAGTGAAATTCGAGTCGCCTATTAAACCGTTTTGAACCTGTGAAACATTTAATAGCCTTTAATTTCTAAAATATAATGCACAGAAACATTAAAAAAACTCTTTTGTCGCTGAAGCATTTTCTTGTTTTGGAATGCTTATCATAACGATATCACGGGGTATAACGATACCACGGGGTATTTCATTGCGTGATTTAATTGACTAAAGCGTCTCACATCTCTATCATTATACAGAAGGCTATGTTTGTCCTTTTTCTATGTTTTTACAAGTGTCCTTATCCGTTTTCTTGTTTCACTCGAATCGTTGTTAATGTGTAAAGGGATATTTTTACCGTGTATTTGGCAGCTTGCATCGATGTGGTATCGTTCCATCTTGGTCTCTTTTCTGGGGGGGAGTAATTGCATGAATCCACCACCTCCTAAAAAAAGAAGAAAAATTTAGTAAGGAAATAATAGCCCCTCTTTTACAGATAAATTGCCCTCTCTCCATGCCCACCTCTTACAATAAAATCCTTTTTGAATCTACAAATATTAACATTTAAACTTTCAATAAATAAAACCACCGAGCCACTATCCCCTCGTTGTAATTTTCCCACTTAGTTTGAATACTATTAACCCAATTAAGAAAAGCCTCCCCGTAATTTGGTAAATGCGGACGAATTGCCAACATCTCTGTGTGCAAGTATTTCGAATACACCTCGCCCACATTTTCATTTAAAAAAATATTTTTAGTGCTATTGATGCTTTTAAACTGATTGTTTTTCACATTGTAAAACCCTCTTAATCATGGAATACAATTGAAAATAGAATATCTTTCGTTTAATTAGGCCAGAATACAATTGCTGTCTTTGTCAAGGAACATCCCTTGTTGCTATTCCATAAACATGTGTCGTTAATTTATGATAACAGGAGCGTGCGAAATTTGATCCCAAAACTGTCCCTTCCTTGTAACACAGAAGCTTCCATTTAAACAGATAAAGAAAACGCATTTTAATTAGAATGAATGAGGAAACTGACATTTTTTGTAGGAAATAACTAAAACTACAGAATTCAGCTCGTATACAGAGCAGTGTGGGATGGGTTTTTATTTACATAGTGGAAAAAAGAGCGTACTTTGTGTTTTCTAGGGAGTATACTCATCATATTTTAGGATTTGCATTATTGGAGGGGAGGAAGGCTATGCCCCTGAATTTGAACTTACTGGTAAAATGATTTTATTTGGGAATAAATTAAGAAATTCAGTAAACTTTACTCACATTGAAAATTGAAGTATCCATTGCTTTAAAGTAATAATATTTAATGTACTATCTATAATACGTTAAATCATAATGAAAATTAAATCGTAAGGTATGGGTATTTTATACAAAATCTCAAGGACGAATAAAAAACCAGTCCTTTTATTTTTAACCAATCACCAATCAAGTTATCAAAAAATATTTGAATATATTAAGTTATAGGCAAAACTGGTTTAGAAAAACTAGAATAGTGACATAATTTCACTTTATCGGGCCTCAAATTCCATTTAGTTTGCCGTATATGGTGTACCCACAGTATTTCCATACACTTATTAGCCCAGAAACCTGTCTAGTTGGCCCAGAAACCTGTCTGGTTGGCCAAGAAAGCTGTCTGGTAGGTTTTGTATAGTTGAAATCAACACTATCATTACTTTATTAGGCAATTCCAATATGGACTTAAGTTTCACATTTGAACCAGAGAATTGTATTTTCCATAATTTCTTACAACAAACTAGAGTTTACGGTCAAAAACCCTTGTTAGCTCAGATTTTACAGAAATAGTTTATTTTTCGATCCAAAAATGGACTTAAGTTTCACATTTGAAAGCTACGATGGTAATGAATGATACTTGTTATCAGAAAAAATGTCAATTGCCAAAAAAAAAAATAAAAAAACTTAAAAAAAAATGGGGGGGGGGGCGGCCTTCAAGTTTGGGGATAGGGGACCTATGGAGGGTTGATGTCTCTGCTGGTTAGGGTCATTGGTGCTTATGATCCTTGATGGTTCGTACTCACATACACCTTACTACTTGATTTGCAAGGATTTCTATGGTTTGTTCTGAATTTCTTTATTAAAATTATTTTCGTGCCATCTACATCTCTCTTAGTATCAACTTTTTAGTATACTATAACGTTGGACTCTATTTTAAACTGACAACACTGTTCAAACACAACTTGTGTATTATACAGAACACATCGAAGAAGTAAAGCTAGGTCAACTCACAAAGTCATTCTATCATCATTAACCATTTTCATTGATTGATGTTGTCTCAAATTTGTAACAAATTGCCTGAGTTAACATCCCCGAGGGGTTACCTTAACTGATAATTAGTTTAACCCTTTTTTTTCTTTTTTTTCCACCTTCATACAATCCAATTCGCATCTTCTACTGATGTCCTTGAAAACTCCAATGTCTTCATTTATAACTATTTAATCGCTTAGAGCTTGTATAAAATGCTGAACGCCTTCATTTACTGTTTTTTTTTACATAGGCAAGGTAAGCATTGATGACCTCATCGATGTCGAAATCTCAAAGCCATTCATTATCGCTAAATTCTCCATAATTGAATATCCAGAGCAAATAATCTATTTTACTCCTTGAACGAGTTATTCAAACTGTGAAATGCTACAACACGACAGTCTATTTTCCAGGCAAAATATATGAATTCCTTTTATTCAAATCCAATCACCAATCAAGTTATCAAAAAATATTTGAATATATTAAGTTATAGGCAATACTGGTTTAGAAAAACTAGAATAGTGACATAATTTCACTTTATCGAACCTCAAATTCCATTTAGGTTGCCGTATATGGTGTACCCACAGTATTTCCATACACCTATTAGCCCAGAAACCTGTCTGGTTGGCCCAGAAACCTGTTTGTCCCGTTTCATGTACCGATCATATTGTATACACTATTTTCTTGTCCCTTTTCAATCTAGAAATCTGGCCTACATAAATTATGTCAGAGACCTGTCCTTCATAACATATTACGCAATCCCAAATAGCACAGGATGGAACATGGCGTCCTAGAAGTATAACTTAGATCTCTACTAACTTGCATAATTTATTCATCAACGATAGTCAATGGATAGTCATCACGTAAAGTAAAATACCTTGAAGTCATACTTAGACCGTCAGCTAAGCTGGAAAACTCACTGTAAAGGTGGTCATAAATGGATGCATACAGTCATCAAGAGTCATCAATGAAGCTCTTTCTCACAGCAAACCTACGATGCCCTCTTCACTACACTATCGGAACCCTGGTGGCAGCCGTACAGATAGGGAGTGTGCCGCCAATTCTTTTAACAGATATTTCACAACCCTGTCTTCTGTAGCTTTTGGCTTTTTTGGCATTGTGACTTAAATGGTGTTGCTATTATAGAGTTTAATTTATCTGAAAGTCTGTTTTCAAACTCTCCTGATTTAAATACAACCCTCCACAAAAAGTTTTTGCTGAAGTTTCAGAGTCCGCAGTGTATCTGATCAGTCTCTCTCTTACAACAGGTATTTCTTATGAGACTTTTAAAGCAGCCACTGCTATCTCATTGCATACAAAATATGATGCCTAACCTGTTCAAAGTAACAAACCGATTTCCTTTCTTCCACCGGTGTATAACATACTCAAATGGCTATTTATTTAAGACTATTTCCTTTTGCGTTTCATTCTAAGCCTTTTTTGTGTAACTTCCTCTACTTGTGTTATCAGCATGTTTTTTTGCCTTTTCTCTCCACCTCGCAAGCTCTCATTAATGCCACTGACTGTGTGGACCTAATCTACATAAAAGCATATGTATCCAACTTATCTTTTCTTTAGGATGTGTATCTTAGTTCAAGTCGTACCTGCTCGGAAAGCTCTCAGTATCTGTCTCTAGGGAGTTTTTCTGCCACGCCTTGTGCAATATTTAAAGGTGTATCGTAAGGATCAGTATCGTACTTGGTCACTTCTTATGTTTGGTTTGCATTAATACCCTTCTTGATTGCCTTTACACAGATATGTATTTGGCCCTTTTTACTGATGACAGTAGTTTCTTCGTCATCGGAGATAATGTGTTCTCAGCTACCTCCACAGTCAAGCAATCAAACAGTTCGTGGTAACGAACAGTAGGTAAGGAGCGACCCGGCTCAATAGTGACCGAAACTCTAAAATCGGATTTTGATACCAACAAATACATCAAAAGAATCAAATTTTTATACTGATTTCAAATATATAAGTTCCATCAAGTTTAGCCTTACCCATCAAAAGTTACGCGCCTGAGAAAATTTGCCTTATTTTCGAAAAAAGGGGAAACACCCCCTAAAAGTCATAGAACCTTAATGAAAATCACACAATCAAATTCAACATATCAGAGAACCCTACTGTAGAGGTTTCAAGCTCCTATCAGCAAAAATGTGGAACGTTGTATTTTTTGCCAGAACAAAGATCACGGATGCGTGTTTATTTGTTTTTTTCTTAGTTTGTTTGTTTTGTTTTTTTTCCACAGGGGTAATCGTATTGGCCCAGTGGTCCTAGAATATCGCTGGAGTGCTCATTCAAACGGAAAGTTTGAAAAAAAAGTTCTAGTGCCCTTTTCAAGTGACCAAAAAAAATGGAGGGCAACTAGACCCCCTAACACGCTCATTTATTTTCCAATGTCACCCGATCAAAATTTTGAGTTAGCCATTTTGTTCAACATGGCCAAAAAGTATAATAATTATGCCTTTGAGGATGACTTAATCCCTCACAGTCCCGGAGGGAAGGGCTGAAAATTATAAATTTTGCCAATTGTTTACATACAGTTTTAGTTATTGGGAAGTATACAGACGTTTTCAGGGGGGATTTTTTCTGACAGTGGGGGTGGGTGGGTCGGGGGTTACGTGGGAGGATCTTTCCATAGAGGAAGTTTTCATGGGGAAAGGGACATTGCTATGTAGGGGGCGCCGAATTTCCCAGCATTATTTTTAAAAAACGATCAGAAATTAAATAAATAAAAAATAAGTTTTCAACTGAAAACTTTTCCACACCAAAACTTAAAAAAAATAGAAACTATTACGTATATGATGGGGTTCACCCCCTAGGCAATACTTTGCTCTTTACGCCAAAGTTTTCTTAATACTTTCATAAGATCTATTTATTCTAATTAACGGCCTTTGTAATTAAGGGGCCATTCTTGAAGAATCGGAGAAAATTCGAACTTTAGCGTAAAGAGCGAGGTATTGACTAGGGGGCCAACCCCCTAATATACGTAATAAAAATATACAAATATAGAAGTTCGTTACTTAATTCGTAAGCTACGTATATTTATTACTAATAAAACGTAAATAAAATTAAAAAACTTAGAGAAAGTCATTTAGCCAAAAGAAAAGTAAAATTAATATACAAATTTTGGTTTAATTATTCATGTACGGTGAGCCAAAATCAAAACCTTAATTCAAAAATGTTCAGAAATTAAAAAAAAAGAAATTTTTTTTAACTGGAAGTAAGGAGCGACATTAAAATTTAAAAACGCAAAGAAATTATTCCTTATATGAAAAGAGCTGTCCCCTCGTCAACGCCTCGCTCTTTACGCTAAATTTTGACTCGGTCTCAACTTGATTTTTAAAAACAATCAAAAACTTTAGCGTAAAGTGCGAGGCGTTGAGGAGGGGACAGCCCCTTTCATATACGGAATAATTTCTGTTCGTTTTAAGTTTTAATGTCGCTCCTTACTTTCAGTTAAAAAAACATTTTTTTTTATTTAATTATTCAACAGAGTTAAGATGCGGTGTAATAAAATGACATGACACTAACCAGTAAAATAAGTGCAGTGGTGTATTATAAACGACCATAACGTATGTGCTAGTCGATTCCTACTATCCATTTTTTAGATGAGAGCGAGGCCGAACCTCAGTCGACACTTGTTAAGATCCTTCGTGGATATTTTGATTGCTTCTTATTACTTAAATCCGTATAAGCCACGTTCACTCTTTGTTCTTAAGCACTCACCTATGCCAGATTTCATGAATTCTTACCTTTCACATGATATAATACTTTCAATATATTGTGCTTTGTATGTTTCCATATCTGTCGTATTGTTCCTCGGTGTAGGGGAAGCTAACAAATCTCTTTAGTTAGCCACACTTCATCTTTCTTGAAGCCACACTTACTTAAAGCCACACTTCATCTTTCTTGGTTTTATCCTTCAGCTTACTTTTACGCAGATACAGGTCTATTGAGTATATAATTGATAAATAAAACCTAAGTTTCATATTCAGCATATCACCGAACTCTACCACCATTCATTTATTCCGTTTTCGTTCACGCTAACTTTGTCATGAAAGTGCTCTTCATTGCTGCGTTATTCTTCACGGCAGTTGACTTTGACGTTTGTCGATGGCTATGTGAAATTTTCCCATTTTTCAATTGATTCTGTTTTGATAATCTATCACGATAGATATATCCCCTTTCTTCTTTTAAAAATATATTAAGGAATCTTCTTAACTTTTGAACTTATCATCATTTAATAGATGTTTTTTTATGTTGAGCTGGACTCTTCTTTTTTCTCTCCCTTTTCTGTTTTTTTTTTCCATTTTTTATTTCAGTTGTTATTTTACTGTATTCTAGTGTATATTCTCTGTTTTCTGTTGTTGTTTTTTTCTGCATTGTGTATTCTAACTGAGGTGTAAACATCAAGCTTTCGGATTATGCCTGACGGATGACAAAAGCTTGGAATACTAATAGGCTTGGTGAATGAAATATCCTGGGATGAATTTACGGCCAAAATCAATCCCAGAATCCTGTTAGGTAACTTAACCTATCAAACAGTTCGTGGTAACGAACTGTAAGTAAGGAGCGACCCGGCTCAATGGTAACCAAAACTCTAGAAAACGGGTTTTTGATACCCATTGATACATCAAAACAATCAGATTTTAATGCTGAATTCAAATATATAAATTTCATCAAGTTTAGTCCTACCCATCAAAAGTTACGCGCCTGAGAAAATTTGGCTGATTTTCGAAAAAAGGGGGAAAGACCCTCTAAAAGTTATAGACTCTTAATGAAAATCACACCATCACATTCAGCGTATCAGAGAACCTTACTGTATAGGTTTCAAGCTCCTATCAACAAAAATGTGGAATTTTGCATTTTTTTGCCAGAAGAAAGATCACGGATGCGTGTTTATTTGTTTATTTGTTTTTTTTTGTTTTTTTTTTTTTTGTTTTTTTTCCCAGGGGTGATCGTATCGACCCAGTGGTCCTAGAATATTGTGGGAGGATGCATTGGAACGAAAATTAAAAGTTCTAGTGCCCTTTTTAAGTGACCAAAAAAATAGAGGGCAACTAAGCCCCCTCCTACGCTCATTTTTTCCCAAAGTCACCTGATCAAAATTTTGAGATAGCTATATTGTTCAGCATGGTTGAAAATATGATAAGTATGTCCTTTAGGATGACTTAATCCCCCGAAGTCTCCGGGGGGAGGGCTGAAAGTTATGAACTTTACCCAATGTTAACATATATTATTGGTTATTAGGAAGTATACAGACGTTTTCAAAGGGGATTTTTTCTGGTAGTAGGGGGGTGGCTGGGTCGGGGGTTATTTGGGACGATCTTTCCATGAAGGAAATTTTAATGGGGGAAGGGACATTGCTATGAAGGGGGTGCCGGATTTCCCAGCATTATATAAAAAAAAGATAAGAGATTAAGTATAAAAAAAACAAGTTTTCCAACTGAAAATAAGGAGTAACATCAAAACTTAAAACGAACAGATAATATTACGTGTATGATTGGGTTCACCCTCTAGTCAATACCTCGCTCTTTAAGCCAAAGATATTTTAGTACTTTCATAAGAGCTATTTATTCTAAATAACGGCCTTTGTGATTAAGGGGTCATTTTTAAAGAATTGGAACGAAATTTGAACCTTAGCTTAAAGAGCGAGGTATTGACTAGGGGGTGAGCCCCCTAATATACGTATTAAAAATATATGAATATAGAAGATCGTTACGTAAGTTAGTTCGTAAGTTACGTATATTTATTACTAATAAAAACGTTGGAAAATAAAATTAAACAAGTTTCGAGAAAGCCATTTAACCAAATAAAAGTAAAATTAAAATGCAAACTTTGTTTTAATTATTCATGTACGGTGAGCCAAAATCAAAACCTGCATTAACTAAAAAACGTTCAAAAATGAAATAAAAAAACAAATTTTTTTTAACAGAAAGTAAGGAACGACATTAAAACTTAAAACGAACAGAAATTATTCCGTATATGAAAGGGGCTGTCCCCTCCTCAACGCCTTGCTCTTTACGCTAAAGTTTTTCATTGTTTAAAAAAAATAGAGTAGTGAGAAAGTCAAACTTTAGCGTAAAGAGCGAGGCGTTGAGGAGGGGACACCCCCTTTCATATATGGAATAATTTCTGTTCGTTTTAAGTTTTAACGTCGTTCCTTACTTACTGTTAAAAAAATTTGTTTTTTTTTATTTAATATTAACAGAAGCACTCTATGTCCTGATTCAAAATGCATAACCACATTTACAGATTTTGTAATTAGCCCTCGTTTTGATCAAAAACCGAAATGTTTGATTAAATGACTTGTTTCAGTTTTTTACTTTGACATATATCCGCCTGTATCAAAGACAATGCCTATCCAATGGAATTTTGTTTCTTGGAAAAAAAACGCTCCATCGTAATTAATGCCTCAAGCCACGCCCGCTGTAAAGTTGAAAAAAATAACAGCTTGGAAAAGATTGTAGGAATTGAGACTTGGTTGCTAAGCTAGTTGTGAGCAACTAGCTAGTTGTTTAGACTATTTGATCAAGAACAGTGAACACTTGGAGGAGCTTAGAGGAGCAAACACATTTTAATTAGAGGGCTTAGAGGAGCAATCAACCAGCTAGAAAGGTGGATATTAGCTAATGTCTACCCATACTCTTGACGATTTTTTAAGTGTGCAAGAGTTTTCTATGAGGCATGCCCGGTTTATCCCGTAGGCATGCCCCAAAAAAGGTCCAATCTTCACTAAGATTCAGCTCCAGCAACTTCGGTGCCTCGGTTCACGTCAAACGAATGAGTCAGTTCTATCTGCCAAAGACCGTCTTTGAAGGTCGAATTTACAATTGTCGTCCTCGTGGTCGTCCTCCAAAGAGGTGAAGGAAAATTTTCTACCTCATCACCTTTCAGACCTTTTTCGCAAAACAGAAACACAATTTCAACGCAATTATAAAGAAAAAGGCCCGAGGATGATCTTCAAAGGCGCATGGTCAAGTCATCCTTAAGATTTTTATCTAAAATCCTTGAAGAAAATTTAACTATTCTGGCTTCGTGTGGCTATATATTGCTCTAGGAGGCAAAACCGTATTCTTGACTCCCCAAACGAACTAATAAAATGGTAATTTAAACGGGGCATTTGGCGTTGCATATTCTATAATTTTGCTTCAAGGAACCTAAATGACCCATGCACATAAGCAAGGGGCTTCTGTCCCATGAATATCTCATATTTCTTGGTCCTTACTTTTCAAACAATCAAATATTTTACCCCCCCCCCCTCAAAAAATTCTTGCGGACGCGAATGGACTGACCATAGGTTTTATTTACATTCTTGCGACTCCAGCAGCTGTTGATTTTGCTGCTTTATTTAGCCCGAACACAAACTGTTTGTAAGTAGGCTTTGCTATTAAAAAAAGAGATTTACAAGAATGAGATTTTGCCATTTACCCAGTCTCTATTTTAAGCATATTCTTTTATTTCTAGCTTTAATATATTTTAAATTTCAGAGTTTACTAATTATACATTATATATCAAAGCTACTTTAGTAATCAGTTTTAATTTAAATCCTAGAACCGCCAATAAATCAGTTCATGGTAAAGATAACGAACAGTAAGAAAAAAGCACGTATGTTGTAGTAATTGACACTCTAAAAACACAACTGTAATAACAATAAATATTTCATAAGCCTTTCCTTTTTATTGTGATTTCAAGCATAAGAATTCTATAACTTAAAATTACCAAAAACTGTACGGGCCTGAAAAACAGCGTAAAAATTTGCGAACCCGAAAAAATGGGAAAAAATATAAAATTGGGTGCTCTTGTGCTAAAATCGAAACTGGTAAGAATGAGAATCTGAGGTTTTTCCTAAATTTAAAATAAAAAACAACAACATCCGAAAAACACATGAAATTAAAACTAATTCTTCTACTCGTGTATCTTAGGAAAGTTAAAATCTTTTAGCCTAAAAATAAAAGTGTTTGCAGTACGGAATAGAAAGTCGTTTTCGAATAGTTGCAAAATTTGCCATGACCGATCTGTGCTTCCATTTTAAGTATTTGAAATATTATCTATACGCTAAAGTTTCCATTGTTTAAAAAAAAATAGAGTTGTGAGAAAGTCAAAGTCTAGCGTAAAGAGCGAGGCGTTGAGGAGGGGACGGCCCCTTTCATATACGGAATAATTTCTGTTCGTTTGAAGTTTTAACGTCGTTCCTTACTTTCAGTTAAAAAAAAACTTGTTTTTTTTATTTAATTTTTGAACGTTTTTGAATTAATGCAGGTTTTGATTTTGGCTCACCGTACATGAAAAATTAAAACAAAATTTGCATATTAATTTTACTTTTATTTGGTTAAAGGGCTTTCTCGAAACTTGTTTAATTTTATTTACGAACGTTTTTATTACTAATAAATATATGTAACTTACGAATTAACCTACGTAACGAACTTCTATATTCATAGATTTTAATACTTATATTAGGGGGTTCGCCCCCTCGTTAATACCTTGCTCTTTAAGCTAAAGTTCGAATTTTGTTCCAATTCTTTATAAATGACCTCTTAATCACAAAGGCCGTTAATTAGAATAAATAGCTCTTATGAAAGTACAAAAAAAAATCTTTGGCTTAAAGAGCGAGGTATTGACTAGGGGGTGAACCCAATCATACACGTAATATTTTCTGTTCCTTTTAAGTTTTTATGTTGCTCCTTACTTTCAGTTGACAAACGTTTTTTTATATTTAATTTCTGATCTTATTCTTTAGTAATGATTGGAAATCCGGCGCCCCTTTCATAGTAATGTCCCTTCCCCCATGAAAACTTCCTTCATGGAAAGATCCTCCCATATAACCCCCGACCCACCCACCCCCACCTACCAGAAAAAATCCCCCTGAAAACGTCTGTATACATCCCAATAACCAATACTATATGTTAACATTGGGTAAAGTTCATAACTTTCAGCCCTGCCCCCGGGGACTTCGGGGGATTAAGTCATCCTAAAAGACATAGTTATAATATTTTCGACCATGCTGAACAAAATGGCTATCTCAAAATTTTGATCGGGTGACTTTGGGAAAAAAAATGAGCGTGGGAGGGGGCCTAGTTGCCCTCCATTTTTTTTGTTCACTTAAAAAGGGCACTAGAACATTTAATTTCAGTTCCAATGAGCCCTTCCACGATATTCTAGGACCACTCGGTCGATACGATCACCCCTGGAAAAAAAACAACAACAACAAAAAAAAAAAAAAAAAACACGCATCCGTGATCTTTCTTCTCTCAAAAATACAAAATTCCACATTTTTGTAGATAGGTGTTTGAAACCTCTACAGTAGGGTTCTCGTATACGCTGAATATGATGGTGTGATTTTCATTAATGTTCTATAATTTTTAGGGGGTCTTTCCCCCTTTTTTCGAAAATCAGCAAAAAAATTTCAGGCGCGTAACTTTCGATGGGTAAGACTAAACTCAATGAAACTTACATATTTGAAATCAGCATTAAAATCTGATCTTCTGATGTATCTATTGGTATCAAAATTCCGTTTTTTAAAAGTTTCGGTTACCATTGAGCCGGGTCGCTCCTTACTTACAGTTCGTTACCACGAACTGTTTGACAAGAATGAGAAACTCACGCGGCTACTTGTGTTTGACAAATGCCATATCGGTAAATGGGTATTTCATTTCCTAAATATTTGACAACAGAAAAAAGTGCATTTGAAAATCCTTGCTAATTGCCTTTGCATACATCTTAATTTATACGCGAAGCATTAGTAGTAACGAGTGACTTCTACTAAAACGGTCCAAATCGCCAGACGCCTTATGTTTTGTTCTAAAAGTTTTTGTGTTTTTTTAAATATAATGAAAAAGTTTTCAAATCAAAAGTTTGAGTTTTTTTTTAAATATAATATATCATTATATGCTATATACCATCAGACTCCCCAGCTGATACAAAATCATGCAGGAGTGACCTGACACAGATTTTTAACTAGCTCATCTGGCATTTGAATATTTCACTCTTAACTTTAATTTCATTTGAAAGTCTGACAAAATTTGAAAGTGGGCAAACTCGCATTTATATTTTAACTGCTCAAACTTGTTCCAAGACAACTACAACTGGCAACATCCAATTATTTGCAACTGGCATCTAACCAACCATTGTCGGCAAAAAACGAACAACAGATTACGCAGTTCTTTAAAGATTATATTTAAAAAAAAAACAGTTTAATTTCAAATGAAAGTAAAGAGTGAAATTGAAACTTTAAACAAACAGAAATTATTCCGTATTTGAGAAGACTGTCATTCCTCAACTAGCAACTATTTATGGTAAATACTTAGATAAATAAAAATTACACAGTATATAAGAGGGGCTACACTCTCTCCAATACCCCCATTTTCACTCTGAAGTTCAACTGTTTTCTCTCAATACTTTAAGCAAGACAGCTTAAACAAAGACAATTGGAATGAAATAAAAATAGTTTGATAGTGCCTTAAGAATGAAAGAGTTTTTTGATGCACATATTCTTTAAACAAATAAAAATTTATTCATTTTTTTTTAAGGAAATCGATAAATAAGACACATGCTCATATATGCTCTCAAGAAAGCAAATATTAAACTTAAGCGTAAATAAAGGAAGGTTGCGAGAAGAAAGAACTCTCATATGGAATAATTCCAATGCAGTTAAGCACTACTGAAATCTCACCGTAAAGATTGGGGGATGGAGGGGGAGGCAGTCCCCCTCGTAAATAGTACAATTTGTGATAGTTTTCATGATTCAATGTTGCTGTTTCCTTTCAATGTTTTTTATATGTTCAATTTATGTACTTTCGCATTATAAATGGGAGACGAGCTTTCACAGTAAGGGTTTAACACTAAGATTTAACTTTTGCTTAAAAGTCCTATAAAATAAAAGTCATCCCAGAAAAAGAAATCCCCTGAACAATTTTTTAAGAAGGCCCTGAAATACAAAAATAGTTTTTAAAGAGGTAAAATTTACAACTTAGGGAAGGATCCGCTGTGAAAATCATGCTCCTGAGAAAAATTTACTTTTTAAGCCATACCAAAAATATTTATACAATATTGGGGGACCCATCCTTCCAGATGCCCGAATTCCCTTTCTACATAGATGGGAAGGACCTTTCCTGGCCTAAAAATTCCTTCTCAAAGGTTTGTGCACCTTTACCCAAAACCTTTAGCGATACTTTAGCGTTTTTGGTACAATACGACAGATATCGAAATTTTTTTTTAGCATGATCACTTTTGTTGCTTAAAAAGGAGAACAAAACTTTTAATCCCTGTTTGAATGAGCCCTTTTCTGATATACTTCGACCGTTATACTTATGTGCGGTCACCTCTGGAAAAAGAAAAAAAAAACAAAAAAAAAAAACAAACAAACAAAAACACACACCTGTCATCAATTTTTTTTTTAGGAAAAATATGAAAATTTCGTGTTTTTGTACATAAGAGCTTGAAACCCGTCCAATGGAGCTGTTGAACATGCTGATTAAAATACTGCAATTTTTGTCCAGCACCAAACCACATTTAGGGGGGTCTCCCCTCTTCTTCGCAATTTTTCCCAACCATGAAGGGCTCAGCCATCTATATTCATTTATACTAAATATATTTTATACAAATATATTATATAATATATTATATATTATATAATATATTATATAATATTATATAATATAATAAAATATATTATATAATAAAAATATATTATATAATATATATATACTAAATATATTTTAAGGACAACCTCGTCCTTAGGATTAAGTTTGAACTTAGGATTAAGTAGGATTAAGTTAGGATTAAGTTTTAAGTTTCTTTTCAAATCAAAGCGAAGAGTAGGCCTAATATTAAAACTTAAAATAAAAAAAGAATTATTTTAGGAATGAGGTACATGTCGACTCACTAATGTTATTTTTACTATCTTCCTGGAAGCAGTTTAAAGCATATATCATTAAATCTGGTTTTCAATTGCACCAGTAAAGCACTAACTATTTTGTAAACTAGTAAACCATTGCCGTTACACCGGCAAATGCACCAGAAGCACTGGTAAAGCCAGTTGGCAACCGTAACTGTTTGATTCATTGATTGCCTTTCAGAACATTTGAACCAAAAATATTACTGCTAAATTAAATGGAAACAGATATGACCTCCAATTCTCCAAAAAGTTTAGGAAAAATAAATAAAAACAAAACAATACAAATTACTTTTGTTTTAGGCAGATTCTTGGTGCATTGAAAAACAGTCAATATTAACGCAAAGAATGAAGAATCGAGGGGGCGCAGTCCATTTCATATACCTCTAAAATCCCTACAGCATGTGTTTCTAGATTTTTGTAATTCTCCTCCCCCCTCTGATAATTTCCTTCTAAGAAAGTTTCCCCAGAAAATTTTCCCGTGGAAAGTTCTCCCACACGGAAATTTGAGCAGCCAAAGAAGATGTTAGATAAATAAAAAATACTGCTACTCTTACTAGCTATTCACTGCAGCACAAAGCCGACGGAGGCCAACACATCTACGCGTTTTTTTCCCCATCGTAATTCTTTCAAAGCCTCTAAACCCTCTCAAAGAATCCCCTTTTTCCTTAAATATTTAAATATAACACCCTACCACCCCAATTGAGGACAACCCGCTTTCCGTTTGACCCTAGATGGCTGGGTAACAAGGATGATCTTCGGAAATCTGTCTTCCTTCATCCGCTGAATGTGTTCTATCCATTTCAGCCTTTCTCTCATTATAACCCTATAAAGCGGAAATGATCTACATTTTTTGTACAGTGTCATCACTGTAGCTTCCTATATTCGAATCTTGGTTGGAAGGCCCATATTCCTATTCTTCCAAACTTTTTTCAACTTTGAAATAACTCCCTAGGCCTTGGCTTTTCTACTTTTAATATCTTCACCCCACTCACCGTCTTTGCTAATAATACTACCTAGATAGGTAAAGCTGTCCACTTGATCGATCTTCTTGTTACCCAATATCACCTCTTTTCACTTATTCCTAGTCTTAGTGACTTACTCTTCTTAAGATGAATTTTCTAACCTATTTTTGCACTCTGAACTCTCAAAACCTCCAAAACTTCGCGCATTTTGCTAAGATATTCACATTATATATAGGATGTTTAAAACATCATAATCTAATAATCTAAGTCTAGACATAATCTAAGTCTAGGAAAGTTTTACTTCCCCAATTGATTCCGTGTCCTTCACTTGCCTTTACTCTGCTACTTAGGACAATGCCCGTCAAAATGACCTATATAAATAGGGATAAAACGCATCCCTTGTAATTTACCTTCGCTAAAATTCCACTATCAGCTGAACCAAACGCTTGATTATGATCTATAGCTACTACTACTACTTATAACAGCTCACTGCAGCACCAAGCCGGCTGAGGCCAACAGAGCTACAAATACGCTTTGATGGACCAGGCACTTCTGATTATAAATTTAAGCGTGAAAATTTCTAAAATGTCACACATTTTCATTCTTTTTTATACCTTTTCCTTTAATTCTATCACGGTTAGCACATTCTCGAAACGTTCTGCCCATCTCTCTTTAACTCCTTAATTAACACTAACCTTGGTCTCGTTCCTATTTTTACTGGGACAAGACCAGATTTGCTACTCCTTCTCAATTTATTAACATGCCAGTACAATATTTTAGTAATATGCCGTCTGCTGCGTATCCCAGATATAAAGCAATTTCATCCATGGCCTCCACTTCACACCTCCTTAATACTTTCTTCACTTTCTTAACATTCTTTTTATTTTCATTTGATGTACAAATGTAACTTATTTCATACTTAAATGTGATCTATGCGATCTATTTGGTGTGATCTGTGTGGTCATGTGATCTAAACTTCACGCTATTTTCATATGTCAAATAAAAAACGTTAGAAAAGAAAAGGTTTTGGAAAATTCTACCAATATTCCAAAACAAAGGTAAAAAATATGATGTGGAATATTGATTTTTAGTATTGATTTTTATGGTTCTATTTTCTTAATTCTTTTTTTTTTGGTTTTAGGGATTGGTGGCTGAGTCCTCATAGAAGGATAAGATAAAGATTTAGATAGGGAGAGAATAAGATAAGGAGAAAATAATTTTGGCAATATGAAAATAGTTGCAACTGTGGAAGGGGTGCCTTATGATGAAAGTAGACATAGATACGGGCTGGGACAAAAAAGTACGAATAATAACTTCCCCATAGACTTGGCCTGGCACCGCCATCTATAGTACGTGACACTAGTTCATGCTTTGTAATCGATGACGTAAACTAGGTGTACTTTCAGAAGGATTTCCGATCAAGGTTTTTTTTTAAATAAATTAAATAAAAAAAACAAGTTTTTTAAACTGAATGTAAGGAGCGACATTAAAACTTAAAACGAACAGAAATTATTCCTTATATGAAAGGGGCTGTCCCCTCCTCAACGCCTCGCTCTTTACGCTAAATTTTTTTATTGTTTAAACAAATAAAGTTGTGAGACAGTGTCAAACTTTAGCGTAAAGAGCGAGGCGCTGAGGAGGGGACAGCCCCTTTCATATACGGAATAATTTCTGTTCGTTTTAAGTTTTAATGTCGCTCCTTACTTTCAGTTTAAAAAACTTGTTTTTTTATTTAATTTTTGAACGTTTTTGAATAAATGCAGGTTTTGATCTTGGCTCACTGTACATGAATAATTAAAACAAAATTTTCATATTAATTTACTTTTATTTAGTTAAATGGCTTTCTCGAAACTTGTTTAATTTTATTTACGAACGTTTTTATTAGTAATTAAATAAAAAAACAATTTTTTTAAACTGAAAGTAAGGAGCGACATTAAAACTTAAAACGAACAGAAATTATTCCGTATATGAAAGGGGCTGTCCCCTCCTCAACGCCTCGCTCTTTACGCTAAAGTTTTTTATTGCTTTAAAAAATAAAGTTGTGAGACAGAGTTAAACTTTAGCGTAAAGAGCGAGGCGTTGAGGAGGGGACAGCCCCTTTCATATACGGAATAATTTCTGTTCGTTTTAAGTTTTAATGTCGCTCCTTACTTTCTGTTTAAAAAACTTGTTTTTTTATTTAATTTCTGATCGTTTTTAAGTTAATGCAGCTTTTATTTTGGCTCACCGTCATTGAATAAGTAAACAAAATTTTCATAAAAATTTTACTCTTCTTTTGCTAAATGGCTTTCTCTAAATTTGGTTCTGACGTAATTTACAAATTAACTTACGTAACGAACTTCTATATTAGTATATTTTTCTTCTGGCAAAAAATACGTTGCAGATACAGTTGCAGATTTTTGCAGATATGAGCTTGAAACCTATGTAATACGGTTTTCTGATGCGCTGAATCTGACGGTGGGATTTTCATTAAAATTCTTTCACTTGTAGGGGATGTTTCCTCCCTCTTTCTCAGTAAATTTTCTCAGACTCGTAGCCTTTGATGAGTAATACTAAACTTAATAAAATTTATACATTTAGAATCAGCATTATAAGCCCATTCGTTTGATACATTTATTGACATCAAAATTCCGTTTTCAAAAGTTTCGATTACTTTTGAGCCGTATCGTTTTTTTTTTTTTTTTTTTTTTTTTTTTTTTTTTTTTTTTTTTTTTTTTTTTTTTTTTTTTTTTTTCGTGTATGTTATAACGTATATGAGGGGGTTCTCCCCTTAGTCAATACCACGCTTTTTACGTTAAAAGTTAAAAAAAAATTTAATTCACAAACCCCTGAATCACAAAGGCCGTTTAATTAGAATAGATAGCTCTTTTGAAAGCACTAAAAAAAAACTGTAGCGTAAAGAGCGAGGTATTGACTTGGAGGAGATCCCCCTCATATACGTAATAATTTCTGTTCGTTTTAAGTTCTAATGCTGCTTCTTACTTTCAGTTGAAAAAACTTGTTTTTCTTTATTTAATTTCTGATCGTTTTTAAATAATGCTTGGAAATCCGGCGCATCCTTCATAGAAATGTCCCTTACCCCAAAGAAACATCTTCCACGGAAAGATTCTCCCGAGTAACTAAATTACTAATTTGCAATTAAAACAAAATTTTATTGTTTAAAAAAAATTGAATTGTGAGAAAGTCAAACTTTAGCGTAAAGAGCGAGGCGTTGAGGAGGGGACAGCCCCTTTCATATACGGAATTATTTCTGTTCGTTTTAAGTTTTAACGTCGTTCCTTACTTTCAGTTAAAAAAAACTTGTTTCTTTTATTTCATTTGTGAACGTTTTTTAATTAATGCAGGTTTTGATTTTGGCTCACCGTGCATGAATAATTAAAACGAAATTTTCATATTAATTTTACTTTTATTTGGCTAAATGGCTTTCTCGAAACTTGTTGAATTTTATTTACGAACGTTTTAATTAGTAATAAATATACGTAACTTACGAATTAACTTACGTAACGAACTACTATATTCATATATTTTTAATACGTATATTAGGGGGTTTGCCCCCTAGTCAATACCTTGCTCTTTAAGCTAAAGTTCGAATTTTTCTTCCAATTCTTTAAAAATTACCCCTTAATCACAAAGGCGTTAATTAGAATAAATAGCTCTTATGAAAGTACTAAAAAAATCTTTGGCTTAAAGAGCGAGGCATTGACTAGAAGGTGAACCCAATCATATAGCTAATATTTTTTTGTTCGTTTTAATTTTTGATGTTGTTCCTTACTTTCAGTTGAAAAACTTGTTTTTTTATATTTAATGTCTGATTTTTTTTTTAATAATGATGGGAAATCCGGCGCCCCCTTCATAGCAATGTCCCTTTCCCCATGAAAACTTCCTTCATGAAAAGATCCTCCCATATAACCCCCGACCCACCCCCACCCCCACTACCAGAAAAAAATTCCCCCTGAAAAACGTCTGTATACTTCCCAATAACCAATACTATATGTTAATATTGGGTAAAGTTCATAACTTTCAGCCCTCCCCCTGGGGGCTTCGAGGGATTAAGTCATCCTAAAAGATATAATTATAATATTTTCGACCATGTTGAACAAAATGGCTATCTCAAAATTTTGATCAGGTGACTTTGGGAAAACAATGAGCGTGGGAGGGGGCCTAGTTGCCCTCCATTTTTTTTGGTCACTTAAAAAGGGCACTAGAACTTTTAATTTCCGTTCCAATGAGCCCTCCCACGATATTCTAGGACCACTGAGTCGATACGATCACCCCTGGGGAAAAAAAAAACAAAAACAAATAAAGACGCATCCGTGATCTTTCTTCTGGCAAAAAATGGGAAATTCTACATTTTTGTAGATAGGAGCTTGAAACCTCTACAGTAGGGTTCTCTGTTACGCTAAATATGATGGTATAATTTTCATTAAGGTTCTATAACTTTTAGGGGGTCTTTTCCCCTTTTTTCGAAAATCAGCCAAATTTTCTCAGGCGCGTAACTTTTGATAGGTAAGATTAAACTTGATGAAACTTATATATTTGAAATCAAAATTAAAATTTGATTCTTTTGATGTATCTATTGGTATCAAAATTCCGTTTTTAGAGTTTCGGTTACCATTGAGCCGGGTCGCTCCTTACTTACAGTTCGTTACCACAAACTGTTTGATACATATACGTAACTTACGAATTAACTTACGTAACGAACTTCTATATTCATATATTTTTAATACGTTTATTAGGGGGTTCGACCCCTAGTCAATACCTTGCTCTTTAAGCGAAACTTCGAATTTTGTTCAATTCTTTAAAAATGACCGCTTATTCACAAAGGCCGTTAATTAAAATAAATAGCTCTTATGAAAGTAATAAAAAATCTTTGGCTTAAAGAGCGAGGTATTGACTACGGGGTGAACCCAATCATATATTTAATATTTTCTGTTCGTTTAAAGTTTCGATGTTGCTGCTGTTGCAGTTGAAATACTTGTTTTTTTATATTAAATTTCTGATCTTTTTTTAAATAATGCTGGGAAGTCCGAGGTACCCCTCCATAGCAATTTCCCTTCCCCCATGAAAACTTCCTTCATGGAAAGATCCTCCCACATAACCCCCGACCCACCCACTCGCACTACCAGGAAAAATGTCCCCTGAAAACGTCTGTATACTTCAAACAAACAAAAAAACAAACAAATAAACACGCACCCGTGATCTTTCTTCTGGCAAAAAATGCAAAATTTCACATTTTTGTAGATGGGAGCTTGAAACCTCTACAGTAGGGTTCTCTGATACGCAGAATATGATGGTGTGATTTTCATTAAGGTTCAATAATTTTTAGAGGGTCTTTCCCCGTTTTTTGAAAATCAGCCAAATATTCTCATGCACCTAACTTTTGATGGGTTTAATTAAACTTGATAAAACTTATATATTTGAAATCAGCATTAAAATATGATTCTTTTGATGTATCTATTTGTACCAAAATACCGTTTTCTAGAGTTTTGGTTACCATTGAGCCGGGTCGCTCCTTACTTACAGTTCGTTACCCCGAACTGTTTGATAATTTAAATGAAATGGAGTCAAACTACAAGTCAGAACCAAGCAAATTTAAATGGACAGAAGTCCTTGTTTCAAATAAGTATGCAAATTATTTTATTTAACATTTATCTTACCCCGCTATTATAAGTCAATTCCAAACACGAAAAAAGTATTAAAAGAAATAAGAGTATGAATAAGTTCGGTACTGTTGCACTATTTGGTACACAACGCTATAGACTGTCCAAGGAATGCAGTCATGGAAACCCATAAAGCGGGTAATTGCTAACTAAATTGATCGTAAAGCGTGGTTTCTCATTGAATTTACAATATTTAAACTGTTGTTTTTTGGGGTTTAGGGGGGGGGGGGGTGCCGGGAAGGTACCTAGGTTAGGTTACATTACGTATTTAATATATGCTATGTTTTACCCCCACCCCTCACCCCCCTAATGTGCAAATATATAGGCCTAGCCCAAATTTCTTTCTAAACTATAATATATTCATCCTATTTTAATTTTTTTGATTAGCATTAACCAAACTTGACTTCTTTCGTGTGTACCATTAAGTGCAACAGTACCATAAATTCTATAGGGTATCCTGTACCATATATTTTACCTATATTTTGGAATATAGGTAAAATATTTCAAAGCTCCTTCTTTTCTTCATATTTTTATTTATCAGAACTCTTCTTTGACTGTTCAAATTTATATGTGGGAGGAATTTTCAAGTGCTAATAGTTTACGGGGAGGAGGCAATTTTCCATGGGGGACGAGTTTTTCAGTGATATTTTTGGCGATTTGTTATTCTGCATAAGGGGGGGGGGTCTGTGGCAGATGGATATTTTTTTTTGGGGGGGGGGGGCTTTACGCGTGGGGGAATGCTCTGAGGGATCAGATGGACACCACAAGGGCTCTCTGCTATTCAAAATTTGATCGTGTAGTTTTTTTCCAAATTGCTTTGTCTTTTGGTATGTTTTCTCCTTTGTCTGGAAACCAAGTAAATTTTCTTGGGCTTGTAATTTTTGTATGGGTAAATTTAACCTTACTGAATTTATGTACTGGGAATCACCATGAAAAGTCGATTCTGGCTATGCATATTCTGTTGTCAAAACTCCTTTTTTTAGAGTTTTGGCTACTATTAGCACGAGTCACTCCCTGTTTATAATTTGCTATCAACAACTGTTAAGCGAATTGTCTAAAATATTACGAGATAGCCGAAGGTCAATGCTCCAACTTTAATGGCTAAATGGAATAGGGGGGGGGGTATATCATTTGTTCCAAATTTAAACACACTGATTCTCTTTGTTTGATGCAAAAACCTTCATTTACGTCAGTCTTTATAGCAGAGACTCACTATCTGGATTTGGGGAAGCAAATCATTTACCTTTCACACATTCTAAGGTCTTTTAGCTAGATTCTGTAGTTGGCTCAGAACGGTTCCAATCTGCATTTCTAGTATATTTTTGTTCTATTTCTTACATACTTGAACAATTGGGAGCAGCACTTGTTATTCAACATCATTCACATAAAAAATTCGGAAATGGTTACATTAAGATGTCATCAAATCTTGTAAAAAAAAGATACAGGAATTGGATCTACTTTAGCCTTGACTGTGTTAAAACAGGAGGGAATTTATTGTAAGACGGCTGTTCTGTTTAAAAGTGTTTTGCTTGGGAAAACACGGCAGCTTTTAAGCTATGACTCATATTTCGTAGACAGCTCCTCACCCTTCATGCATTAAGTTGTTGAACTGGAGAAATCTCTGCTCTTCGCTTATATTTTTCGGTGTTTTTCCGCACATCCTGCTTGCTTGAGTTTTCTTTCTTCAGCTTCACATATATCTCAGTTATTATCTATAACAAGTGAGGGTGTATCTCCTAAAGACATCTTTACTTTTAGGTATGATACAGAGTCTCACTATTCCCCTCTTGCAAATTATTAGAACTCTTGTCGTCCTGAAAAATAATTTTCATTTTCATTTCACATTTTTTAGAAATTTGCAGATTGTTGTTTCCTTATTTCTGCAGAAATTTCCCATCTTTAGTTCCAACAATTTTGCAGCTTTCTTTGGACAAAGAGTTGTGCATGCCTCATTTTACGTCAATCTAATATATTGGTATATTATATACCTATCTATTAGATTGACGTAAAATTGACCAAAAAAAGAAAGAAAGAGAGAGTAACAGACATGTATAATACATGTCTGTCACTCTCTCTTTCTTTCTCTTTTTGGTTATAGACACTCTTCATATTTTAGACCTTCAATTAAACCTTCAATCCCATTTCTGCTTCCAAAGCAGTTCATCAAGGAGCTTTTATGTCTCCCAGAATATTTAACTGCGTATTAGCTCAATGCCTATTTAATTTTAATTAGTTCAATGCCTCTGGTCTCTGACAGTCTCAATGTTTTATGGTTAGACCCTTAGACCCTGGTTCCTCCAGTGCCTCCGAAGGCACACAGGGTGTTGGTGAGTAGTCTCCAATCTTCCCTCATGTGAGCCACTGTGCATATGTTTCCCCATTCTGGGGTGACACTCTTCTTGACAATTCTTCTGTCACGTTCATAGGTCCTACGGAGCGTGTTCTTTGGTCTTCCTCGGTGACGGGTACCTTCCGGTTACCAGTGGAGGTGCACTTTTGGAAGTCTGTGATGTGGCATAAGGAGGCTGTTTCCAAGATATCGCTATCTACGTTGTCGTACAACGGTTGTGATATCTAGCTGACCTGTGCGCGTATGGATCTCGTCGTTGCTGACACGGTCTCTCCAACTGATTCTAAGGAATTGGCGAAGACTGTTATTCTCGAATAAGGTAAGGCGTTTCTCCTGTTCCGCAGTTAGCTTAAGGCATTCCATAACTTAACTCAGGACAGACAGTACATTGCTTTGGAACAACTCGAGTTTCAACTTCAGCGACTATACGCTCCAGACTGGTAGAAGTTTCTGAAATGATGCGTTGGCCAAGGCTATCCTGGTACGCAATTCTTTTTCGGAGTTGCAACTGGAAGTGATTGTACTCCCTAAGTACTTGAAGTCTGTCACCTGTTCGATGTCTTCTCCTCCTAGTTAGATTCCCATGGGTAAACTATTGATTGACATAGCTTTTGTCTTTGGGGTGGTGATGTGTAGTTCCAATTGTTCAGCTTTCTCTGTGAGTTTGTTAATAAATTCCTGAAACTTCTGCTTGTCGGTTTCTATGTGTCCAACATCGTCGGCGAAGTCGACATCCTGAAGAAGTTTTCCTGAAATCTGGATTCCATGCACATTTATCTGTCTAAAGATGTAGTCTACAGATAGGACGAAGAGGAAAGATGACAGGACACAGTCTTGCTTGACGCCAGTCATCACCTTGAAGTAGCGTGTGTTGTTGTCCGATGTTTTAACACAGCGTTTTGTCTCTTCGTCCATGGCAACTATTAGATGGATTAACTTCTCGGCACCGCAATGCTCTCCACATGGTTTGACGATCTACTGAATCAAACGCCGTTTTGGAGTCCACGAAGAGTATATACAAGCGCTGTCTCCATTTGTTAGATTCTTCCAGCATGGTGCGTAGAGCAAAAATAAGGTCGGCACAAGATCGATTGGCCGAAATCCATGCTGCTCTTCACGTAAGTGAGGATCAAGGGCTGCTTGGAGTCTTCCTAATATTATCGTCGTGAAGAGCGTCACAGGGATCGAGAAACGATTGATTCCTTTATAGTTGCCGAATTCTTTCCCGTCTCCTTTCTTGAATAGTTTGACTAAGGGTCAAACTATTTTTTCGGTCTGCCAGAGGAGCAAGAAGAAGGACAGCCAGATGGCCAGGGCTTGAAGCAGGCTGAACTTGATCGTTGTAGCTGAAATGTGGTCTCTACCGGGGGCCTTCTGTTTTTTAAGTTTTTTAGTTGCTGAGAGTATTTCGTCGGCTGTCGGCTTTTCATCGTTGATGTGAAGACTGAAGAAAGGTTGGTCTGGTATATCCGTCGGGGCTGCTGGCATTGGGCGATTAAGTAGGGCTTCGAAATAACTCGCCCATCGTTCCTTTTTTTCTTCTGCATCTGCCAGCAGCCTTCCAGTTTCATCTTTCACATGGCAGTTTTGGATACTTGACTTGCCTACTAATTCTTTGGTAAGGTGATTATCGGTTCATGTGTCTCCACGGCTTAATGCTTCTTCGGCTTGTCTGACCTTCTCACTCATGTATTGCCGTCTGTTGGATCTGGCACTTTTCTTCACATTTATATCAGGATCTTCAAATGCCCAGCTCTTAGTCGCCTCTGAATGATCACTTTCCCAAAGGGCGTTCGACTTCAGCTTCTTGAGATTTTCTATGAGATCCCAAGTCTTCGTAGATGACCACTGTTTCTTAGCCGGTTTTCTAAAGCCGAGGGTTTTTTCGGCCGTATCCGTGTAAATTTTGCGCATTGTCTACCAAGCTTCTTCGACGTCTTCTGGTGGGTTATAAAGGGCTTCAAACTTATTGGACAGTTTGATGCCAAACGAATATCGGACACCTTTGTCACTTAGTTTGTCCACGTCAAAGCTTCTAAGTATGTCCGTCTTCTGCTTCCAATTATTAGACTTCAGCTTCAGTTTCAGTGGGGTTACAATTAATTCGTGGTTTGAACCAACGTCGGTGCTTCGGAAACTTCGAACGTCTTTTAGGCTTATTCGCCATCTTCGGCGGACCAGGAAATGGTTGATTTGGTTTTTGACGGTGCCATCCAGGGATGTCCAAGTGTATTTGTGGATATTTTTATTCCGAAAGAGCATACCGCCGATCATAAGATCGTTCCCCATAGCAAAGCTGACAAGTCGAGTTCCATTTCGTTTATGGTGCCAAGTCTGAGGTGGCCCATCACTTCAGGGCAGTAGGATCTGTCTGTCTTTGCGTTAAGGTCCCTTGCGAAACATGTGACGTCATGGAGTGGGATTGAATCGATCACAGACTGGAGGTTGTCATACAACTGATCTTTAAAGGTGTCGTCGGCATCATTTGTCGGTGCGTAGCACACGATCAGCGACAATTTTGCGTTTTTAGAAACAAATCTTGCATACAGTATCCTTTCACTGACCAGTTTCCATGAGCAGAGGGCCTTTGTCGCTTTTGGACCTAATATTGCTGCAATTCCGGCAGATTGACTTTCAGTTTTTCCGCTGTATAAGACTTTAAACATCGTAAGGTCGCCACTGATTTTCTTCTCGCCGCAGCCTTTCCACCTTGCTTCCGAAATGGTGACAATGCGAAGTCTACACTTCTCGCACTCGTGAAGAACTTTCTCTGTGTTTGACAGTGCTGACATGGTTCTAACATTCCAAAGGCCGATCTTAAACGGCTTATTAGTATTCAAAATCTGGTCCGGGGGCTTGCATGGGTCGTCTTCAGATTTAGAGGTTCGGATCCGAAGCTTAATTTTGACGTTTCGCTAGCGGTTTTTGTTTTACTGGGATATGTTGCTAGGCCAACGCCCAACCGGTTTCTTTGCTCGGCTAAGGCAGAGACGCCAATCCCTGACTGTTGGAACGGAACCCAATCGGCCTACCACTTTTATGGTAAAGTAAATCCTTATTAATACGATAACTATAACAAAATTTCGACTTTAGCTAACAGAGAGCAAACCTCGATGTGTTAGCTTAATACATTGAACATAAAGATAAATCAACACTTCAAGGTAATACATCTTCAGACAAAAATAATAAAGACAAAAAAAAGTTGCAAAACGAAAAAAATGAAGACGAAAGAACGGAAAAGAGTAGGGGCAATACCAGGGTGAGTATAAGCTAAAGCCAGATTAAAAGGTGATTTATGATTCGTAAGTACCCATATCTTGACAAGGAATAATCCTCAAAACAAATTTTTTTATTCATAAATAATTCTTAGGAATTACTTCAGCCAGGTTAAATTTATTTACAATATAGGGGAACTGGTACCTTAATCGAAATCCAGCCCTTTCTGATTAAGTAAAGGAAGTTGAAGCTTCTTGAAGCGAAAATGGACAAAAAAAAAACGGGAACCCCGGCAATAGCGTTATCATGAAAATAATTTTTCGGAGATTAAATGTAAAAGAAAAAAACACGGCGGAGTCAGTTTATCATTGCACATTGCATATGCTGACTTTGTTGTTCTCCTAGGCTGCAACCATTGGAGCCTAACTGAATTTTTTATACTTACATTGCATCTTGCTTCCGTTTGTTTTTTAGTTAATCCTTCTAAATGTAAGCCTATTTGTTTTAATATCTACCATCTAGTGGCAATTTTAGATTTGGAAAATGCTTCTCTTTCTTGCTCTTCAGTTAATTGGCTGGAAATTTCGCTCAGTTGCTCTCTTTCGTTCACTTATTCAATCCTGATAAATCGAACCCAAGGGTTGCGTATGGGAAACTTCCACCCAATAAAGAATGTATAATCGAAAGGGTCTTTGTAGTCTGTACCACAGTTTCGTTCCCCAGTTATTCTATTCCTTTCTGGCACTACCTATTTGTTCCTGAAAATACATTGTGGTGCCCTACGTATGGTGTATTTTTGATATTGCATAATTTTTGAATTTATTTATTCAGGTGTGGTGTAATATTTACTACGATGGTATCGAACTAGTGAATTAGCGAATAGGCTTATCCTCGCCAATATACTTTTTCAAATAATTGGTTTTAAGGATGATCGATGTATGAGAACTTTTAAATTTAAAAAAAAAAGTTTTTTTTTTACTGAAAGTAAGGAGCGACATTAAAACTTAAAACGAACAGAAATTATTCCGTATATGAAAGGGGCTGTCCCATCCTCAACACCTCGCTCTTTACACTAAAGTTTGACTTTTTCTCACAACTCTATTTTTTAAAACAGTAAAAAAATAGTTAGCGTAAAGAGCGAGGTGTTGAGGATGGGACAGTCCCTTTCATATACGGAATAATTTCTGTTCGTTTTAAGTTTTAATGTCGCTCCTTACTTTCAGTTAAGAAAGCTTGTTTTTTTTTATTTAATCTCTGACCGTTATTGAATTAATACAGGTTTCCAATCCTCAACACCTCGCTCTTTGCGCTAATGTTTGAATCTTTCTCACAACTCTATTTTTTAAAACAGTAAAAAAAAAGTTAGCGAAAAGAGCGAGGTGTTGAGGATGGGACAGTCCCTTTCATATACGGAATAATTTCTGTTCGTCGCTCCTCTTAATGTCGCTCCTAACTTTCAATTAAAAAAACTTGTTATTTTATTTAATTTCTGAACGTTTTTGAATTAATGCAGGTTTTGATTTCGGCAAACCGTACATGAATAATTAAAACAAAATTTGCATATTAATTTTACTTTTTTTGGCTGAATGGCTTTCTCGAAAGTTGTTTAGTTTTATTTACGAACGTTTTTATTATTAATAAATACACGTAACTTACGAACTAACTTACGTAACGAACTTCTATATTCGTACATTTTTATTACGCATATTAGGGGGTTCACACCCTATTTGATAATTCGCTCTTTACGCTAAAAATTGTATTTTGTCCCAATTCTTTAATAATGACTACTGAAACACACGGGCCATTTAATTAGAACAATAAGACGATTTTTAAAATTACTAAAAAGCTTTAGAGTAAAGAGCGAGGTGTGAAGGAGGAGGCAATCCCCTTCATATACGGAATAATTTATGTTCGTTTTAAGGTTTAATGTCGCTCCTTAATTTCTGTTTTTTTTTATTTAATTTCTGAACGTTTTTGAATTAATGTAGGTTTTTAAATTAGCTAACCATATATGAATAATCGCCCCCCCCCCCCAAAAAAAATGTATGCATAGTTAACAATAACAAAAACTATACGTATACAATTGGCAAAATTTATAGCTTTAAGAGCCTTCTATAAGGGCTCTAGGGGGAATTCGTTACCTTCAAAGGTATATTTGTTGGGTTTTTCAACTATGCTGAACAGAACAGCCATCTAAAAATTTTGATCAGACGAAATTGGGAAAAAGAGGCATGGGAGGGGGCCTAATTGCCCTCCAGCATATTTGGTTACTCAAAAAGGGCAATATAACTTTTAATGTCCGTTTGAATGAGCCCTCTCTTGATGTTCTAGGACCACTGGGTCGGTACGGTTACCCCTGAAAAAAATTAAATAAATAAACACGTATCCGTGATCCGTGATTTTTCTGGCAAAAAAAATACAAATTTGCACATTTTTGCAGATATGAGCTTGAAACCTATGTAATAGGGTTTTCTGATACGCTGAATCTGATGGTGTGATTTTAATTTAGATTATTTCACTTTTAGAGGATGTTTACCCACCTTTTTTCAAAAATCAGGTATTGTTTTTTAAATAATGCTGGGAAATTCGGTTCCCCCTTCACAGAAATTTCCCTTCCCCAAATGAAATATCATCCATTAAAAGATCCTAACACGTGACCCCCTCATCTGACCCCCCCCCCACCCCACCACCAGAAAAAATTCCTCCTCAAAACGTCTGTATACTTCCCAATAACCAATACTATATCTGAACATTGGGCAAAGTTCATAACTTGCAGTCCTTCCCCCGGGAACTGTGGGGGATTAAGTCATCCTCAAAGACATATTTATTGGATTTTTGACTATGCTGAACAAAATTGCTATCTCAAAATTTTAATTGGGTGACTTCAGGAAAAAATGAGCGTGGGAGGGGGCCAAGTTGCAATCCAATTTTTTGGTCAATTAAAAAGGGCACTAGAACTTTTAATTTCCGTTCAAATGAGCCCTCTCACGATATTCTAGGAATACTGGGTCGATATGATCACCCCTGGGGGGGGGAATAAACACGCATCCGTGATCTTTCTTCTGGCAAAAATACAAAATTCCACATTTTTGCACATAGGAGCTTGAAACATCCACTATAGAGTTTTCTGTTACGCTGAATCTGATGGTTTGATTTTCCTTAAGATTCTATCACTTTTAAGGGAGTGTTTCCCCCTTTTTTTTAAAATAAGGCAAATTTTTTTAGGCTCGTAACTTTAGATGGGTAAGACTAAACTTGATGAAAGTTATATTTTGTAATCATCCGATCCTTTTTATGTATCGAAATTCCGTTTTTAAGAGTTTCGGTTACTATTGAGTCGGGTCGCTGCTTAATTACAGTTCGTTACCACGAACTGTTTGATAAATATATTTCTGACTATAATCTTATTTTGTGTTTTTTCCTTCCTGAAGTTGATTAATTGTGTTTTTTTATAGCATTTGCGTTTTTTGTGTTGTTTTCCGTTTTCTTCTTTTGTTTTGTTATAGTTTGTGCTCCACATTGTTGTTTTTAATTTTTGTGTTTAACAGGCAATACTCAGATTTAGTAGCTTTCAGTTTATCAAGCTTTTGTGTTTTTCGGTTTCCTAGGCATTCTTAACATCAAGCAATTATTAGGAATATTTTATAGGATAATTTGAACCCTTTTTTAGTTAATTTATGGGATAATGTTCTTCAAATAAACCATTTTTCTTTACTATACTCTCCTTTAATATATTTTTTGTCATCTATTTATTCATAAATTAATGCTTATTTTTTCGATTTTTTATGATAAACTGACTTCTTGTTACATTTATTCTAGATGTGGATTCCTCTTTTTCAACGAAATATTTTGACCTAAACTTGTCGAGTGAAATGCTTAAAGTGGAAGAAATGTTGTCGGTAAGTTAAATCGTTTCATTTATTATTATTATTTTTTCAATAATAGAGATCTTTATTACATAGCTAATATATACAAAGAAAGCACGAAGCCCAGCATTCTGGGCTTGTATGGCTACTCCTAGAATACTCTACATTACATATATGCATCGGGAAACGGGTTACCACATCTTCCATCTACCAACATACCAACACAGTATTATAATTCTGCTCGAGAAAAAAAAAAAAAAAAAAAAAGAAAAAAAAAAAAAAAAAAAAAAAAAAAAAAAATCAAACTCATACTCATACAGGCAATGACGTCTCAAATGGCAGCGGAAATCAGTCCTATCTAACTCACTTTTCAACAAAGAAGGCAAACCATTCCACAGCGCTGGAAGAGCATGGTGACTGGAAAATGCCAACCTTGTTAACACCTTCAGTGGTCTCCTATACTGGCTTACCTGTCTAGTTCCGTAAGTGTGAAGATCCGCAGCAGTAGAAAACATATTTCGAAAGCAAAGCTGAACAAAATGATTAATAATATCAAACATAAACAAAATCTTATAACACTTACATAATCCAGAGAACGGCAGTATTAGGACGAGAAAACAGATGGATCTTACAGAAATTTGGCTCTCAACCGCATTTATCACTCTCATCGCTTCGTTTTGTAATGACCGCAGCTGCTTAAGATGGGTCGAAAATGTATTAGACCATATCGAAAAACAATCCAATAAATATGGATGGATTAGTGAAAAATAAAGCAGCCGTAACACTTTTTGAGGAAACTGGTATTTCAGTTTTCTTAACAATCCTACTATTCTTGCTATCTTCAACGATATGCACTGAATGTGTTCTGAAAAACATATTGTTTGATCAATCAGAACGCCTAAATATTTCACAACTTTTCTTCGTGATATGACCGATTCACCAATATCAAGTACTTTCAGCTACGGGTGATAGTTTGCCGATCTCCCAAAAACAATAAAGGTAGACTTGTTGTAATTGATTTTGAGCTTTTTAAGTCTCATCCATCTCTCTAAGTGGATCAAATCTTCCTTCATGAAGGACAAAAGTTGACTCTCAGTGAGTGCCATAACAGAATGGTTGGTAGCGTCAGCAGAAAGAACAAGGGATTTTCTTGGTTTGGAATTTGCAGTCTCTTCACTCAAATCCGTCACAAGCTCAGAGAGTGCGCGTTGAAGATCATTTATATAAATTGCGAACAGCAAGGGGCCAAGAAGGGAGCCTTGGAGTACTCTGCAGTTTATTGAAAATCTCCTGGCCCAGACTCGTTCACTCGTACATATAGTGATCGTCCCCTCAAAAACGAAGCAAGAATCTTCACGGCATTTCCTCTGATTCTAGCATTTTCCAGTTTCTTCAACAGGATCTCATGGTCTACGGTATCAAATGCCTTGAGGATATCCAAAAAATAGTTGCAACCTTAAGCTTGTCATCATGCGCATCATTTATTGTAGTTGTCAGAAACTGTATAGCATGCTCCGTTGAAAAACCTCTCCTAAATCCATATTGGTTCTTGTAAAAAAAAATCTTATCTTCCAGAAATTCATTGATTCTAATATATATTATCTTTTCAAAAATCCGCGTTAAAATCGGTAGGAGTGAGATTAGTCTATAGTTGTTGAAATCATTTCGGTCACCACCTTTATGCAAAGGTACAACTCTGGCTAAGGGTATTATTATTCCCGGTTCGAATCTTGCGCTGCACTCTCAAGCTTTGAAATTATGTCCTCCAGTCCTCTCATACTAGCAGAAAGATCCGTCAAAGCCTTGGAATTGTCCTGGACCTTCGTCAAAACTAAACTTAAATTGTCCGCCAGATTTTGCAACGTCACAGAATTTGCTCGTTCAGTAGAAGCAGCCGAATCATTCAGGAAACTTTCATTCTTCTTCCTTTTATTTTTTGCCACCTCCTTAAAATCAGCCAGCAAAATAATAATAATAAAAAAAATGGATAGAGGCCTACCTCAGAATGCTCCTGGTTTACCCACGCGGAGCTCCGTTCAGTATTCTAAGCCGTTAATTTAACCACGGTAAACAGCTATTCCAAAATTAGCAACAAAAACTCCAACAACAGCTTCCGCTGAAATCTTGAACTTCTAAACAGCCAATCCTTTGCAAAAATGTCTTCATAAAGTTTCTCCACTGCACTAAACCCTCTGGCTAGGTCCGGCGCAAGCAAGATATTTTCATTCTTAATTCATTTCAACGATATTCGAATGCATTCAGATAATAAATAACGAATTTTCTTCTTAACTAAATGAGCAAAAATAATCCAATAGTAATATTGGAAAATTATCAAAAAAATATATAACTAAAAATCCGATATTACGCTTATTGCCAAAATTTTATAATCACTGTATAGTGCTAGATGAATCTGTACTCACTTTCAATAATTGTGCAATCCTATTAGATTCAAAGTTAAACCCAGTTTATGTCCAAACAGTTCAAAGACAAAATCAATACGAACTGTAAATAAGGACCGACCCGGCTAAATAGTAACAGAAACTCTAAAACACGGAATTTTGATACCAATAGATATATCAAAAGAATCGGACTTTGGTATTGGTTTGGTAATTGGACTCGAATCGATTCGGTAAATCGAATCGGTAAATGGAATTTGATTCGGAAAGTCATGAGAAAATTTGTATTGTGATAAAATTTAATTGGATCGAATTAAAACTAGTTTGTTCATTTTTTGTTAAATAATAACCCCAGCTAATATCTACAACACAAAAATTATGTCTAGAGTTTTACTCCCACACAATAACTATGCTTAGACTTTATCCGCCTTCTGTGTTATATTTTCAAACAGTTCGTGGTAACGAATTGTAAGTAAGGAGCAGCGCGGCTCAATAGTAACCGAAACTCTAAAAAACGGAACTTTGATACTAATAGATAAACCAAAAGAATCGGACTTTTATGCTGCTCTTATAAGCTTCATCAAGTTAATATTACCCATCAAAAGTTACGAGCCTGAGAATATTTGCCTTATTTTCGAAAAAAGGGGGAAACACCCCCTAAAAGTAATAGAATCTTAACGGAAATCACAAAATCAGATTAGAGTATCAGAAAACCCTATTGTTGAGGTTTCAAGCTCCTATCTGCAAAAATGTGGAATTTGTATTTTATTCCAGAAGAAAGACCACAGATGCGTGTTTATTTGTTTTTTGTCTTTTTTTTGTTTTTTTTTTTCTTCTTCTTCCCAGGGATGATTGTATCGACCCAGTGACACTAGAAGACCACAAGAGGACTCATTCGAAAGGAAAATAAAAGTTCTAGTGGCCTTTTTAAGTGACCAAAAAAATTGGAGGGCAACTAGGCCCCCTCCCACGCTCATTCTTTTCTCAAAGTCACCCGATCAAAATTTTGAAATATCCATTTTGTTCCGCATAGTCAAAAATTTAGTAACTATGTCTTCGAGGATGACTTAATCCCACATAGCCCCCGGGGGAAGGGCTGCAAGTTGTGAATTTTGCCCATTGTTTACATACAGCCTAGTAATGGTTATTGGGAAGTATACAGACGTTTACAGGGGAAAAAGTTTTCTTGGAGGAGGGGGGGGGGGGGGGGGGGGGGTCAGGGGGAGAAGTTTACGTGGGAGTATTTTTCCATGGAGGAATTTTTCATGGGGGAAGGGAATTTTCCATGAAGAGGGTGCCGGATTTCCCAGCATTATTTGAAAAACTATCAGAAATTAAATAAAAACAAGTTTTTTCAACTGAAAGTAAGGAGCAACATTAAACCTTAAAACGAACAGAAATTATTACGTATATTAGGGGGCTAGCCCCCTCGTCAACACCTCGCTCTTTACGCTAAAGTTTTTTTTACATTCAAAAGAGCTATTTATTCTAATTAAACCCTTTGTGATTCCGGGGTCATTCTTAAAGAATTGGCACAAAATTCAAACTTTAGCGTAGAGAGCGAGGTATTGACAAGGGGACAAACTCCCTCATATACGTAATAATTTCTATGCATTTAAGTTTTAATGTTGCTCCTTACCTTCAGCTAAAAAAACTTGTTTTTTTTCTATTTAGTTTTCACAAGGGTTGATTTTCTCAGCCTCAGACTTGGCTACTAGGAGAGACAGGTAAATATATAAAAAAAAAAGTTATTTTATCAAACAGTTCGTGGTAACGAACTGTAAGTAAGGAGTGACCCGGCTCAATAGTAATTAAAACTCTAAAAAACAGAATTTTTATACCAATAGATATATCACAAGAATTGGCTTATGTTGTTTATTTCAAATTCATATTTTTATTAAGTTTAGTGTTCCCATCAAAGGCTACGAGCCTGATAAAATTATCCCGATTTTCGAAAAAAGGGTTAAACAACCCTTGAAATTCATAGAATCTTAATAAAAATGTCATCATGAGATTCAGTTTATCAGAGAACCCTACTATAGAAGTTTCAACTCTTATCTGCAAAAACATGGAATTTTGTATTTTTGCCAGAAGACAGATCACGAATGCCTGTTTTTTTTTTTTTTTTTTTTTCAATAAAGAAGGAAGCCATAGGCTTGTCGTATAACAAACGCAAAAAATAACAGCTCAAACAGCAACACGGCAAAACACAGAACGAAAAATAAAACAAAAAAATATTCATCAGTTAAAAAATACAATGCAACAACTATATTACAGAAACTGTTTTTCATAGAACTCAGTTTCAACAAGAGCACTCTTAAATGATTGCACCGTTTGCGTAGAAACTATGGTATCAGCTAAACTACTCCAAAGTTTTGTTGCACGGTTAACAAAGCTACATTGACTGTTTTCTTGTGCACTTGTGGCTCATGCAGTTTATACGGGTTTTGTCGAGTGGCTGAGTAATGACTAAGTTTGAAGAAATCTGCCCAGTCCACATTATCGACACCCTTCATATACGGAATGTATTGATCAGGTCAATCCTACCCCGTCGAAACTCCAGAGAAGGAAGTCCCAAACACTCCAGTCGACGCTGATATGGTAAATGGCTCAAATATGGCACAAACTTTGACGCCCGATGTTGAACCCTTTCAATTTGCTGCGAGTCATATTTCCATGTAGGATACCACACAAAGAAACAATATTCTACCACCGGGCGTACTATTGTCTTGTATAGTGTCATAAAAGTGTGAAGGTTAAATTTCCTGAAACTTCTCTTAATTCGAAGCAGACTGTAATTAGCATTTCGTGAAATTATTGACACATGCCTGTGAAACTTCAACTGGTTATCAAAGTTGATACGTAAATCCCTTACTGAATCTGCAGATGAAACATGTGTATCACCAAGAAAATAATGATAAGTCGATCTTTTCGAAAAGTAATGGAGTACAAAACATTTTGATGGTTTAAAAACATTTACACCAATTTACACCAATCATTTAGGGCATTCAGATCCTCTTGAATAAGGGTGACATCTACCGGGGAGGTAACACTTTTAAACAGTTTTATATCGTCTGCAAAAACTTTGACAGTGGGAGTGACGAAATACATCAGGCAAATCGTTGACAAACAAACAAAATAACACTGGGCCCAAACAACTACCCTGTGGAACACCACTCAAAATCGGGCTCTTACTTGAGAGTGCACTACCCACTATAACTTGCTGGGAACGGCCTGATAAATTATCTGCAATCCATGTTAAAGTTCTACTGCCTAGATTATACTTTTCACATTTTTCAAGCAACAAAGTAATTGAAACTTTGTCAAATGCTTTACTGAAGTCAATGTACAAGCAATCAAACTTCGAACTGAAATCAGCCATATTTTGGAAATCTTTTACAACTTCTAGCAACTGCGTATTACATGCCCTGTTTTTCTGAAACCATGCTGTGACGGATGCCATAATTTATTTTGGTTGAAGTAATCCTGTATCCGATGTACAATAATATTTTCAAGAACTCTCGAAAAAATTGAGGTGTTTGAAATTGGACGATAACTTCCAAATTGGGATTTAGATCCTCCTTTGTGAAGTGGCTTTACAACCGCTTTTTTTCACGCTGCATGGCATTTACCACTCAATAGACAGTGGTTAAACGAAAACGTAAGAGGTTCAGCTAAACACGTGGCTGTCTTCTGAAGAAAAGCGTTAGAAATACCATCTATATCTGGAGCTTTATTAACGGAACGGTCACGGAGAATTTTTAAAACCTGCTCTGAAGAAATATCAGAGTCATCGAAAGGCACTTTGTCTGCCGAAACAAATTCGGTAAAATGGGGTGGACTGCATGCATGGACATCATTTGGATTTACAAAAACTGAAGACAACACTTGATTAAACACATCAGCCTTTTTCTGATCATCACTTATTAATTCACTTGTAGCTGGGTCATAAAAAATGTACGAGTCAGTTGAGGAGTCAGTCTTATTTCTATTAACATACTTCCAAAACTTCTTTGGGTACCCTCGAATATTAGTAATGATTGACGATTCGAGTGATTACCGGTTAACGAGTAGAGAAAGAGTAGCGCGATTCTGAGCTCTTTTACACGCACACCACGTGTCTTCATTTTTTTCCAACATATACTGCCTCCATTGTCTATTTTTATCACTAATAGCATCAAGTATAAATTTTGGCAGTCGTATTCTTTTTCTTGAACCTTCTTTTATGTCAAAACGTGGAACGAACCTATCACATGCATCTTTTATAACCTCTCGAATGAACTCAAAAGCAACATCCACATCCGCTTTCCTAGACTGAAGCTCCTCAACAATAGAAACGGAACGGATAAAGTCTTGAATTTCATCGTAACGACACTTGCTATAATCTTAATAAAGTTTAGAACCAGAGTTCATCGCTGCACTTACATTCATTAATAGAGACATAACTCCATGGTCACTTTTAACTAGAGGTGGCAGCATCTTCAGGTCCAGTATGTCATCTGGAGATTTCGTGATCACCAAATCTAGTACATGGGGAGTGGAATCACTTCTGGGTCTTGTGGGATCAACAACATGCTGGTGTAGAAAGCTGTCCTGTAAGGTTTGCACAAGTCTAAAAGCAAAACTCTGGTCCGTCCCTGATGTAGCTTGGGATAACCAGTCAATATCGGTCTCATTAAAGTCACTAAGAACAAGAATTTTTGAGGGAACAGACGAAAGGTTTGACAGATAACTAAGCAGGCGGTCATAATTTAACATACTAAATTCATTTCTGGATGGGCTTCGATATATGCCTACAATCCTCACGTTTAGGATACCCCTGGCAACTTAATTTCCACACTAATTACTTCACTTAATTACATAGTAAACGAACATCAACTTCTGCATATTTCAATTTAGATGACGACGAAATATAAATACAAATTCCCCTTTTCAAATGCTTGTTGTACACGATATCATAGCCACTCAGTTGAAAGAAATGTGCTTCGTGGTTGAGGCAGTGCTTTGGAAGCACCTCAGTCACGATAACTATATCAGGTTTCTGCAAATCTACCAAAGAATAAAGTTCGTCAAGTTTGTTTGAAATTACATCAGCATTTGTATACATTGTTCTTCCATTTCATGTCTGGAGGGGGCCGCTTGTCCCTAATGTTTCTTTGAAACACGTTACCTTCTAACTGTCTATTTATACTGGTCACATTGTAGGGTAAAACATTTAATGTTACATTGCATCTGGAAGGGCTGCACAAATCTGACCGTTTTTTGGAACTATAGAGTTCCTACGTATAACCAAATCAGCTTCGCCTTGTGCACGCCTGATCCGCAACTCCTCATATGACTTTGCTCTTTTCTGACGGTCATTCTTGGAGACACCATTTCAGAACTGAATCGTACCTGGCCCTTTTCTGTCGTAAGACTTTTGTAGAATATGCTTCTTAGTCTTGAAATCTGGGACTGAGAATAATATGGGAACAGGCCTTTTTTCGGTAATGGTGGTTACAACTTGGCTTTGCTGACTCCTAAGACGACGGACATTAGAGACGCTTATGTTTGGGAGCCCATAATCACTCACAAGATATTTTTTGATGTAGAGCTCATCATTTGTCTGGACACCAAAAACAACAATATTTAGCTTGCGACGCTGACGGTCTCTATCATCTGCAATCATCTGTTTAACTTTGGTTTCGAGCTTCATCTCAAGATCATTTTTCAACGTCTGAATCTCCGACTCAACCAAATTCTAAACAGCGTCCTTGTCAAACGCGGACGACTGTTCAAGGGTTGTCAAACGGCTCTCTATATTACCAAAACGGTTTTCAATGTCGGTGGTTAGCTGTTCTCGAAGTTCGGAAATTGCTTCTTTCACTGTATCTTTAACTTTGGTGTCCAGTTTATCTACTGCACTAAGAGTTGACCGAAATGGTTCGAGAGTCTTGTCCATAAGTTTTTGAATATCGTCTAAAGACGCCCCACCTGTCACTTGTGGGTTACCTTTGCAAACTGGGCATTTCCACTCGCAGCCTACTCGCCGTGTCATTTTAGTTAGAACAGAGTATTCAGCCTCTGACATTTCAAGACAATCAATGCATAACCAGAGGCTATATCCGTCACAGTTCATAGCACTTGAATTTATATCTAAATTCTCATCACATGTTGCGCACATATCGGTCCCTTTTTTGGGGCTCTCACGAGGTCTGGGAAGTGCAACACACAAATCACCTGATCCCAGTAGTTTAAGGACACAAGATCCTGCTAGTACTATACGGCTCTTGAATGTTTGTTGTTGCTCCCTTCTGCACAGGCAGTCTCCGAAAAATGCAGCTTGAATTTTAACATCGAAAATTCGTAAAAACGGCTGAGCTAATTTAATCTATTATGATAGAAAAATATAATATTTAGCTGCATTTGGCAATTTTATGTTTGGTAACTATGTATTTCCAGAAGAAACAGCTGTACTTGAAGTAATCCTCTATTTATTTACAATTATTTACAGAAGAAGAAATTTACAATCCTTTGTTTGTTTTAATTTGAATTCAATTAGAATTCAAACACAATGGATTAATTCTCATGGGAATAAAAAATAAAATATATTCCAGGTAACTTCAAAGACCAGGTAAGTGAATTCACACTTTGAGAAAAGAAACTTAAGAATGGATAATAGTTGGAAATGATAAATATAGGTACCAATAACTGCTTTACCACATGAAATTGGCCAGTAATCCTGTATTCAATTTTCACTTAGATTAAGTTGCTGTTGTCAAGTAAACTTTTTCGAAAATGTTTTTTTTCCAGGGGTGATCATATCGAACCAGTGGTCCTAAAATATCAGGAGAGGGCTCATTCAAACAGAAATTAAAAGTTCTAGTGTACTTTTTAAGTAACCTAAAAGATTGGAGGGTAATAAGGCTCCCTCTCACGGCCCTTTTTTCTAAAAATCGTCCGATCAAAATTTTGAGACAGTTATTTTATTCAGCATAGTCCAAAGGCCGAATAACTGGGCCTTTGACGATATTATGACCCCCCTTAGCCCCTGGGGAAAGGTCTTTAAGTTATAAAATTAGCCAATTGTTTCCATAGAGTATTTGTTATTGGGGAGTATGCATACATTTTTCGGGGGGGAGGGGGTGAATTTTCTGCTTGGGGGATTTTCCACGGGGAGAATTTTCCATAGAAATGAAGGTTCCAAGGAGGGAATCTTTCAGGGGAAATTTTACAGTGGGGAATTTTCCAGAAATCTTATACGAAATTCTTCTTATGTCTTGCTTTATCTTTGCCGACTCAATTTTATGCGTGGAGATGTTAAAGGCGGTTGTCCGGGGTAAATTTTAGCAGGGATTGAATTGTTTAGAGAATATATCCGTGGGGAGAAGGGATTTTTCCGTGGAGGTGGATCCAGATATCCTGGCGTTATTTACAAAAACGATCAGAAAATAAATAAACAAAAACAAGTATTTTCAACTGAAAGTAAAAAACAACCTAAAAAATTAAAACGAACAGGAATAATTACGTATGTGAGGGGGGCGGTGCTCCTCCTCAACACCTTGCTCTTTACGCTAAAGCTTGAATTTTGTCCCAATTCTTTAAAAACGACTCCTGCAACACAAGGTTCGTTTTATAAGAACAATAAGGAGCGTTTTTTAAAAGTACGAAACAACTTTAACGTAAAGAGCGAAGTGTTAAGGGGGAGCAACCCCCTCATTTACATAATAATTTCTCTTCGAAGTTTTAATGTTGCAACTTACTTTTAGTTTTTCAACTTGTTTTATTTTATCTATTTACAAAAAGGAATGTACAATCAGGGCTTCTTCTCTACAAAATAACCTTGATAATTTAGATGTTAATCATATAAATTATGAACAAGCTTTGTAGTACTGTTTTCCTAAATATTTCGCTGTCAATGGTTTAAAGTGAACTATGGTAGTTTTAAATGGCTGTAGAATAAGAAAAAAAAGTGTATTACTTGTGGAGTTTGCAGCACATACGGACATGTTGGGAACACATACTGACGCTTACTTCTCTACATAATAACATTGATAATAGTAGAGAGGCTCTAATATCTCCGGGGGGGAGTTCATATATGGGCATAGAGTCCCTAGGGAGATGTTTTTTCTCGCTGAGAATGAAAAAACAGGATTTTTCTCACTTGAAAAAACAGGATTTTTCCCACTTAGATGGATGTTTTTTGGACAGTTATGAGTGTTAGTCAATTTATTGGTTGTTTTTCATGGATGTCAACAGCAATTTATGTCTGTTTTATGGTTTTTGTCACTGAGAATGAAAAAACAGGATTTTTCTCACATTGATGTATTTTCAAGGTCGATTTGTTTTCTTGGATGTCAACAAGAGTTCACATCAACAATTGCTGGATTATTGAGTCTAACGGGGACAGGGTCAATAACACCTCTTTCAGGATCAATTGATTTGTTGTTGTTGTTGTTCGTCCACGTGTACGCTAAGGGGAATGTTTTGATCCAGGAATAGGAAACCGGAAGCACTGGACGGTTATGAGTGTTAGTCAATTCATTTGTTGTTTTTCATTGATGTCAATAGCAATTTATGTCTGTTTTATGGTTTTTGTCACTGAGAATGAAAAAACAGGACTTTTCTCACATTGATGTATTTTCAAGGTCGATTTATTAGTTGTTGTTGTTGTTGTTCGTCCAGGTGCACGCTAGGGAGAATGTTATGATCCAGGAATGGGAAACAGGATCACGTGTCTCCTTCTAAACCAATCAGAGAGTAGATTACATCTCATTCTAAGCCAATCAGAGGGTCGCTTACATATGGTTTCCCCCATTACATCGCAATTCGCCCTTAAGATTTCATATATAACGGACATGCATTGTGATTAAATCATCTGAAAGTTCTATGACACTAAGGATACAACAATGAATATTATTGATGAGTTAGAACCCTTGACAACCTCAATTTACCATGTGAGTTCTGTTTTAGTACATTTTCATTTTTTATTTTCAAAATAAAATTATTTTCCTTGGTCACCCTCCAGTATATTCAAGAATCCCCCCCTCCCACTCCAATACAAACTCCACCATGCTATCTTTGTAGTCGTAACAAGACTATAAAATATGCTCTTTTTTACCATGTAAACCCCCCCCCCCCCACTGTTTACAGCTTTAATTCTTCCATTGCAAATAACTCTGTTTTTCGATAAATTCATGCTTTCTATTCTAGCTAAAAAACGACAGACAACAGCCGTCAATCCCTTAGTTATTAATATACCGTTTTAATTTAAGTCACTCTGGTTTGACATAAGATCTCCGCAATGATTTAATTAACTGTCATCCTTTTAAAGCACTTCCTGTTTGTTTACGTTAGCAGTTTAACCAAATGGTTTCACAGATCAAAAAGGATTGTTTTTCCCATCGAATTAAATTAGTTTCAAGCAAAAAAGAGATTGCGATAATTAAGCTAAGCATATGCAACCTGGATGCAAGTAGAGAAACGACTTATTTCCAAAATTATGGTCTAACAATATTTTTTTAGGACATTATGTAAAAAGGGGGGAGGGACCATGCCTCAATTCTATCACCATCATTGTAAAGTGAAAAAACAAAACTGTTTCTTTGCGTGAAAAGTAAGGGGACTTCTTTGTGATAAATGCTTTCTAGACAAAATTATGGCTAGGGGGTACTAATTTTTTTATTTTGGTAAATAAAAGTTATGCATAAATTGAATAGCATTTGATTTCTGAGTTTAGTATATTTCTCGCAAATTTTACCTTTTGCTTGGGGGAGCTACCACCCCTCAAACATGACTTTAAATATTAAAGTTACTTATGTACAGAATAAGTAACTGTATAAGTGCTTCCAAATTCGTAGGAAAAATTAGAATATTCACATTTTGTAGATTGTGACTATAGCCTGAATTTCACGCGTTGAATTTCAATACATAATTTCCATCATTATTAAACATATATCCAAATTCCAAAATTGTACCAATTTTTCATGTGCTAATATTATTCAAACTGAACATTCGTATAATAATGCTTTGAGTTATTTCTGAGAAAAGTTGAATTTATTATAATCAAACTATGATTTTCAGAGTTTAGGTTGCTTTCAACAAAGATTTCTCTTTACTTACGGCAAATTTCCACAAGGTGATTGATCCATGGCCCTTCTAAATGTGATAGAAGCTACTACAACCTGCTTCAATCCCTTTTTACGTATTCAAACTGAATGTTCGTATAACAATACTTTGAGTTATTCCTCAGAAAATTGACCCCTCCAAATATTTACTCAGAGGGGCGGGGGCTGAAATGTAAAACGTTACTTATTTGCCCATCATTTTCACAGTTTTCAAGTTGGGATCTTCGAACACACTCACTCCTTCTCAGTTTATTCTAAGAAAGTGAGCTGTATTTGTTAGAGTTTCAGAAACATTACATATTTATTTAATTTAAGCCCTTTTTTTCAGATATAATAATGTTTGGTATGATTGACACAGAATATATTGGTCTGAAATATTCCTCAACTGACATTATTTACGAAGCAGCTTTCTAGTGCTTCAAAATTCGTAGGAAAAATTAGAATATTCGCATTTTGTAGATTGTGACTTTAGCCTGAATTTCACGCGTTGAATTTCAATACATAATTTCCATCATTATTAAACCTATATCCAATTTCCCAAATTGTACCAATTTTTCATGTGCTAATATTATTCAAACTGAACGTTCGTATAATAATGCTATGAGTTATTTCTGAGAAAAGTTGAATTTATTATAATCAAACTATGATTTTCAGAGTTTAGGTTGCTTTCGACAAAGATTTCTCTTTACTTACGGCAAATTTCCACATGGTGATTGATCCATGGCCTTTCTAAATGTGATAGAAGCTACTAAACCCTGCTTCAATCGCTTTTTACGTATTCAAACTGAATGTTCATATAACAATGCTTTGAGTTATTCCTCAGAAAATTGACCCCTCCAAATATTTACTCAGAGGGGCGGATGCTGAAATGTAAAACGTTACTTATTTGCCCATCATTTTCACAGTTTTCAAGTTGGGATCTTCGAACACACTCCCTCCTACTCAGTTTATTCTAAGAAAGTGAGCTGTATTTGTTAGAGTTTCAGAAGCATTACATATTTATTTAATTTAAACCCTTTTTTTCAGATATAATAATGTTTGGTGTGATTGACACAGAATGTATTGGTCTGATATATTCCTCAACTGGCATCATTTTCGAAGCAGCTTCTTACTCCTAGACAATCAACGACGTGAAATTCATAGCTATAAATGGAACGTCAGATACAATATGTATAAGTACGAGAAAAACAGATGGAGTCCAACACTAAATTTTATAAATCGAAATGGCTTTTACGTTAAAACCATAAGACCACATAATGAAAATGGCTATGAAATAAAACTTGTACAAGAGGAAATTCAGGAAATATGCAGTTTTTTTGATGTGCAAGCTGTTTATGTTAAGGGAAACGTGCCAACTGATAAACTCTTACTATAAAAATGTGATAAAAACATAGCATTATTTAATTTAGAAGACTTCAAATGTGAGAAATACCTGCATTCAGTCCATGACCCAGAAGATGAAGTTAGATATTTCGCTCAATGGATACCGGAAAAGATACCTGACATGGAAAAATGCATCAGATATCCAAAGACCTAAACTTGCTCTTCCTCATATCAAATGGATTAAGCTTCTTTTTTTAAATATGTCATTATGTATTTTTTCAAATGTTTTTAAATATCTTTAAGCAATAAATATCTTAAGCCTCAACCGTTTTTATTCTTTAGAATAGTCCATCGCCATGAAAATTATACTTTCAGATTCAACATGCCAGGGAACACACTTTCAAGTTCAGCACCACCCCCCCCCCCCACCCGGCCCTCCCTTGGACCCCCAAAGGGCCCCCAAGTGCCCCTGGGCACCAAAGAGCACCCGAGCCCCCGTCGCTCCTTACCTTCAGTTAAAAAACTAGTTTTTTTATTTAACCTATTAAAGGCCCTAACAATTTAGCTTCTGCATAAATCCTTTTACAGAAGTTATTTAGTGAAATCACAAGACATGATGCAAGAAAAAAAGTAAATAAAAAATTGTCAGGTGTGGGGTTCGAACGCACGACCCCGTATGGGGACCAGATCTTAAGTCTAGCACCTTAACCACTCGGCCAACCTGACTTGTAAACAATTCTCCCTAAAAAGACAAGTTAACCCTAAAAGATTAAAGAATTTCTCTGAAATTACACTTTCAGATCCAGCATGTCAGGGAACAGACTTTCAGGTTCAACATGTAGGAGAACCCTAAATGCTCATCCCAAGTTAACCCTAAAGGGTTAAAGAATTTCTCTGAAATCACACTTTCAGATTCGGCATGTCCGGGAACACACTTTCAGGTTCGACACGTAGGACTTTCAGGTTCAGCATGTTGGAGAACCCTAAATGGTCATCCCTAAAAAGGCAAGTTAACCCTAAAAGATTAAAGAATTTCTCTAAAATTACACTTTCAGATCCAGCATGTCAGGGAACAAACTTTCAGGTTCAACATGTAGGAGAACCCTAAATGCTCATCCCTAAAAAGGTAAGTTAACCCTAAATGGTTAAAGAATTTCTCTGAAATCACATTTTCAGATTCGGCATATCAGGAAACACACTTTCAGGTTCGACATGTAGGACTTTCAGGTTCAGCATGTTGGAGAACCCTAAATGGTCATCCCTAAAAAGGCAAGTTAACCCTAAAAGATTAAAGAATTTCTCTGAAATTACATTTTCACGTCCAGCATGTCAGGGAACACACTTTCAGGTTCAGCATGTAGGAGAACCCTAAATGCTCATCCCTAAAAAGGTAAGTTAACCCTATATGGTTAAAGAATTTCTCTGAAACTACATTTTCAGATCCAACATACCAGAGAAGCCATACGTTACTTTTTAACTTCTTTTATATCCCAAGACCAAATTTTCTCAATGAAAAAGAAATTAGTTACAGATCAATTCTAATTTTTCCATGCAAATATAAAAGGTTATACTTCACTTCTGATTTTTCTCGAAAAGATGAAAAAATTTAATGATTTGTTCTAAATTTTTCCATAGAAGATAGAAAAAGTTATACCTTAGTTGTGAATATTTTCAATGAAGATAAAAAGTTCCACTTTAATTCTAAATTTTCTCATTGAAGTGAAGAAAAGTTCAAGCTCTCTTCTGAATTTTCTTAATGAAAGAGAAATTAGTTACAGATCAATTCTAATTTTTCCTAGAAAATAGAATGGTTCCACTACACTTCTTAATTTCTCAAAGACATAAAAAAATGTAAAGTTCTGTTCTAAATTTTTCCATAGAAGATAGGAAAAGTCATACTATGATTGTGAATATTTTCCATGAAGATAAAAAGTTACACTTTATTTCAAAATTTTCTTAAATTCAGTTCCGATTTTTCTCAATGAGATGAAAAAATTTAAAGTTCTCTTCAGAATGTTTTCCCTGAGAAGAGAAAAGCTTCATATTAATTCTGAGTTTTCACAGCGAAGTGAATAAAAGTTCAAGTTCTCTTCTGAATTTTCTCAATGAAAAAGAAATTAGTTACAGATCAATTCTAATTTTTCCATGAAAATATAAAAGCTTCTACTTCAGTTCTGATTTTTCTGAAAGACATAAAAATTTAATGATCTATTCTAAATTTTTCCATAGAAGATAGAAAAAGTTATACCTTAGTTGTGAATATTTTCAATGAAGATAAAAAGCTCCACTTTAATTCTAAATTTTCCCAATTAAGTGAAGAAAAGTTCAAGCTCTCTTCGGAATTTTCTCAATGAAAGAGAAATTACTTACAGATCAATTCTAATTTTTCCAAGAAAATAGAATGGTTCCACTACACTTCTTAATTTCTCAAAGACATAAAAAATTTAAAGTTCTTTTCTAAATTTTTCCATAGAAGATAGGAAAAGTCATACTATGATTCTGAATATTTTCCATGAAGATAAAAAGTTTCATTTTAATTTTAAATTTTCTTAAGTTCAATTCCGATTTTTCTCAAAGAGATGAAAAATTTAAAGTTCTATTCTGAATGTTTTCTCTGAGAAAATTCAGAAGAGAACTTGAACTTTTCTTCACTTCGCTGTTGGTCATTGGTGGTTGGGGTCATCGATGGTTCAAATCCAAAACCATCTCACTAATCCTATACTGTGCTCATTCTTAATTTCTCAAAGTCATAAGAAATTTAAAGTTCTTTTCTAAATTTTTCCATAGAAGATAGGAAAAGTTACACTATGATTCTGAATATTTTCCATGAAGATAAAAAGTTTCATTTTAATTTTAAATTTTCTTAAGTTCAATTCCGATTTTTCTCAAAGAGATTAAAAATTTAAAGTTCTATTCTGAATGTTTTCCCTGAGAATAGAAAAGGTTCCACTTTAATTCTGAGTTTTCACAGGGAAGTGAAGAAAAGTTCAAGTTCTCTTCTGAATTTTCTCAGAGAAAAGAAAAAAGTTATAGTTCAATTCCATTTTTTTCAAAGAAAATAAAAAATATCCAACATTTTAATAAACATTCTAAGCGCTTAACATGCTAACGTTTCCTAAAATAATAGAATTATAAATAAGTAATGCATGAAATATTTTTATTGAAGTAACAACATGTAGTAACAACATAAAAATATGTTACAGATATTATTTTACATTATTAACATCATTGAACAACATTGAACATTCTGAATCTGTTCCATAAAATAATTTATCGAGTTCTCTCTCTCTTGATACTAGAGTTACTCGCTTTTCTTAGTTCATAACCACTTGAATAATCATTCATCCAGTTTGAGTCATATACAATTTTTACTGGGATGTCACCTACTGATTCATTACACGTTTAATCCTTGGTATTATTTGATTCATTGCATATATGATCAATAGTAGTAATAATGCTCACATGTGCTTCATTTTCCAATCAATTTATCATTATATTCATGAGTGATATTGTCTGCCAATGCTCTTTTTATTTTTCCGGCAATTTCACTGTCTATTATCACATTATTTTTACAGAGGTAACAGTTCTGGCACATTGACAAGATATGGTTTATAATTTTGATGCAGCAGTAGGCCTTTCTTTTCCTTTCTGCTTTCATTCGAATGCTAATACTGGAAAGATGACGATAAGATCTATCAACGGCTAACATGTTACCAGAACCATTAGCTAGAAGTTCCCCATCTTCATCAACTATTATTTTTATGTTGGCATTCTCTTTGAGTGCAATCATCTCCGGAGATCTCAATCTCGCATATCCACCCGCATAAAAGTTGAATTTTTTTGGTACTCCAAAGGAATTTAACTCCTCACTGTCATGACAACATAGGCATACATTCCCAATAAGATCTCCACTACTACTTGTTTCATAGTTCAATTATATCTCTTTGTCAGCATTCAATGCAACAATAACACTATCATGTGCACACATTTTCTTCGAATAATGCATTTTCACTTTAAAAGATATGATTTATGTGTTTATCCCTCCAATGGGAAATAATTACTGATTTAATGCACGCAATAAACTAGATAGTCTCGATAACCTACAATTGAGTACCACTGGGAAACCCGCCTCCATTGTAAGAGCAACCATAGAGTATGTTTGCTACAGCCGCAAGCATGCATAGTGAGAGAGATATACAAAGTCGACCTATAGGGGATTTTTCGGCGAGTGTGGTTAGGTTAGGTTAGGTTAGATTAAGTTAGGTTGGATTAAGTTAGGTTAAGTTAGGTTAGGTTAGCCTACGTATGCGCGATTAGGTTAACTTAAGTTAGGTTAGGTTAGCTAAGTTAGGTTAGGTTAGCTAGTAAACATCCCTCCATGTTTAAGTTAGGTTAGGCTAGGTTAGATTAAGTTAGGTTAGGTTAGGTTAAGTTAGGTTAGGTTAGGTTAGGTTAGGTTAGGTTAGCCTACGTACGCGCGCGTACGTAGGCTAACCTAACCTAACCTAACTTAACCTAACCTAACCTAACTTAATCTAACCTAACCTAACCTAACTTAAACATGGAGAGATGTTTACTAGCTAACCTAACCTAACTTAAGTTAACCTAATCGCGCATACGTAGGCTAACCTAACCTAACTTAACCTAACCTAATTCAACCTAACTTAATCTAACCTAACCTAACCATACTTGCCAGAAAATCCCCTATAGGTCGTGCCGTTAATTAAAAGGATGACAGTTAATTAAATCATTGAGGGATCTTATGTCAAACCAGAGTAACTTAAATGAAAACGGTATATTAATAACTAAGGGATTGACGGATGTTGTCTGTCGTTTTTAGCTAGAAATAGAGAAAGCATGAATTTATCGAAAAACAGAGTTATTTGCAATGGAATAATTAAAGTTGTAAACAGTGGGGGGTTTACATGGTAAAAAAGAGCATATTTTATAGTCTTCTAACGACTATAAAGATAGCATGGTTGAGTTTGTATTGGAGTGGGAGGGGAGGGGATTTACCTGAATATACTGGAGGGTGACAAAGGAAAATAATTTTATTTTGAAAATGAAAAATGAAAATGTACTAAAACAGAACTCACATGGTAAATTGAGGTTGTCAAGGCTTCTAACTCATCAATAATATTCATTGTTGTATCCATAGTGTCATAGAACTTTCAGATAATTTAATCACAATTCATGTCCGTTATTTATGAAATCTCAAGGGCGAATTGCGATGTACTTGGGGAAACCATATATAATCGACCCTCTGATTGGCTTAGAATGAGATGTAATCTACTCTCTGATTGGTTTAGAAGGAGACACGTGATCCTGTTTCCCATTCCTGGATATAACATTCTCCCTAAAGTGCACCTGGACGAACAACAACAACAACAAATAAATCGACCTTGAAAATACATCAATGTGAGAAAAATCCTGTTTTTTCATTCTCAGTGACAAAAACCATAAAACAGACATAAATTGCTGTTGACATCCATGAAAAACAACAAATAAATTGACTAACACTCAAAACCGTCCAAGACTTCCGGTTTCCTATTCCTGGATCAAAACATTCCCCCTAGCGTACACCTGGACGAACAACAACAACGACAAATCAATTGATCCTGAAAGAGGTGTTATTGACCCTGTCCCCGTTAGACTCAATAATCCAGCAATTGTTGATGTGAACTCTTGTTGACATCCAAGAAAACAAATCGACCTTGAAAATACATCAATGTGAGAAAAATCCTGTTTTTTCATTCTCAGTGACAAAAACCATAAAACAGACATAAATTGCTGTTGACATCCATGAAAAACAACAAATAAATTGACTAACACTCAAAACCGTCCAAGAAACATCCATCAAAGTGGGAAAAATCCTGTTTTTTCAAGTGAGAAAAATCCTGTTTTTTCATTCTCGGCGAGAAAAACCATCTCCCGAGGGACTCTATGCCCATATATGGACTCCCCCCGGATATATTAGGGCCTCTCTACTGATAATTCAGGCAGTGCTTCCATTTCTTCTATATTTTAGAGTAGACTAGGCCTACTTTATTTTGGATGTTTCTCCTCTAAATTTTTAGACCTACTTTAGTACTTCAAATTTGGATTTTCCACTTTTTTCCTTGCCGAGCCTATGGATTTTGGTTACGGAAACAGCAATTTTGGATACAACGGCGGGATTTGGGCAAAAACGATTGACAAACGCTCTTGTTTTTGTCGGACTTGGACAGACCCGTGAAATTTGAAACAAAATAACCAACGGGGAAGGACTGAAGGACTGATTTTTGGAACTGGGTGGCATCAAAACGCCAAGTGGAGTACTAAAGCTCATTAGCGTTCTTCATATTATTCGGTTTATTTTTGGACTTCCCTGCTGAAATGTCATTGTGGAGACTTTTTAGCGTTCTGAAAATAGTAAAAAATGAAAAGAGGAATGGGCTCAAAAACATAACTTTGGCTGCGACGATTACTGTCAAGTATGGGATGAAGCTTAAAGGCCCCCCTACGTTCATCGAGAGTTTAAAGAAAAAATGAAGTCCGTGAAATTCGATGCAACTGCGTCCGAATGCGTCACTTTTTTAGGCATTGGGAAAGACGATGGGGATGGCGATGACAACGCTGACTTGGGGTATAAATAATAGTATTTGGTGTGTTCTCTTAAGTCTTAGTATTTGGTAATTCTCATTAAATTTTTCTAAATACATTAAATTAAATTGCGTATACATTCGGCATTTTCTGGAAAACTGAGGGTCAGGTAGCAGTCTACCCTAGTTAATATCGAATAATTCAAAAGATCAAAATGCAGGCGCTGTCCTTAAATCAAGCTATATGTGATTTATTTTTGCTACTTTACTCTGCTTCAAATTAATAACTCCATTAAAAAAAAAAAATCAAAACAAAAATAAAGCGTGAAAAAGCAACCGGTTGGATATCATTCATGCCAATCCTTCGTACCAATTCAAATAAAAACGAGGGTATTGCAAAAGTAGTAATAGAGAAGGAAAAAGTAATGGCAAAGAAAAACAAATAAATAAAATAAATTCATATGGTCCAGAATCTGAGATCTGGACCCGGAATCTATAAATCAAAACTGAACTTCACTAGTTGATAAATGCAAAGCATTGTTTTAAACGTCAAAAGAAGATATTTTGGTACACGTAAAACGTTTTTATTGTGTTTTATTATCATTTTTTTTTCCAGGAGTGATTGTATTGATCTAGTTGTCATTTTGAAAAAGATTTAATTTTTTGCACAAGGTGCCAAATATATTGGTGTTTGGTATTCTTAAAATATTGAATTAAAAGATTTTATTTGATTTTCTTAGTGCTGCAAAATAAGTCGTCTTGAACAAATGCTATTAAAAGTCAACCTAAAAATTCTTTACTTTTACTTGGAAAGAAGTCAGAAAATGGGGAAACTTTTAGGGATTATGGTATTGAAAATGAGATTTTTAGGAATTTTCAGCCAGCCTTTTAGGGATTGAAAAAAATGAAGTGGAAACACTGGTAATATAGCGTAAGAATCAATTTTGATAAAATTCCTGGTCAAATAGTACGCACGATAACATACTTACTTCCGGATTGTGTCCTACTATAATTCTACTCTTTTTTTCGCACTTAAATACTTTATTCCCACATTAGTGGAATGGAAGCACTGAATTCAGGTGTTTATCATATAAAATAGGGAATAGTTTTGTAATACTGCCTTCATAAAAATTTTGCTGTCAATGATTTGAAGGGAATTATGGGAGTTTGGAAGGGCTCTGGGATCAAAAAGTGCATTACACGTGGAGTTTTTAATGCTTACGGACGGTTATTCAAAATAGAAGCTAAGTAGAGGATTGAAATTGAAGCTTCTTGGAGCAAATATGGACAGAAAAAAAGGGAACCCCGGCAACAGCCATCTCATGAAAAAAGTTTTTTTGGAGATTGATTGTTAAAATAAAACATGGCGAAGTCAGTTACACACATTGCATATTAGCATTTAGCGCCGAATGGCTTGCATCTAGTAACTGAATATAGGAAATGGCTTGAAAAGTGGCACTTCAAAATGTTGACGACATTAAGAAAACTGCCACAATTTGTTTGAAATTTTCGGCAGAAACATTTCATTAAGATGGTATCAGAAAGCTTGTTAATGGATGGTATAGAAAGCTTGTTAACTGAATCTCTAAAAGACGGAATTGTGATAAAAGTTGATATATCAAAAGAATCGGCTTGTGCTGATTCTAAGTATTAAGTTTCATTTTTCTTTTCTTTTTTTTTGTCCCGGGGTAATCGCATTGAACCAGTGGTTCTAGAATATGGGGAAGGGGCTCATTCAAACGGAAAATAAAATTTCTACTGCTCTTTTTTAGCGACTGAAAAGATTGGAGGGCAGCTAGTCCCCCTCCCACGTCTCTTTTTTCCCACAGGTTGTTCGATCAAAATTTTTGATAACCATATTGTAGAAAATCGACAATTTTGTTGCAGTGTTCAGCAAATCTATGAGACAGTTCATCCATTTTTTTGACAAATCTCAAAAACACCGGACCCTCAGGAATAGTAACTATTACGAGTCGAGATACGGATACTAAGAAACTTGCAGAACCTAATAAACAAAGATCGGATTTGCTGTTTGTCAGAGACGGAGAAAACTTTCCAAAAGGATGTAAAAAACAACAACACATGTCGTGCGAAAAACGAGTTATGTGAGTCAGAGAACTAAGCTTAATTGAACATTACTTTTGATAATAAAATCTTTTTTATTTACCCGACTTTCCTTTATAGCCAATCGAAGGTTTAAAAGAATATAACCATGGATTTTAAATGTTTTATTTTACTGTGCATAGATTCTTATATTAGCTTGATTCTTGGGGCTAGCAATATTTATGATGAAACAGTGACTTTAGCGATTGTTCGTGGCAGTCAAACTTTTATGTTTTATGAAGCACCTGTTAGAGATCTGCTTCTTCCCCCTCCTTTCGAAATAAATTCCTGCTTACAGACAGTTACGTCGCATTTCGCAAGCAATTTCACTGCATTGGGGATCAATAGTCCGTGGTATGGAATATACCCTCAGGTATACAAAGAAATTTTGCTTAAATATAGTATTCCAATATGAAAGTAAGCCTCGGTACGCAGGTGTAAAATTTAAAAGGCCAACTTGTAGTGAGACTTAATTCTTTTAGTAGTTAATCACAGACTTTGAACTTTTAAAGTATGTTTGCATCAAAATCTATTCCTTTTTGTGGGGGGGGGGGCATTAAAAAAAACAAGTTTTATTTGACAACTTGAATAAGAAGTGTCCAGAAATTAGTGGAAATCAAATTTTAGGAGGGTCTTGAACTATCATGAAAGCTACCATGGTATTTCGGCCCTACCAATAGAACCAATGATAAACAGTAAGAAATTATTTGTTCATATTTTAAATCCACTGGAGAGTATCTGTGCAACTTTACAGCCCAAATTACTGAATAGTACGGTAAAAACAGACGATTTTTAACTGGAGGAACTAATCTGGACCTTTAATTTGAATTAGTACCTCGTCAATGATTTCACAAGAATTATAAGTTTGCAGTCTTTTCAGGTATTGACTCACTTACCCTACTTAGGCATCATATCCATCATATACAAGAAGAAATTTCTCGCATAAAGAAGGCCTTCCATCTTCTAACCCCTTGATCTCCTTGCTTGGGCTGTTGTAACAATCGGCTGTAACATGTCCTACATAATTGTCTTTTACTTTAAAAAACTGCCCATTAAGAAGAGTTTGCTAAAGGACAGTTTCCATTTTATTTGAACTTGATTGTTTTGATCATCGAGTTTTGGGATCCCTTTGATCAAATCCTTTGACCTAGCCAATTAATGACATCTACAAGAGACAACAAATATTTCAAACATAGTATTTAGCAAAGATATTAGTTTTTTTTAAGTACTTTGTATTTCAAATACTCGAAAAACAAGTATTTAGATATGTATCTAAAATACACAGAGAAAAATGAGTTGAACACGTATTTTCAAATAAATTAAATAAAAAAAAGTTTCTTTAACTGAAAGTAAGGAGCAACATTAAAACTTAAAACGAACAGAAATTATTCCGTATATGAAAGAGGCTGTTCCCTCATCAACACCCCACTCTTTACGCTAAAGTTTAACTCTTTCTCACAACTAATTTATAAAATAATAAGACAAATTTAGCGTAAAGAGCGGGGCGTTGAGGAGGGGACAGTCCCTTTCGTATACGGAATAATTAATGTTCCTTAATTTCTGAACGTTTTTTAATTAATGCGCTGAGCCAAGTTAAAAATGTACGGTGAGCCAAATTTTGAATTTGGCTCACCGTACATGAGTAATTAAAACGAAATTTGCATATTATTTTTTTTTTTTTTACTTGTAATAACCGTCTAATAACCTAAGTTTGATTTTTGTTCCAGTTCTTTAAGAATGACTCCTGAATCACAAAGGCTGTTTAATTAGTATGAAAACCTCTTTTAAAACTTGAAAAAAGAAACTTTAGTGTAAGAGCGATTTATTGAGGAGAGGCAACCCCTCTCATATACGTAATATTTTCTGTTCGGTTTAATTTTTAATGTTGCCACTTACTTTCAGTTGAAAAACTTGTTTTTTTATTTAATCACTGATCATTTTTTAAATGATGTCGGGAAATCGAGGTCCCCTTAACAAAATGGCCAAACAGGTCGAAACTATTTTTATGAAATTGAAAATCACAAGTTGAGCAAATCTCAAATGACTGAAATGAATGAAAGAAACGATCTTTAATAGATATACGTAATAATTTATGTTCAATTTAAGTTCTAATATTATTCCTTACTTTCAGTTCCAAAAAGTTGTTTTTTTTTTTATTTAATAACAACCAAAAGCCGAAAACATGCAATATCTTTGGTTTATTATCACATAAAAATTATAGTTATGAAGCTGGTTAAGGTAAAATTAAATGCTAAGATTGGCAGGAAAATAAGACAAACAAATTATTGCTTATATCGGTCATTATTTAACATAATTCGAACTTTAGCGTAAAGAGCAAGGTATTGACGAGAAGGTGAACTTCCTTATATATGTAATATGAGGAGGTTCGCCCCCTCGTCAATACCATGCTCTTTGCGCTGAAGTTCGAAATTTGTTCCAATTCTTTTAAGAATGGCCCCTTAATCACAAACCCCGTTTAATTAGAAGAAATAGCTCTTTTGAAATTACTAAATATACTTTAGCGTAAAGAGCAAGATATTGACGAGGGGACGAATCCCCTAATAGACGTAATAATTTCTGTTCGTTTTAAGTTTTAATGTAACTCCTTACTTTCAGTTGAAAAAAACTTGTTTTTTTTATTTAACTTCTGAATGTTTCTTACATAATGCTTGGAAATCCAGCACCCCCTTCATGGAAGTTCTCTTTCCCCATGAAAAATTCCTCCATAGAAAGATCTCTCACGTAACCCTATCCCCCTGACCCTCACCAAAAATAAATGCCCCCTGAAAACTTCGGTATTCTTACCAATAACCAATACTATACGTAAACAATGGGCAAAGTTGATGACTTGCAGTCCTTCCACGGGGGAATGTGGGGGATTAAGTGGTCTTCAGAGGCATAGTTACTATGCCTTCAAATTCGACTATGCTGAACAAAATGGTCGTCTCAAAATTTTGATCCGGTGACTTTGAGAAAAAACGAACGTGGAAGGGGGCTTAGCTGCCCCTCCCCCTCAATTTTTTGTTTACTTAAAAAGGGCACTAGAACTTTTGATTTCCATTCGAATAAGCCCTCTCGCGAGATTCTAGCAGCAATGGGTCGACCCTGTCACCTCTGAAAAAAAAAACAACAACAAAAAAAACAAATAAACACGCATCCGTGACCAATAACCAATACTATAAGTAAACAATAAGCAAAGTTCATAACTTGCAGCCCATGGGGACTGTGGGGGATTAGGTCGTCCTCAAACACATAGTTGTTAGGTATTTCGACTATGTTGAACAAAATGGCTATCTAAAAATTTTGATCTGGTGACTTTGGGAAAAAATGAGCGTGGGAGGGGGTCTAGTTGCCCTCCAATTTTTTTGGTCACTCAAAAACGGCACTAGAACTTTTAATTTTCGCTTGAATAATCCCTTTAGCAAAACACTAGGACCACTGGGTCGATACGATCACCCCTGCAAAAAAAAAAAAAAAATAAAACAAAACAAATAAACACGCATCCGTTATCTTTCTTGTGGCAAAAAAAATACAAAATTCCATCTTTGTGCCGATAGGAGCTTGGAACCTCTATAGTAGGGTTCTCTGATAGGCTGAATCGGATGGTGTGATTTTCATTAAGATTTTATGACTTTTAAGGGGTGTTTCCCCTTTTTCGAAAATAAGGCAAATTTTTTCAGGCTCGTAACTTTTAATGGGTAGGACTAAACTTGATGACTGATGGTGTGATTTTCATTAAGATTTTATGACTTTTAAGGGGTGTTTCACCCTTTTTTTCATAAATAAGGCAACTTTTCTCAGGCTTTTTCATGGGTAGGATTAAACTTGATGAAAGTTTAATATTTAAAATCCGTTTTTTGGAGTTTCGGTTACTATTGAGCCGGGTCGCTCCTTACTTACAGTTCGTTACCACGAACTGTTTGATGAAAGGAGTTAAATTCAAATTTCAAATAAATGAATTTAAATACTTGAAAATCACTTTTAGAACCTGTTTGACTCACTGGGCAACAAAAATGAGCCATGCGAAAATGTAAATTGATCCCGCTTTCTGATGTATAATGATGTATAATGGATGACTACACCACATATTACGACGACAGCTGAAAGATTATCATGATTGCGCGGTTTGGCGATTCATCTGAGTTCATACGAAAAGTAGTTTGTCAAACAATCCGGCTCATTAGTAACCGAAACTCTAAAAAACGGAACTTTGATACCAATACATACATCAGAAGAATCAAATTTTTATGCTGATTTCATTGAAACAACCCCTAAAGTCATAGAACTTTAATGAAAATCACACCATCAGATTCAGCGTATCAGAGAACCCTGTTATAGAGGTTTCAAGCTCCTATCTGCAAAAATGTGGAATTTTGTATTTTTTGCCAGAAGAATGATCACGGATGCGATTTTTTTTTCTTTTTTTTCAGGGGTGATCGTATCGATCCAATAGTCCTAGAATATCGTGATAGGGCTCATTCGAAAGGAAATTAAAAGTTCTAGTGCACTTTTTAAGTAACCAAAAAATTGGGGGGCAACTTGGCCCCCTCCCACGCTCATTTTTTTCCCGAAGTCACCAAATCAAAATTTTGAGATAGCCATTTTGTTCAGCAAAGTCTAAAATCTAATTAATATGTCTTTGAGGACGACTTAATCCCCCACAGTTCCCGGGGGAAGGGCTGCAAGATATAAACTTTGCCCATTGTTTACATATAGTATTGGTTATTGGGAAGTATACAGGCGTTTTCAGGAGGAATTTTTTTTTAGTGGGGGGTCGGGGTCAGAGTAGGGGTTACGGGGGACGATCTTTCCATGGAGGATATTCCCTTTTTCAACTGAAAGTAAGGAGCAACATTAAAACTTAAAACGAACAGAAATTATTACGTATATGAGGGGGGTTCGCATCCTAGTCAATATCTCGCTCTTTACAATAAAATTTTTTTAGTACTTTCAAAAGAGCTATTTATTCTAATTAACCGGCCTTTGTGATTCAGGGGTTTGTGATTCGAACAAAATTCAAACTTTCGTAAAGAGCGAGGTATTGACTTGGGAGCGAACTCCCTAATATACGTAATAAAAGCATACGAATATAGAAATTCGTTACGTAAGTTAATTCGTAAGTTACGTCAGAACAAAATTTCGAGAAAGCCAATTAGCCAAAAAAAAGGAAAATTAATATGCGAATTTCGTTTTAATTATTCATGTACGGTGAGCCAAAATCGAAGCTGCATTAATTCAAAAATGTTTAGAAATTAATAAAAAAATATATATGAAAGGGGCTGTCCCCTCCTCAGTGCCTCGCTCTTTACGCTAAAGTTTGACTCTGTCTCACAACTTTATTTTTTAAAACAATAAAAAACTTTCGCATAAAGAGCGAGGCGTTGAGGAGGGGACAGCCCCTTTCATATACGGAATAATTTCTGTTCGTTTTAAGTTTTAAAGTCGCTCCTTACTTTAAGTTAAAAATAACTTGTTTTTTTAGTTAATTTCCCCAGCAAGATGCCATAAGAAAGGATTTAAAGGAATTAAAACCTCATGGAAGGAGTAAAGAGTTTTACTCTGAGTACACTGGGGCGGAGGAAGAGTATTGCAGCTGTGCCAATCTAAGGCAGATTGGTGCTGCCATAATTTTTAAGTAGTTGTAGCACTGTCGTCCCTTATTTGATCATAAAAACAGAGGAAGGTTTGCAATACGCTTTCCAGAGAGATTGTCTATGGATCGTTTTTGGTACCCGACTATCTGACCGTATTTCAAATAGTTGGCTGTACGAAGCGTTTGGTTTAATCCTGCTTTCTAAGGCTATAATGAGAGAAAGCTTGACACAGCTTAGGCACGTTCTGCGAATGACTGATGAAAGATTGCCAAAGATTGTCCTTTTTGGCCAACCGTCTAGGGCTAAACAAAACGCAAGTCATCCTCAGTTGGGGTGGGAGGATTTCGCAAAGAATGATTCAAGGGAAATGGGAACTTTCTGGGAGGGTGTAAAGACGGAATATTTGAATAGTTTGGAGTGGAGGAGGAGTGTATGCATCTTTGTTCTTCTCAGGCGGCTTGGTAGTAGAGGTAGTAGCAGTAGTAGTAGTAGTGATAGTAGTAATATATGCTCATAATAATCAAAAATTGTCAAAATTTTTAGATATTGCTGTTCTTATAATGCAAAGAATTACCTTTTTTCTGCTGTTTTGGAACGCAAATATTAGGGAATAATTAATTATCATTAATGACCATTGTCTTCCGGAACATGCTCCAATGACATGGTATTGAGACGCGCTAATGCAACGCCAAAATAGAGCTTTGTTCTGTCCTTGCGTAACGTTACATTTCGCTAAAAACGCTTTGCACTGTTCTGTCGCGAGTGGGAAGCAGAGGCTGCATAACCCAGTGTGGAAACTGGAAAGTCAACTTGACAATGTGAAAGAAGGTTAAATGTTTTGAAAAGAAATAGTAGAATGAAATTCTTGTAATTTAGCAGTTGACAACAATCTTGGTCGCACTGAAAAAACATTCACGAGAATTACTTTGTGCTATTCTTTTAATAACAAGGCTTTAAGAACGATCATTTAGTTGTTTTTGCCTTTTAAAAAAACGCAAGTACAACCAGCATGTTTTGAAAGGTGATCTGCGTTTACTACTCGACAGTAGTATCGTCATAATACCTTTAAAGACATTCCCTCTCAGAATTTTAAAGACAAGCCCTGTTTTAAAGACATACCCTCCCAGAATTTTAAAAACATGCCCTGTTTTAAAGACATGTCCTCCCAGGATTTTAAAGACATGCTCTGTTTTAAAGACATGCCCTCCCAGAATTTTAAAGACATACCCTATTTTAAAAACATGCCTTGTTTTAAAGACATGCCCAGGATTCCCATGACATGCCCAGGCTTCCCGTGACGTGCCCTAACAGTGTTTTAAAAATATGCCCGATCCATTACTTTTAAACGCATTCGGGTTTTTGGAAAACTTGTCCCCCTGGATTCCACAACAAGCAGGGTCTAGCAATCGGATCCAATATAAGGCTGGATTTCCCTTAAAATATTTACAACTTTATTCATTTTGACTTTATGCATATCCCCTAATTAAAAAAAGGAAATAAAAACATTGTTAAACATAGAAAATAGTTTAAAAGAAAGACCAATCGTAATAAAACAATGATTTTGAACTTAGGGAGAAGAGCTTTTGCCCCAATGAACCGATTGCTTATTTTACCGTCTCCTGTCCAAATCTTGTGTGGTATCATCGAAATCTTGTCTGAAGTTATCAAACACCTTACATTACAATATTACTGTCTTACATGATATTACAAATTCTGGCTAGGTATTAAAAAATCTTTTCTTGCATTATCAAATTCGAGCAAGATATTATGAGTATCCTCTCTGGTATTACCTAAGTCTTGCAAGTTATTAATAAAACCATGCATGGTATTATCAACATCTTGCCAAGTGTTTCCAAATCTTAGTAGGGAGCGACTTTCCATTTATCTTGGGGCTATACACCTTTGATAGGGAGTACGTAGTCCCTTACTCCCAAGTTCAAGGTCACGGAGGAAAACCCAGAAATGTTTTTGTCAACAGAGGGGAGACCTTGGGATAAACCTTAGTTACATAATATGTTTATGGACAATTTAAGATTTTCGGAAAACCTAACTAGTTTCTCAACAAGGGAAGACCTTGGGTAAAAACCTAGTTACTTAACTGATTTGTCCACAGGATTTTGGGGAAAACCCTTATTGTTGTTATTGGTTTTAGAACTGAAAGAAAGATAGAGGAAATCCCCATAGCCTTGGAAAATACTCTATATAAAGTGGGAAAGAGTTAGTTCGTATCACAGTTCTGAATTGGATTTTGTTCGATAGTATTATTGTGAATATTATTTTGTTTTCTTTAGAATATGGCAAAAATGAGTAATTTCACTGTATTGAACATTAAGAGACAGGAGGAAGAGAATAGTGATGAAGTGAAAATAAGAGCTGGAAATGTTGCAGTATAAATAGCACCAGGGAGCAGATTAACTTTCGAGTGGGATAAGATGTTGAGTAGATACGTAATATCTCTGAGCCGATTCAAGATGGATGAACAGTTATGTTTTGCGGCCAAAATGAATATAATGAATATATCTACCTTACAAGCAGGTTTGAATGCAATTGTTGAGATATATAGAAAAATGGACTGAGTTATTTACTGAAAAAGGCATATAATCGTGTTATATATATATATATATATATATATATATATATATATATATATATATATATATTATATATATATATATATATATATATATATATATATATATATATATATATATATATATATATATATATATATATATATATATATATATATATATATATGTGTGTGTATATATATATATATATATATATATATATTATATATATATATATATATATATATATATATATATATATATATATATATAATATATATATATATATATATATATATATATATATATATATATATATATATATATATATATATATGTATATATATATATATATATATATATATATATATATATATATATATATATTATATATATATATATATATATATATATATATATATATAAATTTGTTGAATAAAAATATTGATGATCATTTTCTTCTTTTTTTGTAGTTAAACATTTTAGACAGTTGTTTACTCTTTCCAGGAGAACCAATAGGAACCATAGGTGATGAGAGAGAGTATTTGAAACTAAGTATCTTCATTCTTCAATATTTGTTAGTTAGTTTGTAATCCGCAGTGTAAACATCAAGAGTAAAAAGAAAAAAAATGAATGTATTTGAGAAAAAAACAATCTTGCAGAATCTTGTCACTTTGGAAAAATTTTTAAATCTAAATGTCAGTTTAAGAAATTTTCGGTGCAGAGGAGAATCTTCAGTCAAAGAATGGTTGATCAAACAGTTTCGTGGTAACGAACTGTAAGTAAGGAGCGACCCGGCTCAATGGTAACCGAAACTCTAGAAAACGGGTTTTTGATACCAATAGATATATCAAAAGAATCATATTTCAATTCTGATTTCAAATATATAACTTTCATCAAGTTTAGAGCTACCTATCAAAAGTTATGCGCCTGAGAAAATTTGGCTGATTTTCAAAAAAAGGGGGAAAGACCCCCTAAAAGTTATAGAACCTTAATGAAAATCACACCATCATATTCAGCGTATCAGAGAACCCTACTGTAGAGGTTTCAAGCTCCTATCTCTAAAAATGTGGATTTTTGCATTTTTTGCCAGAAGAAAGATCACGGATGCGTGTTTATTTGTTTGTTTGTTTGTTTTTTTTTCCCCAGGGGTGATCGTATCGACCCAGTGGTCCTAGAATATCGTGGGAGGGCTCATTGGAACGGAAATTAAAAGTTCTAGTGCCCTTTTTAAGTGACCAAAAAAATGGAGGGCAACTAGGCCCCCTCCCACGCTCATTTTTTTCCCAAAGTCACCCGATCAAAATTTGAGATCGCCATTTTGTTCAGCATGGTCGAAAATATGATAAAAATGTCTTTTAAGATGACTTGATCCCCCAAAGTCCCCAGGGGGAGGGCTGAAAGTTATGAACTTTACTCAATGTTAACATATAGTATTGGTTATTGGGAAGTATACAGACTTTTTCAGAGGAGATTTTTTCTGGTAGGTGGGGGAGGGAGAGGGTCGGGGGCTATATGGAAGGATCTTTCCATGAAGGAAGTTTTCATGGGGGAAGGGACATTGCTATGAAGGGGGCGCCGGATTTCCCAGCATTATTAAAGAAAAAGATCAGGAATTAAATAAAAAAAAAACAAGTTTTTCAACTGATCAACTGATTGTGATTAAGAGGTCATTTTTAAAGAACTGGAAAAAAAATTCGAACTATAGTTTAAAGAGCAGGGTATTGACTAGGGGGCGAACCCCCTAATATACGTGTTAAAAATTTATGAATATAGAAGTTCGTTACGTAAGTTAATTCTAAGTTACGTATATTTATTACTAATAAAAACGTTCGTAAATAAAATTAAACAAGTTTCGAGAAAGCCATTTAACCAAATATAATATGCAAATTTTGTTTTAATTATTCATGTACGGTGAGCCAAAATCAAAACCTGCATTAATTCAAAAACGTTCAAAAATTAAATAAAAAAAACAAGTTTTTTAACTGAAAATAAGGAACGACGTTAAAACTTAAAACGAACAGAAATTATTCCTTATATGAAGGGGGCTGTCCCCTCCTCAACGCCTCGCTCTTTACGCTAAAGTTTGACTTTCTCACAACTCTATTTTTTAAACAATAAAAAAACTTTAGCGTAAAGAGCGAGGCGTTGAGCAGGGGACAGCCCCCTTCATATACGGAATAATTTCTGTTCGTTTTAAGTTTTAACGTCGTTCCTTACTTTCAGTTAAAAAAACTTGTTTTTTTTATTTAATGACATCATGAAACGAGACTCTCCAGCCTTGAATTATTGTATGATGCATTTACATTGTGGTCCCAATGCATTCACTCAATTTATTCACATACTAATTGAAACAAAACAAAACAGTAATGTAGATTCGCTTTTGAACATTACTTAGATTTTCCAAAAACAATAGGAACAGTTTGTGTGGAAAATCTAAAACCTGACATTCCAATGAAGTGACGAGAACGGAAAATAAATCCCGCTCAAACGTGTTTAATCAGCTTAAAGTGTGACGTCACATTTTTACACCTCCTCCTATTCTGTCTTTAGAAAATCTGAAGCGAGTACTCGAAGTAAAAAAGAAAATTCATTCTAGGAGGGTAGTTAGTTTGTAATCTGCAGTCTGAGTGTCAATAGCGAAGAAAAAAAATGTACTACACATGTCCTCTATGTTTATATACATTGGGCAGTTGGTCGTCCTATGAAAATTGCACTACTGTCATTGAATCTGATGAAAAGTGTAAATTGTGCAATCCATGTAAACTTCACAGAGGATATGCCATTCAAATTACAGATTGTAATTCATGCCGTGAAGAAGTTTGCGATTCTCGTGTCAGAGGATTCCTATGCTCAAACTGCCACTATGATGAATGTAATCAGTGGGAAAATACCTATCCTGTTATGATTAGAAAACATTCGAAACGATCATTTAGTCTATTCCTAAGAGACTGGTATCGTCGTGAATTTAAATTATATTGGGAAGAAGAATTTGGACCACGCTTCAAGTGCCAAAATAACAAGAGAGTGTCGTTTCTACGTCATCGTTGTGAAGGTACTGGATGAAATGATTATAAACCTACAGATTTTTATTTGGCAGCTAGGGAGAGTGATTCTTCATTTGAGAATTCTGTTTGTGACATTGCATCAAATACACAAATTGAAACACGTGAAATTTACAATATAAATGAAAAAAGTATCATTGACTTCACAAAGAGATACAATAGGAGTGAAACTACATTGTATTGTAGTAAATGTGATCCTGACTTCTCCATACTTGATCAATACAAAGTGAATGTAACTGATTCCCCCCCCCCTAGTTGTCGTCGACAATGATGATCATCTACATGAAGAAGAAGAAGAAGAAATCTAAAGAAAACAAAAAAAACATTTTTCTTATGTACATACATGTTTTATTAATAAACAAATTTACATACATTTTTAAAACACTTTACTCGCAGGGCACTAAAATCAATATTATACAGTTCGGAGAGCATGTCTTCCACCATAAAGCCGTTCAGACGTGGAATGTCTACGTAAATGCTTAGAAACTGCTTGTAAGAATAGCAACGACATCTGAAAACGAAATATTGTAGCGCATAAGAACCACAGCTTTTTGTCGATAGATCCTGAACTCTCTTCCGGTTTTGAATAATAGTTTTCCCACTGATTTCAATATATGTTTTAATATGGTCACCATAGAATGTATATGGGAATCCGAGAGGATCAAAAAATTCAATAGTATTCACTGTTTGAAAGATGCACAACCAGTGACCAGTATTTCTTATATTCGAAGGACTACTATTAACAATGATAATGGTATGAGTATCACCTTGAATTTTATCAAGGAAATGCGAGGGCAGACAATAGGACTTTTTTTGGACATCAATGGGTCCAAGTTAAATACATCAATTATTTGATTCGTGTTCATGGTGCCAAGTCTAGTATAACACTACCATCGGGAGTGATCTCCCAATAGTTTCCAAATTGACATAGTGTTACTAACGTAATGCTTTCAGTCAAGGTATCCGCGAATGTGCACTCTAAGCGTACACTCCCAGTTCTAACAACAGTCAAATCTTGAGCGCCAGACAAGTCTAAAACAATTACACCATGAGTTTTTGAAAACATTGAATCAGTTATTCCATTTTCAAATAGTTGTTAATCATGATCCAGTGATTGCATAGTCAATTGGTACAGAGTTCTGTAGGATTTGTTATCAAATGATAAATTGTACAGGGGAACTCCGTTCACTTTGCCCACAAGACTGGAGAAACCAAAAAAATAAAATCATGAGGGGATGTGGTCCAGGACCCAACGGCACTAGTACTCTTCATAAAGGCCAATGCGATTTTCAAGGGTATTTTGCCACTGATAAATGATGAGAGCCTGTAGCAATATGACGTTGATTGGTAACTGTATGAGGAACGAGCAGTTTGATATTGTTACCGTTGGCTCTCAGTTTTTCCACTGCCAATGCAACAGAGCTCATGACCTGTTGTTTTCGCACATGAAGTACTGCTGAAGTGAGATTGAGATTGACGTTGCATCAGGTGCTGCAGCAATTATTTTTCTCAAAATGAAATTACCTGGAGCAAGTTGTAACTTTATGTCAAAATTTGTTGCAGCTGGTACAATATATTTATTGACAAGGGGTAGTGTAGAATTAAATAGCCTAGTAAACCAACTACCAAGACCATAGCAAGACATTGTAGTACGCCCCTTGTAGTAGTCCAATCCATGACCTATTTTATGAGGACTCAGAGCAGCAGCATAACAATTAATGTCAGGTGAAACAAATGGGATTCTTCTACTATTCATCTTGAACGACAGGTCGAGAATAACATATAATAACGCACAAACCCTTTGTTACAGCTAAAAGATCGCCGAGTTCAGTTCTTAGTGTTACCTGACAGAGTTCCAAATATGAAGTGTTTACAGGAACATACTGAAGGTGTCTTATATTGTAGTGATGAGCATTATTTTCTGTACTTTTTATTTCTAGAACACTTAAAAAGGAGACATTGGAATTACCAGCTCTGGAGGATTCCACAAACGAACTGTTGATAAATATACAACTGTTCGAGGACAAACTGGGTGCAGAGTCTGCATAGATAATATGGTCATTGCCACTGAAACTAAAACCGAGAACCTCACGTAAATTCTCATTGAGGAAAATTCTTTCATTCTCAAATGTATTGGTAATATAAATTCTCCTTTCCCATTTTGAATGGCTACCACGCATTCTTTTTAAACCTTTCCCATTTTGTTGAGATTTTAATTGTTCGCCAACAGCTCTTGCTGAAGATCTAATATTTTCCTTAAGATTGTCCTTGGTACCCGAACTCCATTCCTGTAGGGTTGAGCCAGCAAAATTTATTGCAGCAGGTACAATATATATTTCTTGACAAGAGGTAGTGCAGAACGAAATAGCCTAGTAAACCAACTACCAACACCATAGCCAGACATTGAAGTACGCCCCTTGTAGTAGTCCAATCCATGACCTATTTTATGAGGACTCAGAGCAGCAGCATAACAATTAATGTCAGGTGAAACAAATGGGATTCTTCTACTATTCATCTTGAACAACAGGTCGAAAATAACATATAATAAGTAGAAAGGGGGGTACCAGCCCCAGACGACACCCCTGCTGCCACCTACAACTTTTTTTAATGCTGACGGGACTCCTAATATGGGCATAGTCTCCCTAGGGAGAACACGTGGTTAATGGAACACCTGTGCTGTCAGTCATTAATCAAATTGTTTCCGGGGAAGTTAATTAATGTCTGACAGATGACGTCAAGTTAATTAATGTCTTTGGAGTTCGACCAGAATTGTTTCCGGGGCAAAGTTTAGATCACACGTGACAGATGATGTCATGGTTGATTGATTTGACACGAAAGGGGAATTAATTTGTTGTTTCTAAGGGGAATTATTGATTCACGAAAGGGGAATTAATTTGTTGTTTCCAAAGAGAATTGTTTCCGAGCGAATGTTTTGATCTTAGCGATGAAGTGATTAGCGCGCGAAAGGGTTTCACAGTAATTTCAAATGTGAAGGCACAGAGTTGTCAAAAACAAAAGGAACTCGCTGAAATTACGTTTAGGGATTATTTGGGCGAAACCGTTTTAGACATTTTAGGGAATTATTTCGGCGAAACAGTTAGAGACATTTTAAAAGATGATTTTAGAAGATGTTTTAGAAGAGGTTTTGAGTGTGGTCGTTATAGTAAACAAGTTGTATTTGAACAGTGTTGTGAGGTCCTCTACCCCGACCCCAAAGGGCTCCGATCCCCCTACCCCTACCCAAAGGGCACCGATCCCCCTACCCCTGCCCAAAGCGCACCGATCCCCCTACCCCAACCCCGCAGGAAGCCCCCCGGCCCACAAAGGTTCCCCGAGGCTCCCAAAGGGTCCCCCGGGTCCCCCAAAGGGCCCCCGACGCCCCAAAGGCCCCTGAGCCACCCCCCCATTTTTAATACTTTTTCAGGGCTTTATTATATCTTTTCAGAACAAGTTATTTTCTTATCGAAATCTGAAGGTAGGGTCTGGGTACATTTAGAATAGTGGCAATTATGAACTTTGAACATTATACTGAAAATAAGGGGGAATTGATGTTTAGAAAGAGGGCTTTGGAACTAGGCTATTCATTTCAAAATTAAAGTTTGTAGAACCTGAACTAAACATGAGCTAAAATATTATAATAAAGACAACAAGGAGGGGACTGATCTACTTCAAAGCAATAGGCTGCTTAAACCAATCAAGTTGATATTATTTACAAAGGAAACTTTGAACGAGATTATACTGAACTTTGAACATTATACTGAAAATAAGGGGGAATTGATGTTTGGAAAGAGGGCTTTGGAACTAGGCTATTCATTTCAAAATTAAAGTTTGTAGAACCTGAACTAAACATGAGCTAAAATATTATAATAAAGACAACAAGGAGGGGACTGATCTACTTCAAAGAAGTAGACTGCTTAAACCAATCAAGTTAATGTTATTTATTAGGAAACTTTGAATGAGATAACTAAACTTCAAAGCAGTAGGCTGCTTAAACCAATCAAGTTGATATTATTTAGCTTAGAGTATTAGTTTGGTTTAGTTTTAGTTAAAAGTTTAGAGTTTTAAGCTTAGAGTCTTAGCTTAGAGTTTTTTGTTAGAGTTCTAGTTTAGTTTAGTTTTAATTAAGAGTTTAGAGTTTTTAGCTTAGAGTCTTAGCTTAGAGTTTTATTTAGAGTTCTAGTTTAGTTTAGTTACAGTTAAGAATTTAGAGTTTTACCTTAGAGTCTTAGCTTAGAATTTTACTTAAAGTTATAGTTTGGTTAAGTTTTAGTTAAGAGTTTCGAGTTTTAGCTGAGAGTCTTAGCTTAGAGTTTTTGTTAGAGTTCTAGTTTAGTTTAGTTTTAGTTAAGAGTTTAGAGTTTTACCTTAGAGTCTTAGCTTAGAGTTTTAGTTAGAGTTGAAGTTTAGTTTAGTTACAGTTAAGAGTTTCGAGTTTTAGCTTAGAGTCATACCTTAGAGTTTTACCTAAAGTTTTAGTTTGGCTAAGTTTTAGTTAAGAGTTTCGAGTTTTAGCTTAGAGTCTTAACTTAGACTTTTTTTGTTAGAGTTCTAGTTTAGTTTAATTTTAGTTAAAAGTTTGATGTTTTACCTTAGAATTTTACTGAAAGTTATAGTTTGGTTAAGTTTTAGTTAAGAGTTTCGAGTTTTAGCTTAGAGTCTTAGCTTAGAGTTTTTGTTAGAGTTCTAGTTTAGTTTAGTTTTAGTTAAGAGTTTAGAGTTTTATCTTAGAGTCTTAGCTTAGAGTTTTAGTTAGAGTTGAAGTTTAGTTTAGTTACAGTTAAGAGTTTCGACTTTTAGCTTAGAGTAATACCTTAGAGTTTTACCTAAAGTTTTAGTTTGGCTAAGTTTTAGTTAAGAGTTTCGAGTTTTAGCTTAGAGTCTTAACTTAGACTTTTTTTTTGTTAGAGTTCTAGTTTAGTTTAGTTTTAGTTAAGAGTTTGATGTTTTACCTTTGTGTTTCAGTTAGAGTTCTAGTTTAGTTTAGTTTTAGTTAAGAGTTTGGAGTTTTACCTTAGAGTCTTAGCTTAGAGTTTTAGTTAGAGTTCTAGTTTAGTTTAGTTTTAGTTAAGAGTTTAGAATTTTAGCTTAGAGTCTTAGCATAGAGTTTTTATTAGAGTTCTAGTTTATTTTAGTTTTAGTTAAGAGTTTAGAGTTTTTTAGCTTAGAGTCTTAGCTTAGAGTTTTTGATAGAGTTCTAGTTTAGTTTAGTTTTAGTTAAGAGTATGGTGTTTTACCTTAGAGTCATAGCTTAGAGTTTTAGTTAGAGTTCTAGTTTAGTTTAGTTTTAGTTAAGAGTTTAGAACTTTAGCTTAGAGACTTAGCTTAGAGTTTTAGTTAGAGTTCTAGTTTTAGTTTAGTTTTAGTTAAGAGTTTAGAGTTTTTTAGCTTAGAGTCTTAGCTTAGAGTTTTTGATAGAGTTCTAGTTTAGTTTAGTTTTAGTTAAGAGTATGGTATTTTACTTTAGAGTCATAGCTTAGAGTTTTAGTTAGAGTTTTAGTTTAGTTTAGTTTTAGTTAAGAGTTTAGAACTTTAGCTTAGAGACTTAGCTTAGAGTTTTTGTTAGAGTTTTAGTTTATTTTAGTTTTAGTTAAGAGTTTAGAGTTTTAGCTTAGAGTCTTAGCTTAGAGTTTTTGTTGAAGTTCTAGTTTAGTTTAGTTTTAGTTAAAAGCTTAGAGTTTTAGCTTAGAGTCTTAGCTTAGAGTTTTTGTTAGAGTTCTAGTTTAGTTTAGTCTTAACTTAGAGTTTTGTTGAAGTTCTAGTTTAGTTTAGTTTTAGTTAAGAGTTTCGAGTTTTAGCTTAGAGAATTAGCTTAGAGTTATAGTTTAGTTTAGTTTTAGTTAAGAGTTTGGTGTTTTACCTTAGAGTCATAGCTTAGAGTTTTAGTTAGAGTTCTAGTTTAGTTTAGTTTTAGTTAAGAGTTTAGAGGTTTTAGCTTAGAGTCTTAGTTTAGAGTTTTTGTTGAAGTTCTAGTTTAGTTTAGTTTTAGTTTAGAGTTTTAGCTTAGACTTAGAGTTTCAATTAGAGTTCTAGTTTAGTTTAGTTTTAGTTAAGAGTTTAGAGTTTTTAGCTTAGAGTCTTAGCTTAGAATTTTTGTTAGAGTTCTAGTTCAGTTTAGTTTTAGTTAAGAGTTTGTTGTTTTACCTTAGAGTCATAGCTTAGAGTTTTAGTTAGAGTTCTAGTTTAGTTTAGTTTTAGTTAAGAGTTTAGAATTTTAGCTTAGAGTCTTAGCTTAGAGTTTTTGTTAGAGTTCTAGTTTATTTTAGTTTTAGTTAAGAGTTTAGAGTTTTCAGCTTAGAGTCTTAGCTTAGAGTTTTTGTTGAAGCTATAGTTTAGTTTAGTTTTAGTTAAGAGTTTATAGTCTTAGCTTAGAGTCCTAGCTTAGAGTTTTTGTTAGAGTTTTAGTTTAGTTTAGTTTTAGTTAAGAGTTTAGAGTTTTAGCTTAGAGTCTTAGCTTAGAGTTTTAGTTAGAGTTGAAGTTTAGTTTAGTTATAATTAAGAATTTAGAGTTTTTAGTTTAGAGTCATAGTTTAGAGTTTTTGTTAGAGTTCTAGTTTAGTTTAGTTAAGAGTTTAGAGTTTTATCATAGAATCATAGCTTAGAGTTTTTGTTGAAGTTGAAGTTTAGTTTAGTCATAGTTAAGAATTTAGAGTTTTTAGCTTAGAGTCTTAGCTTAGAGTTTTACTTAGAGTTCTAGTTTAGTTCAGTTTTAGTTAAGAGTTTAGAGTTTTATCTTAGAGTCTTAGCTTAGATTTTTTGTTGAAGTTCTAGTTTAGTTTAGTTAAGAGTTTAGAGTTCTACCTTAGAGTCTTAGCTTAGAGTTCTAAGTAGAGTTGAAGTTTAGTTTAGTTATAGTTAAGGGTTTAGAGTTTTAGCTTGGAGTCTTAGCTTAGAGTTTTAGTTATAGTTCTAGCTTAGTTTAGTTTTAGTTAAGAGTTTAGAGTTTTACCTTAAAGTCTTAGCTTAGAGTTTTATTTAGAGTTCTAGTTTAGTTTAGTTTTAGTTATGAGTTTTGAGTTTTACCTTAAAGTCTTAGATTAGAGTTTTAGTTAGGGTTGAAGTTTCGTTTAGTTTAGTTATAGTTAAGAGTTTATAGTTTTAGCTTAGAGTCTTAGCTTAGAGTTTTAGTTAGAGTTATTGTTTAGTTTAGTTTTAGTTAAGAGTTATAGCTTAGAGGTTTAGCCTAGAATCTTAGCTTAGAGATTTAGTTAGAGTTGAAGTTTAGTCTAAACTAGCATAACCACAAAATTACACAATATTGCATAGAAATACCAAAACCATAGGTTAGATTAGGTTAGGTTAGGTTAGAGGTTAGGTTTCTCCACGTTTAAGTTAGGTTAGATTAGGTTAGCTTAATTAGTTAATAAGTTAGGTTAGTATGGTTAGGTTAGGTTACCTTAAAGTCTTAGATTAGAGTTTTAGTTAGGGTTGAGTATTTTCCGGCGAGTATGGTTAGGTTAGGTTAGGTTAGACTAGATTAAGTTAGGTTAGATTAGGTTAGGTTAAGTCAGCATAGGTAAGTTAGGTTAGGTTAGCTAAGTTAGGTTAGGTTAGATTAGCTAGTAAACATCTCTCCATGTTTAAGTTAGGTTAGGTTAGGCTAGGTTAGGCTAGATTAAGTTATGTTAGGTTAGGTTAAGTTAGGTTAGGTTAGCCTACATACGCGCGCGTACGTAGGCTAACCTAACCTAACTTAACCTAACCTACCTAACTTAACTTAACCTAAACTAGAACTCTATCAAAAACTCTAATCTAAGACTCTAAGCTAAAAAACTCTAAACTCTTAACTAAAACTAAAATAAACTAGAACTCTAATAAAAACTCTGTGCTAAGACTCTAAGCTAAAGTTCTAAACTCTTAACTAAAACTAAACTAAACTAGAACTCTAACTAAAACTCTAAGCTATGACTCTAAGGTAAAACACCATACTCTTAACTAAAACTTAACTAAACTAGAACTCTATCAAAAACTCTAAGCTAAGACTCTAAGCTAAAAAACTCTAAACTCTTAACTAAAACTAAACTAAAACTAGAACTCTAACTAAAACTCTAAGCTAAGCCTCTAAGCTAAAGTTCTAAACTCTTAACTAAAACTAAACTAAACTAGAAGTCTAACTAAAACTCTAAGCTATGACTCTAAGGTAAAACACCATACTCTTAACTAAAACTAAACTAAACTAGAACTCTATCAAAAACTCTAAGCTAAGACTCTAAGCTAAAAAACTCTAAACTCTTAACTAAAACTAAAATAAACTAGAACTCTAATAAAAATTCTATGCTAAGACTTTAAGCTAAAGTTCTAAACTCTTAACTAAAACTAAACTAAACTAGAACTCTAACTAAAACTCTAAGCTAAGACTCTAAGGTAAAACACCAAACTCTTAACTAAAACTAAACTAAACTAGAACTCTAACTGAAACTCAAAGGTAAAACATCAAACTCTTAACTAAAACTAAAAAAAACTAGAACTCTAACAAAAAAAGTCTAAGTTAAGACTCTAAGCTAAAACTCGAAACTCTTAACTAAAACTTAGCCAAACTAAAACCTTAGGTAAAACTCTAAGGTATTACTCTAAGCTAAAAGTCGAAACTCTTAACTGTAACTCAACTAAACTTCAACTCTAACTACAACTCTAAGCTAAGACTCTAAGGTAAAACTCTAAACTCTTAACTAAAACTAAACTAAACTAGAACTCTAACAAAAACTCTAAGCTAAGACTCTAAACTAAAACTCGAAACTCTTAACTAAAACTTAACCATACTATAACTTTCAGTAAAATTCTAAGGTAAAACATCAAACTCTTAACTAAAATTAAACTAAACTAGAACTCTAACAAAACAAAGTCTAAGTTAAGACTCTAAGCTAAAACTCGAAACTCTTAACTAAAACTTAGCCAAACTAAAACTTTAGGTAAAACTCCAAGGTATGACTCTAAGCTAAAACTCGAAACTCTTAACTGTAACTAAACTAAACTTCAATTCTAACTAAAACTCTAAGCTAAGACTCTAAGGTAAAACTCTAAACTCTTAACTAAAACTAAACTAAACTAGAACTCTAACAAAACAAAGTCTAAGCTAAGACTCTAAGCTAAAACTCGAAACTCTTAACTAAAACTTAACCAAACTATAACTTTAAGTAAAATTCTAAGCTAAGACTCTAAGGTAAAACTCGAAACTCTTAACTGTAACTAAACTAAACTTCAATTCTAACTAAAACTCTAAGCTAAGACTCTAAGGTAAAACTCTAAACTCTTAACTAAAACTAAACTAAACTAGAACTCTAACAAAAACTCTAAGCTAAGACTCTAAGCTAAAAACTCTAAACTTTTAACTAAAACTAAACCAAACTAATACTCTAAGCTAAATAATATCAACTTGATTGGTGTAAGCAGCCTACTGCTTTGAAGTTTAGTTATCTCATTCAAAGTTTCCTAATAAATAACATTAACTTGATTGGTTTAAGCAGTCTACTGCTTTGAAGTAGATCAGCCCCCTCCTTGTTGTCTTTATTATAATATTTTAGATCATGTTTAGTTCAGGTTCTACAAACTTTAATTTTGAAATGAATAGTCTAGCTCCAAAGCCCCAATGAATAGTTCCTAGTAAATAATATCAACTTGATTGGTTTAAGCAGCCTATTGCTTTGAAGTAGATCAGTCCCCTCCTTGTTGTCTTTATTATAATATTTTAGATCATGTTTAGTTCAGGTTCTACAAACTTTAATTTTGAAATGAATAGCTTAGTTCCAAAGCCCTCTTTCCAAACATCAATTCCCCCTTATTTTCAGTATAATGTTCAAAGTTCATAATTGCCACCATTCTAAATGTACCCAGACCCTACCTTCAGATTTCGATAAGAAATAACTTGTTCTGAAAAGATATAATAAAGCCCTAAAAAAGTATTAAAAATAGGGGGGGGGTGGCTCAGGGGCCTTTGGGGCGTCGGGGGCCCTTTGGGGGGCCCGGGGGACCCTTTGGGAGCCTGGGGGAACCTTTGTGGGCCGGGGGGCTTCCTTCGGGGTTGGGGTAGGGGGATCGGTGCCCTTTGGGTAGGGGTAGGGGGATCGGTGCCCTTTGGGTAGGGGTAGGGGGATCGGAGCCCTTTGGGGTCGGGGTAGAGGACCTCACAACACTGTTCAAATACAACTTGTTTACTATAACGACCACACTCAAAACCTCTTCTAAAACATCTTCTAAAATCATCTTTTAAAATGTCTCTAACTGTTTCGCCGAAATAATTCCCTAAAATGTCTAAAACGGTTTCGCCCAAATAATCTCTAAACGTAATTTCAGCGAGTTCCTTTTGTTTTTGACAACTCTGTGCCTTCACATTTGAAATTACTGTGAAACCCTTTCGCGCGCTAATCACTTCATCGCTAAGATCAAAACATTCGCTCGGAAACAATTCTCTTTGGAAACAACAAATTAATTCCCCTTTCGTGAATCAATAATTCCCCTTAGAAACAACAAATTAATTCCCCCTTCGTCTCAAATCAATCAACTATGACATCATCTGTCACGTGTGATCTAAACTTTGCCCCGGAAACAATTCTGGTCGAACTCCAAAGACATTAATTAACTTGACGTCATCTGTCAGACATTAATTAACTTCCCCGGAAACAATTTGATTAATGACTGACAGCACAGGTGTTCCATTAACCACGTGTTCTCCCTAGGGAGGCTATGCCCATATTAGGAGTCCCGTCAGCATTAAAAAAAGTTGTAGGTGGCAGCAGGGGTGTCTGTTCTGGGGCTGGTACCCCCCTTTCTACTATAATAACACACAAACCCTTTGTTACAGCTAAAATATCGCCGAGTTTAGTTCTTAGTGTTAACTGACAGAGTTCCAAATATGAAGTGTTTACAGGAACATACTGGAGGTGTCTTATATTGTAGTGATGCACATTATTTTCTGTACTTTTTATTTCTAGAACACTTAAAATGGGGGCATTGGAATTACCAACTCTGGAGGATTCCACAAACGAACTGTAGATAAATATACAACTGTTCGAGGAGAAACTGGGTGCATAGTCTGCATAGATAACATGGTAATTCTCACTGAAACTAAAACCAAGAACCTCACGTAAATTCTCATTGAGGAAAATTCTTTCATTCTCAAATGAATTGGTAATATAAATTCTCCTTTGTTCCGTCGAATAATTGAAAGTGAAACCACCTTTTTTCGACTTGCAATTTTTTGTTGATAAATTTACACAGTTCATGCATATTATTGTATTCCCTATATGGTATGTTAGCAATAGGGTAATCATTAGGGTCAAAAGCTGCCATTGCACCTTCACCACCGAATTCAAAAGGTCGTATTTTAATATTATATGAGATCTCCTTTCTTAGAACATCATATACATTCTTGATAATACAATCAACGAGAGCAACTTCATATGTACGTTGAAATTCAATGGTAGGGGAGATTTTAGTCCAAAAATCACTTGTTCTATTCAAATCGTCATAGAGAGGATCAGAAACATTGGACATGAATGCCACATAGAAATCATTGGACATTGTGTAAGTCTTCAACACCTATCCAAGAATCAAATTCAGAGTTGTGCCCAAGCCAGCAAACAGACAACTGTTTCCTACCGCCCTTTGTTCAAGTTTTTAATACTTTTTCAATTTTATAAATGCCACTATTTTTAACTTTTTGCAATTCATAGTCATAAAATCCCCCCAAAATATCATCATCTTTGCTATCTCGTAGTCCATAGGTCACGGGACTAGTCTTTAGAACTTTTGACACTTTAAAAAGTACAATAGACAATAGGTAGTCCCCTTTTTCAAAAATATTACTTGACCGATTGATTCGAACCCTATCACCCACAATCAGTTTGCCTTTTATTCCATTTTCTTTTTTAGAAGAATCGATCAATATGACCTTCCTAAACCATGGTTTTGAACTAGTCGAAACACAGAACAAGTGTCTATTGTGATGTAACTTCTTCAACGTCATAGTTTCAACTAATATCTTTTCCTATCACTCATCGACAGATTTACTGTTATCTCACGATTGAATATATTACTAACAACACGTAGTTCTTCAGGTGTGTTTTGATTAAGGTCAATTACAATATACCCATATGGTTTGCTTGTAGCGTGGTTGTAAGCTGACAGCAGGAATTTTGGTTGACCCGGATAAATTTGTTTGTTTAATGTTATGAGGGAACTTGAGTCACGAACAACTTTGTACACAACGTAATGAGTACAGTTCAATGCAAGAGTTTGCATACATTTACTCTGATGAAAGAGATTGTCTAAAACCATGGTGACGGAAATTGTTTCATGATGGGAACGTACTGTGAACAATTAGATCATTTCCTCAGACCATTTCTTTATTGATTCTGCTAAATCGTCAATAATAATAAGCCAACAATTTGGTTCAATTGAATTGAACACAACATCCAATCTCTTGATGGATTTAATTTGAGGTTCAATAGTCCTTATTCCATCATATGATTGTTGCCAAACAATATAGCAATAGTATATATTTTTTATGGTAGTTTGATGATCTCCTGCTGCCAACATTTACCTCGATTCGGAATTATTTTCATCAAAAGTGTTGTTTTCCCCGCTCATTGATGTCCCAGAGAGAAAATCTCTGAAAGGTGTTATAAACTGCTACATAATCTATGTTTCTTCTTCTCTATGCTGTGTGTATCTAACTCTATTCAATGAACAACAACAAATAAGGTAAAATCAAAATTTTTACTATATTAAACAGTCAATATATACATAAAACATTAGGAATATTAATACAACAATTTTTTTTACATTTTGCAACGAACACTAGTGAATGTATATATATATATATATACAAAAAACAAAAACACTTTTCATATTACAACACTGGGGAACAAAAAAAATCTGCTCTAAATCATTGAAAGATGCTACCAGCAGCCCCCCAACCCCCGGGACGTGGGGCCACGAGGCCCCTCAAGGTTTTAGGAATTTTAAAATAAGTTTACTCACACCGAGACTTTCCCTATGACGAACATGCTCGTCTCGGTCAGATATTAAGTAATCAATACCAATACCTTTCAATTTTAAAATCAAATGAGACTCCTTTAAAGTTGATAGAACCACCACTTCAATAAAAGCCTTCTATGTTGAACAATGGGCAAGTACTATGTCTTACACCCCTTGCCCTAGTGTCTGGGAGGTGGGGCTAACCCGGAGGCATAGTTGTTTTGCCTTTGGAATATATTAAATAAAATGGCTATCTCTAAATTTTGATAAGAGTCGTTGGGGGGAAAAGGATATAAGGAAAGAGGAGTGTTTTATTTTTATAACTTTTATAAATCAAATAATATTAACATTTTGATTAAGAAATATCAGTATATGTATATTAAACTGACAATGCACATTCCATTTGTATTTTTTTCAGTAAAGTGCAAATTATGTTCTGACCTTGGGAAGGCATAGGGGTTTTGAGCCCTACTCATGTTAATTTCTTCTCGTTTTGAGTTTGACTCGGTTTTTATTGTAATTTCTGCTCGTTTTGGGTTTCATTTATTTATCGATGCTGATTTGTGGTAGTTTCACGCTTGGTAGATTATTTGATTTTATTTTTGCTCATTTTTGGTTTAATGGAGTTCTTTACTTTTCTTTGAAAAACTTATTTTGTGGAAAAAGTTTTTTTTAATTAATTTCTGTTCGTTTTATGTTGACACAGTCTTTTCAGGGAAAAAAATAATAGTTAAAATATTTTCTTTTTTTAAAGACTTTATAGTTTGGCTTGCTATTTTTATGCTAGAGAAAAATTTTCAGCAATTGTTAAGAACATACACCCTTTTAAAAATCTGGACACAAATAGTAGTGTTTAACTTAGTTTCATTCCTCCTCTAGCTGACCTGAAATAGTAAACTTGATACCATTCGCAAAAAAATCTGTTTACTTTCTTTGATAGCTTGCATACACTGACGCTATTTTGACTTGGTTAAATTTTAAGAGCAGAAGTAGCCCCGAAAGTTTGAATGTAAAACCCTCGGTCGTTCTTGGGAAACTGCTGAGATGCCTTATTGAGAATTTGCATTAACACAGTGCATTTTGGTTTAACTGCATAACTTACAACCTTTGCCCTGGGGACTCTGGGGGGTTGTCATTCTTAAATACATAATTTTTAGAACTTTCAACTACGTTGAACAAAATAGATATCTTTAAACTTTGATTGAATGTGTTTGGGGAAATGATGGGCGTGAGAGGGGGGGGGGTCAATTACTCTCCACTCACTTTCGACTATTAAAAAGGGACATTTCAATTTCCAAACAAATGAGCCCTTTTTAAAAATTTTACAACAACTTTCTATATAAACCTTACATGCCCCCAGGGCATAACTTACAACCCTTGCACTGAGGGCTTTGAGGGGGTTATCATCCGTAAAGACCTAATTTCCAGAACTTTTGACTACATTGAACAAAATAGATATCTCAAAATTTTGATTGGATGTGTTTGGGGAAGTGGTGGGCGTGAGAGAGGGTTTAGTTGCCCTTCAATCACTTTCGACTATTAAAAGGGCACTAGCCCTTTCAATTTTCAATTGAATGAGCCTTTTTTGACGTTTTTACAACATCGCTTTCTATAAAAATCTTACATGCTCCCAGGTGATAACTTAAAACCCTTGCCCTGAGGGTTGTGGGGGGATGGGTTGTCATCCTTAAAGACCAAATTTCAAAAACTTTCAACTACTTTGAATAAAATGGCGATCTAAAAATTTTGATTGAATGTGTTTAAGGAACAGGTGGGCGTGAGAGGGGGGTTAGTTGCCCTCATTTCACTTTATACTATTAAAAAGGGCACTAGCCCTTTGAATTTCCAATCGAATGAGCCCTTTTTCAAGTTTCTACTAAAAAGATTTCAATAAAACCTTATATGCCCCCAGGGCATAACTTATAACCTTTGCCCTGAAGACTGTGAGGGGAGGGTCCTTTTCAAAGGTATATTTTCCTGAACTTTAAACTGCGTGGAACAAAATGACTATCTCAAAATTTTGATTGGATATGCTTGGGGAAATGGTGGGCGTGGAAAGGGTGTTAGTTGCCTTTCAATCACTTTTGACTATTAAAAAGGGCACTAGCCATTACAATTTCCAATCGAATGAGCCCTTTTTGAAGTTTCTACGACAACACGTTCTATAAAAACCTTATATGCCTCCAGGGCCTAGCTCACAACCCTTGCTCTAAGGGCTGTGGGGGAGTGTCCTCCTCAAAAACATAGTTTCTATCTGGATATCAACAACGCTAAACGAAATGGCTATCTAAAACTTTTGATAAGATGTGTTTGGGGAAAAGGTGGGTGGGAGAGGAGGGTTAGTTGTCCTCAAATCACTTTCGACTATTAAAAAGGGCATTAGACCTTTAAATTTCCAATCGAATGAGCCCTTTTTCAAGTTTCGACGACAAAGATTTCAATTAAAACTTATATGCTCCCAAGGCATAAATTGTAACCTTTGCCCTGAAGACTGTGGGGGGACTGTCCTGCTCAAAGGTATAATTTCCTGAACTTTAAATTGCGTGGAACAAAATGGCTATCTCAAAATTTTGATTGGATGTGTTTGGGGTAATGATGGGCGTTGAAGGGGTGGTAGTTGCTTTCCAATTGCTTTCGACTATTAAAAAGAGCACTAGCCATTTCAATTTCTAATCGAATGAGCCCATTTGGAAGTTTCTACGAAAACGAGTTCTATAAAAACCTTATATGCCCCCAGGGTCTAACTCACAACATTTGCTCTGAGGGCTGTGGGGCAGTGTCCTCCTCAAAAACATAGTTTCTATCTGGATATCAACAACGTTAAATGAAATGGCTATCTAAACTTAAGATTTGATTTGTTTGGGGAAAAGATAGGCGGGAGAGGAGGGTTAGTTGCCCTCAAATAACTATCAACTATTAAAAAGGGTATTAGACCTTTGAATTTCCAATCAAATGAGCCCTTTTTCAAGTTTCTACGACAAAGATTTCAGTAAAAACTTATATGCTCCCAAGGCATAAATTGTAACCTTTGCCCTGAAGACTGTGGGGGGACTGTCCTGCTCAAAGGTATAATTTCCTGAACTTTAAACTGCGTGGAACAAAATGGCTATCTCAAAATTTTGATTGGATGTGTTTGGGGAAATAATGGGCGTGGAACGGGTGTTAGTTGCTTTCCAATTACTTTTGACTATTAAAAAGAGCAAATCCATTTCAATTTCTAATCGAATGAGCCCTTTCTGAAATTTGTACGACAACACGTTCTATAAAAACGCCCAGGACATAACTTACAATCCTTGCCCTGAGGGCTGTGAGGGGGTTGTCATCCTCAAAAACCTAATTTACAGAAAAAAACTACATGGAATAAAATGGCTATTTCAAAATTTTGATTGGATGTGTTTGGAGAAAAGGTGGGTGTGAGAGGGAGGTTAGTTGCCCTCCAATCACTTTTGACTATTAATAATGGCACTAGCTCTTTGAATTTCCAATTGAATGGGCCTTTTTTGAAGTTTCTACGACAGCGCCTTCTATAAAAACCTTATATGCCCCCAGGGCATAACTTACAACCCTTGCCCTGAAGGCTGTGGGGGTGTGTACTCCTTAAAAACATATTTTCTATCAGGAAATCAACTACGCTGAACAAAATGGCTATCTCAATATTTTGATTGGACGTGTTTTGGGAAATGGTGGGCGTGGAAGGGGTGTTAGTTGCCTTCCAATCACTTTCGACTATTAAAAAGGGCACAAGCCACTCCAATTTCTAATTGAATGACCCCTTTTCAAAATTAAAACGACAACTTCTTAGATAAGAGGTGCCCTGCTCTAAAGGAAAAAAATAATAAATAATACATAGTGAAAACATCGTTCTTATATGCCCTCAGGGCATAACTTAAAACCCTTGCCCCGAGGGTTGTGGGGGAGTTTCCTCCTTAAAAACATATTTTCTATCAGGAAATCAACTACGCTGAACAAAATGGCTATCTCAAAATTTTTATTGGATGCGTTTGGGGGAATGATGGGCGTGGAGGGGAGGGGTTAGTTGCCCTCCAATCACTTTCGACTATTAAAAAAGGCAGTAACCCTTTGAATTTCCAATCGAATGAGCCTTTTTGAACTTTCTATGACAACGCCTTCTATTAAAACCTTATATTCACCCAGGGCATAACATACAACCCTTGCCCTGAAGGCTATGGGGGACGGTCCTCCTCAAAAACATAATTTCTATCTGGAAATCAACTACGCTGAACAAAATGGCTATCTCAAAATTTTCATTGGATGTGCTTCGGGAAATGGTGGACGTGGATGGGGTGTTAGTATCCTTAAAATCACTTTCGATTATTAAAAAGGACACAAGCCACTCCAATTGCCAATTGAATGATTTCTTTTCGAAGTTTCTACGACGACTTCTTCGATACAAAGTGCCCTGCTCTAAAGGAAAAAAATAATAAATGATACATTGTGCCAACATCGTTCTTATACGCCCTCAGGGCATAACTTAAAACCCTTGCCCCGAGGGTTGTGGGGGAGTTTCCTCCTTAAAAACATATTTTCTATCAGGAAATCAACTACGCTGAACAAAATGGCTATCTCAAAATTTGGATTGGATGTGTTTGGGGGAATGATGGGCGTGGAGGGAAGGGGCTAGTTGCCCTCCAATCACTTTCGACTATTAAAAAGGGCACTAGCACTTTGAATTTCCAATCGAATGAGCCTTTTTTGAAATTGCTATGACAACGCCTTCTATAAAAACCTTATATTCACCCAGGGCATAACATACAACCCTTGCCCTGAAGGTTAGGGGGGACTGTCCTCCTCATAAACATAATTTCTATCAGGAAATCAACTACGCTGAACAAAATGGCTATCTCAAAATTTTGATTGGATGTGTTTCGGGAAATGGTGGGCGTGGAAGGGGTGTTAGTTGCCTTACAATCAATTTCGATTATTAAAAAGGACACAAGCCACTCCAATTGCCAATTGAATGATTCCTTTTCGAAGTTTCTACGACAACTTCTTCGATACGAAGTGCCCTGCTCTAAAGAAAAAAAATAATAAATGATACATTGTGCCAACATCGTTCTTATATGCCCTCAGGGCATAACTTAAAACCCTTGCCCCGATGGTTGGGGGGGGGGGAGTTTCCTTCTTAAAAAAAATTTCTATCAGGAAATCAACTACGCTGAACAAAATGGCTTAGAATTTCCAATTGAATGAGCCTTTTTTGAAGTTTCTACGACAAAGCCTTCTAAAAAAACTTTATATGCCCCCCCGGGCATAACTTACAACCCTTGTCCTGAAGGCTGTGGGGGAGTGTCCTCCTCAAAAACATGATTTCTATCTGGAAATCAACTACAATGAACAAAATGGCTATCTCAAAATTTTGATTGGATGTGTTTCGGGAAATAGTGGGCGTGGAAGGGGTGTTAGTTGCCTTACAATCACTTTCGACTAATAAAAAGGGCACAAGCCACTCTAGTTTCCAATCGAATGAGTCCTTTTCGAAGTTTCTACGACAACTTCTTTGATGCAAAGTGCCCTGCTCTAAAGGAAAAAAATAATAAATGATACATTGTGCCAACATCGTTCTTATATGCCCTCAGGGCATAACTTTAAACCCTTGCCCCGAGGGTTGTGGAGGAATGTCCTCCTCAAAAACATATTTTCTAACTGAAAATCCTCTACGCTGAACAAAATGGCTATCTCAAGAATTTTGATTGGATGTGTTTGGGGGAATGATGGGCGAGGGGGTGGCTAGTTGCCCTCCAATCACTTTCTGCTATTAAAAAGGGCACTAGCCACTCCAATTTCAAATCGAATGAGCCTTTTTCGAAGTTTCTACACCAACTCTTTCGATACGAAATGCCCGGGTATGGAGGGAAAAAAAATAATAATACATTGTGCCCACATCGATTTTTACTTAGGCAGCGCTAACGCGTTGCATATGAAAAAAACATACTTGCCAAAAGAAAGATGCGTGTTTATTTATTTTCTTATAGGGGTGATTGTGTCGAATCAACCGTCCTAGAAGATCTAGAGAGAGCTCAACCGAACCAAAGTAAAAGTTCTAGTGCCCTTTTTAAGTGAACAAAAGGATTGAAGGGCAACTATCCCCCCTCCCAGGCCCATTTTTACCCAAAGATATTCAATAAAAATTCTAGGATAGCCATATGATTCATTATATCTGAAAGATCCAGTAACTACGCTTTTGGTGGTAACATGGACCTGGTTACCACCAGGTCCATATGGTGGTAACCATAGTCACAGTTGAAGGGGCCGTAACTTACACAATTAGTTCATATTGTTCACGTAGAGTATTGGTTACTGGGAAATATAAAGAAATTTGTATGGATTATTTTCTGGAGTGGGGGGGGGTGTAGGATTTTTCTGTAGGGAGGAATTTTCCGGGGAAATTTTTCAGGAGAAATGTTACACGGGGAGAGAGTATATCGTGGTATAATTTGAAAGACTATCAGAAATTAAATAAAAACAAACAAGTTTTTTCAATTGAAAGTAAGGAGTAACATTAAAAATTAAAAACAACAGAAATTATTCCGTATATAAGGGGTGCTGCCTTTTTTTCAACCTTCGCTTATTACGCTAAAGTCTTTAAGTTCTTTAAAAATACTTCTCATTCAAATTCAACTGCCCGTGTGTTTGAGCAGTCTTTCTTTAGGTACTGTGACAGAAATTTCAAACGTCAGCGTAAGAGAGCGAGGGTTGAAGAAGGGTTAGCCCCCTTCACATACGGAATAATTCCTGTTCGTCTTATGTTTTAATGTTGTTCCTTACTTTCAGTTGAAAAACTTTTTTTATTTAATACTATGGGCAGCGGCTATAGTATTTAATGGAACTTTCGCATTATATGGGCCTCTCTAAAAAGTCAAGTTTGGTTAATGCTAATGAAATAAAATAAAATAGGATGACTATATAATAGTTTAGAAACAAATTTGGGATATATTTTTACATTAGGGGGAGTGGGGGCAAAAGCATAGCATATATTATATACGTAACCTAGCCTAACCTAGGTACTTCCCCCCCCCCAAAAAAAAAAAAAACAACACCAAAGTACAACACTTTAAATATCTGAAAACCACGCTATACAATGTATTTCTCTATTGCGGTGTATTGAATCATCTTGTAAAAACGTTTTTTTTCATTGCATCTTTCCCGTTTGACCCTAGCATCTCTTGTTGGACTTCTTTAGAGGGGTCTTAGATACCAAAAAAAGACCAAAATTACTGTCTGGGCTTGGCAAACACAAAGAGACAGAAAACGGAATAGTTTTTATTCCTGTTCAACTGCCCGGGTCCATATAATGCGAAAGTACCTATTTAATGCTATAGAATGTTGCCTCTGAAATGAAAGGCATGACGTTTGTAAAACTATGAGTAGTAGGGCACTCAAGATTGGGGCCCTCTAGCTGCAGTTTACATTATTCAGTAGTGTAATATAACCTTGTAAACAGAAAATACATGCAAGGCTGTATCCAGGGGGGTTTGTCTGACTCGCCCCCTCCCCTAAAATGTTTATCCGACTCATATAACGTAATAAAAATGCATAGACACGTTTTTGATTTTTTTTTTCTCTCTCTCGAAAAAACACTCCTCTTCCCTTCCAACCAAATCCTGGATACGGCCTTGAAGACATCTCATACTTTTTAATCATTAAATATTTTAAGTTAAGCCCTTTTTTCTAGGCAATGGATATGATCCAAGTAGTTTTGTCTTCAAGTAGTGGCAAAATTTTACATGTATCTGAGAATGTCGATAATATCTTGTCTTACAATCCGGTAAGTTTTTCTTCGATTCCAGAATAATTTCTCGTTTTTCTTGTTTTCAAGTCTATTAACCCAACGATATCTCAATATACTAGTTTTCCAAAACATAAACTAAGATGTCCTTCTGTGGAATTATGTTTCGCATAGCTTAATGATTTGATTAGTAGCCATGAAACTATTTCGATGGGAAGGGTCTATTAAATAATTTCAGAGATAACAATGGCTAAGCATGGCGATGAGAAAAAGATATGTGTAAAGAAGTACAAACGATGATAGTTCCAGCCAGTGAAAATGAAAAAAAAAGACAGTGCAAAGATTTCTGAAAAAAAAAATACAGTTCAGTGAAAAAAAGAAAAATAAAAACATACCGTAGAAAATCAACCTCTAAAATGAATAAATCATTTCAGTGGTTGCTAAGTGGCAATAAATACGTCTCTTTTATTTAGGTCATTTTTTTACGGTTTGTTTTTGTTTATTTTAATGGTTGTTTTTTGCAGTTTTTTTTTTCTATTTCTGCACTAATAACGGCTGAGCACGGTTTTCCGTCGCACGGTTTTCCGTCGCACGGTTTTTCATTTTCACTGACTGGAATTAAACTTATTTTTTTGTTTTTACTCATATCTTATTCTTATCTTTAACTGGTCTGCAGGGCTATTTAAGTGGGTCGTATTTCTCACATGTGCTTTCGCCAGGTGGTGTTAATTTCATCCATTTGGGCTAGCAGAATTTCAAACTGACCACTAATTTTTTTCAAAAATCTGCTCTGTCTAAACTGTAAGGTTTTGAAAAAAAAGTTTGAGTAAAAAAATTATTAAAAAATTTGGTAGCCCAATCTGCATTTTACACGATCAAATACTAGCTTAATCTGGTCACAATACTGAGAAGCACCTCCCTGGGCGCCGGCAAGAGAGGCAGGGTGCCATGCCTTCCTTGAAATTTCGGACTATAAAATAATTATAAGGAAAACATAGGAAAGAGAGCAGAATAGGAAAAAAAAACATGGAAAAAATATGTGTTTCCCCATTGTTGGCTGCCTGCCAGTAGATTTTGACCTTTAAAAAGGAAAATACAAGTTCTAATTTTTGAATGAGGGACCCCTTTCTAGTTTTCCACGAACATTTTTGTTTTATGATTTGGCTGGAGCAACAAAAAAAAATCGAATTCTTCATAGTTATGAATGGTAAGTAAATAATGGTCCTTGTCAACAACAATAAGAGCCTAACTATTGATAACATTCAATCAAAGAATCAATTTTTTTATGATGATCTTAAATATGTATTTGTTTATTAGTAGTTAGTGCAGTTATTAGTGCAAAAGAAAGTTCAGATAGTTATAGAAAACAATTTAATAAGGGGCGATTTTAGTAAAAATATGCCGTCAACTTTGCTTGCATGGCAAGAGTACCCGTGAGCTGATATTTGAACCACTAAGCTGATATATAAGCCCTGTGAAAACAGGGCTTATGTTTTCATTCGGAAAACATTGAAAACAAAATGAAAACAAAATGTTTTCATTCAGAAAACATTTCTGAATGATATCAGAAATTTTACCCTGAACGGAATGCTGGGAATTTTTGTATTTTCCCCCTGAACGGATACCTTTTTTGTTTTTTGTTATCTTTTATTTTTTTTTTCCAGAAGTGATTGTATTTATTTAGTTGTCACTTTGAAAAAGACTCGATATTTTACAGTTTTGAATTATAAAGGTGTCAAATATATTGGTTTTTTGGTATTCAAAATGAAATTGAAAATAGTGAATTAAAAATTTGTATTTTATTTTCTTAATCTTAGTTTTAATGTTTTACTTTGAACAAACTACTTTGATAATGCTTTACTTTTTATAAACACTGAATAGTCTATAGGCATTAAATATTTTGGTGTTTGATAACCTAGTTCAAAACTGTCGATATTGTTTAAAAATATTCGTCCAACGCTTCGGCATTGCTCAACAAATCTGAATGCTAGGAGTTAATATTTTAGTTTTTGTGAGTAGGCTATTGTTTTGCGTTTTTTTTTTGTAGCTACTTACTTTTTTCATTTTTATATACTTTTACTTTAATTGACATACTTTCTTCATTGAAAAATTGGTTCACCTAGTTGTTCAAGGCAGGGGTTGGAATTCTCCTGAACATTGGACCTTGCTGATTTCGTTAATACACTATTCATTTAGATCTGACGCCATTTCAAGGGGTTTCAGGCTCTTTTTTTATATTCCTACAAGTTTGTTCTGCAATAAAATTTAACTATGAAGATTGACTGAAATAATAGTTATCATTCTTGAATCACTTTACAAACGATAATCGTTTGTCAGTAAATGTTCTGTGAAACTTATCAAGGGGGTTGGTAGGGAGAGTATACAAAGTGGAGCAATTGTAAAGGTTAGACTCAATTTTGTTTTACTATGAACAGGCTAGAATTTACTAAGAGGCCCATTATGCCTGTGCCTAGAGACGCACCATGCCAGGAGGCGCAATAAATTATAACTGAGTGATTTTTTCTTAACAAAAACTGGACTGCTGTGATTAATCATCAAAATGCCAGATGAATTCCACCGCCGCGCTGCCTATTCACAGAATAGTGATTTTAAAACAAGACAGGAATTCCGTAGTCACTGAAACTGTCAGAAGTCTCCCAAGAATGGCAGCTGAGAGTTCGGTATCACCTCTTTCTTTCGTTACTTTTAGCTCATCAGTTGCCTTCCGTTCAGTGTTTCCATTAACCCCGAACCTCTGGGGATTTCTCCAAAAATCTCGTAAAAACGGTGCGGCAAAAACGCTTGGACCTAGAATAATCAAAGCTTCAAATCTGACCCTAATTATGAAGATTATGATGGTACCCTTTTGATGTTTTCCAGCCTTTCCACTCCAAAAATATTTGGGTTTTGTATGATATGTATGATATATGATGGTGTTATCACGTCAAATTCATAAAAAGCACGTAAATATACAAATTAAAATTCAAATGATTCCTTAACCAGCTGTAGGATATTCCAGTACCCCACTAGTGGCAGAGAAAAAAAAGGAGATAAAAATATCCTTTGTGGGAGAATTGTGCCTTTGTAGAGGATTTGTGATTGTGCTATTTAGTTTTTTTTTTTTTTTTTTTTTTTTTTTTTTTTTTTTTTTTTTGAAATATATTTCTTGAGACACATCAGCGCTTTCAATGCAAGAATTCGTTTACTAGTTGTTCAAGGTAGGGGGTCAGAATTCTCCTGAACAGGGAACCGTGCTGATTTCGTTAATGCACTATTCATTTAGATCTGACGCCATTTTCAAGGGGTTTCGGGCTCTTTTTTGATATCCCTACAAATTTGTTCTGCAATAAAATTTAACTATGAAGATCAACCGAAATAATAGTTATCATTCTTGAATCACTTTACAAACGATAATTTATTTTTATAACCTAGGTTTCGTCAAAACATGCTTTCAACATTTAGATTGCTATGGGCCCTGATTCCCACTGTAACCTACCACATATTATTATCTTCCATATATTCTTTTTTTTACTCCGCACACTGCATATGAAAGGGATGGTTGAAAAAATTAATAGGGGCCTCAAACTAGGTTGGGTGAGGATGCTCTTGAACGACCCTGATCTTCCAACCCAACATCCATTTGGAAGGTCCAATAAATACACCGCTAATACTGACAAGGTTCCCACAGCTTTAGGGACAAGGACCCTAAATTGTGCTTAAGGCAAGCACTCATGATCATGGCGTTCCAGTTGGCTCAAAATGTTCAAGAGTTATTCCTGGGAATATGGGAACATCAAATATTTGCAGAAAGGAGAAAGGTGTGTTTGGAGGCACAAAAACTGGCCGAATCTTTTTGATCGGCTGAAAACTTACAGTAAGTACCTGCGGCAAGGGGATCACGAAGCACAAAAAATGTCAGGCACCAAATTTGGCAATAAAGTGGGCAAAACTATATTTCCAATTGGCAAAAAGCTTCTATTGTATATTTAATGGGAACCAGACGAACTGGTTCCCATTGCACACAAAATTTGCTTGCCTGAAAACAGGGTCGAAAAATCTGTTTCTCTTTCACGGCAGAAACTTATTGGTTCTTCTTATTTTCTTGGGCCAAAGGCCCAATTTTACAAACAGACTTGAAAAAAATTTGATTCCGCCGTGGACCAAAAATAAGCCAACAGATTTCTTTTCAATCGGCCGGAACTAGAAGTTTTTCGATCGGTTACAGAACCTGTTGGATTGGAAATGTTTTTGATTATCCCAGACTTTAAGATTCGTGTTATTTAAAACAGGCAGGAAATATGTTCGTCTTCGATGGGGGCGAAACTTTTGGGGTGTGCTGAGAGGACTCAGTTGAGAGAAATTCTTGACATCCAAAAACAAATAAATTCTTTGGTCTTATTCGGTGGTTGGAAACTTAATAGACTGAGAAAAAGTGACTTCAATGAGTCTTCATTGAAAACAATGAATCTTCATTTGTCCAAAAATATGGGGAAAATTTGGCTTCGTCAACTTTCGATGCAAGAAAATATTGTTTTTTTTCTTATATATTTAAAGCTTACAGTGAATGTAAATAGGAATAAAGAGACTTCGACGTAGAAAACAAAAATTCAAAATATTGTATGTGTCGGCATGCGATTTTTTTCGATCAACTTGACCTTGCAGTTATATAAACCGGGTAAATGGAGTCAAGGGGGTAACAACTGGGCATTTTGAGGGACACCTGGAGGCATGAGGCACGGAGGCACGCCGGAGGCATATTCCAAAGGGCGCAACATGTAAATATATACAGCTTGCCTGTTATTCGGTATCTGTCGAATATTTCAGCACCTTCAAAAGCGATCTTTTAAAACTTGGAAAAAATCATTTACGGGTTTATTTGGCAAGGAAAAGAACCCCCAAGACTGAAAACAACTGATATGTACCTAAAGAAGAAGAACGAAGGACTGCAAGTTGTTGATATTCATGCAAAAACTAGGTAACCCTACGATGACACTGATGGTGTCACTTTTTCCTATTAGACATGCAGCGTTGCCACCGGCTCAAAAATAAAATTCCGATTTTTCTTCAGAAAAAATCCCGAAATTTCAAAAAAAAATCCCGGAACACGGTTTTTAAGTTATACAACATAGGGCTGCGCGGTGATGACGTAAAAAGCAAGGTGCGAAATTCAAAGTACCGTGAAACGTAGTTTTTAGTTGTAACTAACAACTGATTGTCAATATTCCTAGTATTATTTCGACGTGAAACCGTTCTGGTGGATTAGTAGGATCTACGTCAAATATTTTAGGCCAAAACGATTCGGCAAAGTTCCGAAAAAACGTGTCTACGCATCCACGTTTCATCCTTATTTGAATTTCCCGCCAAAGAATTGACGTTACGCTTCGCAGCCCTATTCAATATGACTTGACCAGCGGTAAAAGTTGCCTTTTATCACGTCTTCACACGTCCCTTTCCCTTTTATCATACCTGCTTTTCTGTTTAGTGGCTGTGCGAAGACGCACCCTTGGATCTCGGATTCTTAATTGTACTAAAAAAAAAAGGAATCTGCTGCTTTGACACGAAAGAATCTGGAAGACACGCAGATCCTTTTTTCCCGAATGTACTTAGAATCCAACTTTCTTGGTATTAAACACAGGCCTTTGGGTATTTGAAGAGAAAACTGTAAAGCAACAGTCAGAAAAACTGTTACTACCGAGTTATTAGTAAAAAGCGCTTCAGTAATCATCGTATAATCGTACGATGATTCAAACAAACGTATAATCGTACTTTTCAGTAATCATCTCGATAATCACAGCTCAAATGACAACCCTAAGAAACTGGACAAATGAGCTTCAGTAAATTAAACTAAGCTCGGTTAGCACAAGTATAAACACTAAGTCTTCTACTACTAAGTCTTCTACTGAGCATAACAAGTTTTCCGATGGTATTCATCGCTTCCGCTGCACTAGATCTTGGAATGCATTTGAGAATCATAAAATTGTATCAAGAACTCAAGCAAATGGGGGACGAGGGGCACACGCACTTGAGCTGGAAGGACCAGCCCAGCCGTGGGTGGCCTCCTCGTCCGTAGGAGACATGGTTAAAGATTCTGTTCAGTTCTGTGCCCTCATGCACGTCGGTTATTTTTGTTTTTTTGTTGATGGGTTCGTTGTATTTTGTTTTTTTTTGGTGATTAAGATTGGTCGTAAAAAGGGCTGAAAAAAAAGAAAAAAAAGAAGGAAAAAAGTGCCACCGCAAGAATGGGTTTCTTGTGGACGAAGGACGCCCAGTCTACGGGAGAGCAAATAGTTTTTTTTTTGTGTTAAAAAATTTTAAAGTTGTAAGAGTAAGCCTTTTGGAAGACCACCTTTAAAATTTGAATTCGTATTAGTGAAAATTGAAGGATATGAATTATTGAAGTAAAAACGCCACCAGAAAAGCGTCTCCTAGAGAGGGAAGGACACCCTGGAACGGGGGGAGCGATAGATATTTGGCAAGAAAAAATTTAAATGGTAGTGGGCCTTCATGTCCACTAATACATTGACTGGTATATAATAATTTTTTTTTTTTTTTAAGTTTAGGTGATATGATAATGTATAAAGTTGTAAGATTTATATGTTTTTGTATTAAAATATCACCGAGTGGAGAGGAGGAGGGGAGGGAAAAAAATAACAACTACCTCTGATAAATGTTAAGCAAAATTCCTTCTGTTGACACACTGAACATGGTGATGGTGGTGGTTATAGTCATGAGGTCAGTTTAGGTGCCATTTTTAACATGATGATTGCGATGCTGACGAGACATCAAAAAAGTGGAGCCTCTGGATAAATGAATTCAGCTTTGTGAAGACGTCTGAGTCAAAGCAAAAGACAATGTTGGTGCCGATTTCCATAGAAACGGGTTCTGTTGAATGCATGATATACAGGCTGGAGTAACAGTAACCCTGGTCTACAAATGCGGCAGTTAATGTGAGATCAGCATTCAGCCGGAACCCCTGGCACAGAATTCCTATGTCGTCAGGGAACGGCATCGCCATATTCTGCGTGTCAACAGAGTGGCATCTTCGCCCAGATTAGTAGCCAAACTGTTTGACCCGCCCAACTATTACTCTCTTTCCCCTGCCAACCGGCCTGTAAACGTACCATTCACCGATACGCAATTCCGATTTCACACCGACCTCTGCATTGGTTTGTGGCGACTCACGTAGTCCTACTCGTCGGCCCTGGACCATCACCCGTTTTAATCGGTCACTACTCAGCTTCTCAGAGCTTTCCCTCAGAAGCCACAACAGCATGGATTTTTTTATTGGTGTTATGGAGCCGTCAGAAGTCTTGACAAGACAAAACCTAGAATTCTTTATGTTCGTCACAGGCTCACTAACCCAATTTTTCTCAACTTGGTGTTTCACACAGTGAGCAATCGCTGACAAGTCTTCAAATGCAAGCAAATGTTGACGGCATATTCTTACCAAAATTACCCCTTATTGAATTATTTTCCTTGTGTTTTCTATAATTATACAAACTTTCTTGTGTTCTAACAATTGCACTAATTGCTAATAAACAAAAACATATTTAGGATCTCCATAAAAGCTGATTCTTAGACTGAATGTTATCAATAGTTAGGCTCTTATACTTTTGTTATTGACAAGGATCGTTATTTACTTACCATTCATTACTATGGAGAATGTTTTTTTTTTGTTTTTTTTTTTTGTTCCAACCAAATCATATAGAAAAAACATTTGTGGAAAACTGGTTAAGAGTTACTCAGTCACAAATTAGAACTTACATTTTCCTTATTGTGGGTCAGAATCCACTGGCAGGCATCCAACAATGGGGCAACAAACATTTTTTCCATGGTTTTTACCTATTCTGCTTTTCCTTTGCTTTCCTTATACTTACTTTATAGTCCCAAATTTCTAGGGGGTAATGCCCCCCCCCTGCCCTTCCTTGCCGGCACCCATGACGTAGGCCACAATATTAAGTTTCTCGTATAAAGTTGAGACAAATTTCGATTTTCAGGTTTATTGTGATGATTTTCATCTTCTATTTTCGCCAGTGGTTGGTATCGCTAATTTCGGCAATTTGTTGAAAGATTTCTTATCCGAACTGAACATTATATTAAAAAAAATATCTTAATTCATTACGCTCAAAAAGTTTCTACCTAATGGGAGTTCATTCAGTGTAACTCCCTCTCTCCTAATTCCAAGATATTTCGCTAGACTATGCCCATTTTTTTTTCAAGAAAGTGTTATTTGGTAATAACAAGCAGCTGGAGCACCAGAATCACCCTGTATTTAGATACCCTTCCTCTAGGCCTAGCCTATATTTACACAGCATGGTATAGCCTATTATTTAAGCAGGCTGGACCCCCCACCCCCACAAAAAAAACTATCACTTGCCCTAACTCTATACCTATGCTTGGCTTACCTAAAATTTGGTTCCTCTTGATCTGGGCCCTCCATATCAGCAAAATTACATCAGAATAATTTCAAACAACGGCGAGAATCAGTGTTGCCAGCTTCTGGTGCGAATTCCCTGTTAAGTCTAAAAAAATCCCTAATTTTTGAACAAGCAACGAGGCCGGGTGTCTCGGAGGCATGGAGGCAGGCCGGAGGCACGGAGGCATGCTGGAGGCACGGAGGCACATCCGGAGGCACGAAGGAAGGGACACCTGCGACGGTCAGTTATTAGCCCCTCGAATGTAGTCTCAATGAAGACAAAATATTTGGAAAAAACAATTCAACTCCGTCGATTCGTGACACTCCAAAAAGGGTCAATATTTAATTTTCTGATCGGCTTGAAACTTGCAACTGAAGTGGACAGGACTAAGGAGACCACAATAATAGCAGAAGATTTTTGAATTGTTGGTTGTGTCACTTTGTGGCAAATAGAGGAAATCCAGGAAGCTTACAAGGCCTGCAACTGAATGAAGACAAGAAAAAAAAAATGTATTGTATCGATTTATAGCACCCGAAAGCTGGTTAATTTTTTTATTATTCTTTTTTTTTATCGTTGGCTTGAAGTAAATATACCTATTGAGTGAATAGAAAGCACCAGAAAGCACTTTACTTTAGAAAGTACTAAGGCCAATTAAAAAAGAAAGTAAAGTAAAAAGTGATGTAATATAATGTAAAGACCGATATATATAGCTCGTATATATATATATATATATATATATATATATATATATATATATATATATATATATATATATTATATATATATATATATATATATATATATATATATATATATATTATATATATATATATATATATATATATATATATATATATATATATATATATATATATATATATGTATATATATATATATATTATACAAACCCCCAGCAGAAATAGTCATACAGCAAATTAAACTTAAAATGAACATAAATTGCTTTAAAAGAATAAATGATACGTAATGCGAACGGCAAATAAAACGTATAATCGAATCGAATTGAAGCAAAAAATTATTACCAAAAATGTATGACAAAAATATATAAAATGTATAACAAGAGCTGATATTTTTACCCTTTCTTTTTTTTTTTTTTTTTATTTGAGTTTGTAAAAATCTGTGTAATTTCAAGTGCAATGAAACAGATTTATGAATAAACCTGTACCTACCTACCTACCATGTGTGAGACTTTGGTTCTCTAGCCTCTAAAGCTAAAAGGTCATCTGTACTTTGCTGATATTGATAAATATCTCGATGATCGTAGGCTATTTTCAATTCTTTATAACCTCAAATAAAAATAAAAATAACAACCCTTATAAAGTTTATAGGAAACAGAATAAATTTTTTCAGAATAATTATAATCGTAGCTTAAATTTTTTTTATAGTTAGAAGTACCGTTTTTTCACACTCTTCCTTTTCTATGCTTTTACTTTTTTCCATTCTTTTTCAAAATTTCCTTATCCATATTTTTCCTTTTCTTATCAAAAGCATATAAAATTCTTACCTAAGTAAAACTTTAAAAGAAACATTAGTAATTTAAAAGCAATTTACTTGCTTCAAGCAATACTTGGAATAAAAATCAATAAACGACTCCATTTAATCTAAATTTTGAATAAATGTATTTCAAATATAGTTTTCACGAAAATTGATTGTATATCAGGCTAAACAAACTAGATCGGTGGTTTAAACGCATAATAGCCTACATAAAAAGAATTATTCCGGGAATTTTAAACAGTTCTTGATTTTCCAATGCTATTATGATAAAATTGAAGTTGTAAAAAGCATATTTTGTTTTAACTATCGAACAACTCTTCTAACACCGTCTAATAGCAGCGTAATAAAAAGCTCATTAATTTCTTCTAAAAGCCTCGAGAGTTGAAGGTTTAGTTTATTGGCATTTACACACACAAAGTTTAAAAAAAAACTACACAAGCTACACAAACACAAACTACTCAAACACAAACAACACAAACACACAAACTACAAAGTTAGTTTATTTACAAAGTTAAACAAAAGCGCTAATAGTGGGAAGCTTAGGGGCGGGATACCCCCTCGTATATAGTATAGTATAGTATATAGTCCATCTATATTATAGTATCTATACTATACTGTACTATAGTCCATCTAGGGAGCTGAATGTCTATTTTAGCTTTCTTTTCCGACCGCTTTGTATATCAAACTAACCATCCCAAATAATAAGTTTCAGACAATGGAAGGGCAAACTTCGGATGGAAGGGCAGTCGTATAAACTTTGGAGTGAGTTTTTTTTATTAGAAATTAAAAATTCTTTTGCGCTTTTTGAGGGCCAAAAGGGATTGATATTACGAAGTTTTAAAAAGTACAAATAAAAAGTATATAATTTTTCCTCAAGTCTGTCTTCATTGGTATAAGGTGAGTTAACCTCTTAATATTCCTTTTACTGTAGTCGCAGACAGTGCTAACGGACCATACCATTGTTAAGCTTCTTATTTTATATCCCATTGCTGTGACGAATTCTACAGTATATATTTATCACGTCATCCGTAGCTTTTTCTACATCCTTAATAAATTTTCATTTCTCCACCTTTCTATATACCACAACCTCCTTTTATCCCAACCAACACAACCACTGCCGGCATACAACTTTACCTTGAGAACCTAAAAAATGATTATTTTCCTCATTACTAACCCCACAATTACTATTTCAACGAACTCCACCATTACAGCTACCAAAACCCTCTCCCCTGATTATCCCTACCACTGACTTTCAGCCACCACACCCATTGCCTAATTTTCAAAACAATTAATGCCTCCTTAACCAGTGTTATAGTGTTATTATTATTATTATTTATTGGAAAACCCGTCATACAAAAAAGGAAAAGACGGAGCAATAAGCAAAACAACAAAAAAAAGCAATACACATAAACTTAGGAGTTATACATGTGGTTTGTAGTGACGAACGCTGGAGCTAAGATCTAAATCAGCACTTAGAACAAATTACACAAAACGAGAAAGAAAAACACAATTATACACTGCTCTGTAGGTACGCAACATGTTTCTTCTCTTTTTTTTTAGGCTCCTAAATACTGAACAAACATAAATAATATGAACATCATTGCATCAAGCCGTAATTGGTAAAAAAAAAACCAACCAAACACCAATTACACTAAGCGCGAAAACAAACACTTAAAAAAAAAAAAAAAAAAAAAAAAAAAAAAAAAAAAAAAAAAAAAAAAAAAAAAAAATACATCTTAACTAATGGGCCAATACTGACGACCAGGGATGATTCAACTTCATTAAACGGGAATTATAAGCACGAATTTGCTTTTCCACAGCTATAATGGGGTCAGCAATGCTGAATTTTCTAATCAGATAAGAATTGCGCGTCCAAGGGGGAAAACGTAAAAGATATTTTGCGAACCGGAAGAAAACTGAACGAATTTTTGACTTGTCAGAATTTGTGAGCATTTTCCAAAACGGCGATATGTACAAATAATGTGGTAGAGCGACAAAGTTAAAAAGTTTCGAGAGAAGATGGCGGTTGAACCGTAACTTATTAGTTACAACAGAAGCATATGATAACCCAACTCTACGCTCAATGTGAGCAATTAATAGTTTTCGCGTGTGCATTACTGACGAACCAATGGGAAGACCGAGGTAGGTGATATGATCTACTGGCTTAATCCTACTATTTCCGAGAAGAATATCCCTAGGTGACGCTTGCTTCCAATTGAAGAATACAACTTCGGACTTTTCAGCATTGAACTGAAGACCTAGTTTCGCATACTCAGATTGTAGCGTTGCGAAAGTCTCGCTTATGCGCTGGATAGTGCGGCTCACATTCAGAATGTCGTCTGCATAACATACGAGAGATAAATCAAGACCGGCAAAGATGAATGATGTGGGAACAGCTGACTGTGCATCAAGAACTACATTATTGAAGAGTGAAGGGGAAGAAACAGCACCTTGACGGGTACCTTTTTCAACATTGACAAAAATATTAGGGGTTGGTGCATAGACTTGAGAGCCGTCAACTTTAGCTAATGGGTGAAGTATTAGGCGAACACTAAGATGATAATACATGTCTCGAAGGGCTCTGATATATGAGGGGCTCACTCCACGTTTTTCTGCATGGAGTAGCATAGCGGCGTGAATGAGAGAGTCGAACGCTTTATGAACATCATGCCCAGCCAACACGAGAGTTTCACCTGATGCATCAGCATCGATCAATGCGTTCGCGACAACCGACAAAGCGTGGGCACAACCGAGACGTGGCTGGAATCTAAATTGGTTAGGTGGAACATAGCATTTTGCGTTCAGTTGGTCAATGAACAGAAGTTCAAAAAGGTTACAGAAGGTAGTAGCCACTGTTATAGGGCGAAGGACGAGCACTGGGTTGCGAGTTTACCTTTCTTTGGAATTGGAGTGAGATCTCCGATTGAGAAAGAAGACGGTACAACTCCTTGGGTAACAATCATCTGCATCAAAAGAGCAATATGGTTTACCAGCAGCTCGCTTCCATGCAGAATGTGAAGAGCACTTATTTTATCGATGCCAGAAGATTTCTTACGCTTTAGGCGTTGGATTGCTCGCAGTACAGAATCAGCTGAAACAACAAAATTGTCGGTTGGACACCTAGACAGAAATTTATCAAGCTTATCTTCATATTCGGACTGTAGGGCGGCATCTGGTGGGGAGAATTCAGCAGAGAAGTATGAATTCCATTCGGAATCAGGAATAACTTGAGCAGATAGGTGGCCCCTAGGAGGATCTCTTGATACATTTCTCCAGAAGGAAGGTTGGGACAGAGAAGCTTGCTGGGATGTCTCTTCAACTATCTGGTTCATGTGGATACATAGTTCTCTTGCAAACTTTCTTTTGGTAGAAAGACGAATGTTACAAACCCAGCCAGAGCGAGGACGGTCGCACTGGAGCCACAAATGGTACCAAAATTTGGATTTTCTCCAAGCTTCAACTAGGCTCGGATTACTGGACCAGTGCTTTGTGACACCCCGACGTATACGTTTAAGAGGTATACTGGCTTTTTGTGCGCATCGCAGAGCATGGCAAGTTTGCGCAGGATAGATATCTAGCAACATCCGTATTTCATTTGCATCAACTTGCGGATTTTCCATGAGCAGCTGGAATGGAACATGAATTTTATGAAGGACAGAATTAGTTACTGCAGCAAAAAGGTCATCTTGGATATTTTCCCAATCCATGTAAAATTGGGCGTGCGGCTGATGTGGTTGTGTAGTGGGAGTAGACTGAGCAGAGGAACAATAAATAGATGCAGATATTGGAAGGTGGTCTGATAGTTGGAAATCAGTAACGACGTGAATAGGTGACACTTGGAGATTTATAGAAGAAACTGCATGGTCAAGGTTCGATACGTGACTTGAAGGGTGTGTAAGTGTAATCAAGATCTTTCGGCAATATCCTAAGCCAATCGTCAAAAATACCAGACAAAATAGAAGTACGCAATAACGAGGCGTCAGTTAAATTACAGTTAAAATCTCCTATAATAATACAACACTTACCTAACAGGCGAATCTTTGAAAGGCAAAACCCTAGTTTCTCACACGCAGAAGTAAATAAAATTCCGATCGGTCATTGCGATAATCTGTTGGGAGATAGACGTTTACAATAACATACTCTTTTACACGGACAGCAAGAAAAAAATCACATGAATCAAAAATACTCGACCGGCACGAGGTCCTAACAAGCATCGTAATACCACCCGAGGGGTGGCCACTAGAAGCGGATCGTTTAGCGGGCACCAAATAGCTAGTAAAATTATTGTCAAAATTCAGAAGGCCTAAACTATGACTCGTCAAAAAATGCTCTTGCAAGCACAATACGTCACAATTCGAAAGCAAACCTTTTATCACAGGAATTTTGACTAAAAGTCCACCATTAATATTCCACGAAAGTACAGCTTGCGTAGTAGTAGACACATCCATGTCATACCATGGGCTTTGCTTGTTGACTGTTGTTATTAGGACACTTTACACTGTAACAAGTATGGCCGGTAACTTTACATTCTAGACAGAACATTTTTTCCGAACACGGAGAGGCACTGTTTGAGGTGTGATCGCAGGATCCACAGCGAGAGCAGAGGGCCCGATTAGAGCACTGCGAGGCCAGATGCCCAGTCTTATGACACGAGAAACAATACTTTGGGAGATATACAAATGCTTGTGCAGAAAGCTTCTCGTAGCCAACTTTCACAGAAACTTTTAAGAACTGATCCAGGTCTTGTTTTGACTCAAAGTGTTTTGACCCAATGTCATACGTTATACATTATCGTCACAAAGAACGCCGGGCATTTACACAGGGCCAGTGTTTGTGCCTGTCTTAACTCCATGTGCAATATCATCATTTTTATAAAAGCACGTATAAGACTTCATTAGTCTAGGTGGTACCCCCTACTCTTTTTATTTAAGTTAGGTATTAGCACCTACCTCCACTTCTGATCGAAAATTTTTAATAAGATTAATGTTTGATTAAAATCCTACAAGCAATCTTGCTGCTATTCATAACGAAAGGTTAGTTTTTTCTAATTTCATTTTATTTTTAAGAAAATTTAGTACTAACAATTATTTAATTAATAAGAAATCAATAATAAAAATTAAAATTAAATTAAGATTTATTCTAAGATGGAAAGAATCATCGGCAAAAAGTGTATTTTGAACTCCGATTTTATAATTTTTTAAGCGTGCTCCTTCACGTCAATCTAGATAAGTCATCCTCCCGTGGGCAGTCTTCAACTGCCATTCGTGGACTTCCACTGCCATCCTCCCATGGGCAGATATTACTATCCGTGCTTTCCTAGATTTTATATCTCGCAATAAGAGCAGTGACCAGGGTTGCCACCCAATGAACAAAAAAATTACTAGATTCTTGGAAAATAAATCACTAAATTAACATATAAATCACTAGATTATTGAATAGAAATTACTAGAATTACAATACTCTTTATATTTGTAATTAATATTTGTGTTTTATCTTTACCATGTTCTATACAGGAGCACCTACAGGAAGGAGGAAAATTACCCCCCTAGATGTGGAAAATAACTTTAGATTTACGTTTTGTTTTTTCTCAAGCAAAGAGATCTTGAAAAATGCCTTTTTGCATCTTTATGCAAAGAATATAACAAAATCAATGCTTCCTCCCTATATTTTCCGGAATTGGTATCATTCGCTTATACCCCGATTACCGAAAATTGGTCATCGGTGATCCAAGCGAAATATTTGCTTTCTCTTTTTAATTTTGTTTTCCTTGTCAATTCAAGACCTTTCTTGAATCCAGAAACTTTCTTTTTACTCTAGTTGAGCTGGTATAATTACTGGGACACCAACGACAATTTTGAACATGGCCTTTTTATATTGTCATGGAAAAAATTTATCTGCTTCTGCTTCTAATTTGTCTTATTGCTTCTTTAATAAAAAAAGAGGTACTTGTTAATTATACGGAACACACCCAAGAAGTAAAGTTACGTACTAAAAATAACTTTAGCGTGATGAGCGAGCTATTGACGAGGGGGCGAACCCCATTGTATATGTAATAATTTCCGCTCGTTTTAAGTTTTAATGTTGCTAATTACTTTCAGTTGAAAAAACTAGTTTTTTTATTTAATTTATGATCTTTTTTTTAAATAATGCTGGGAAATCCAGCACCCCCTTAATGGAAAATTCTCATTCCTCGTCAAAAATTCCTGCATGGAAAGATCCTCCGACGTAACCCCCTCTCCCACCCCCCACCAAAAAAATACCCCCTGAAAACGTCTGTATACTTCCCAATAACCAATACTATATATAAACAATGGGCAAAGTTCATAACTTGCAGCCCTTCCCCGGGGATTGTTTGGGATTAAGTCATCCTCAAAAATATAGTTATTAGATTTTTCGACTATGCTGAACGAAATGGCTATCTCAAAATTTTGATCGGGCGACTTTGGGAAAAACGAGCGTGGGAGGGTTCCTAGTTGTCCTCCAATTTTGTTGGTCACTTAAAAAGGGCACTAGAACTTTTAATTTCCGTTTGAATGAGCCATCTCGCAATATACTAGGACCTCTGGGTCGATACGATCACCCTGGAAAAAAACAAACAAACAAATAAACACTCATCCTTGATCTTCTTCTGGCAAAAAAAAAATACAAAATTTCACATTTTTGCAGATAGGAGCATGAAACCTCCACAGCAGGGTTCTGAATCTGATGGTCTGATTTTCATTAAGCTTCTATGACTTTTAAGGGTTGTTTTTCCCTTTTTTCGAAAATAAGGCAAATGTTCTCAGGCTCGTAACTTTTGATGGGCAAGACTAAACCTTATGAAACTTTTATGTATGAAATCAGCATACAAATCAGGTTCTTTTAATGCATCTATCGGTGTAATAATTTCATTTCTAGAGTTTCTGTTACTATTGAGCCATGTCGCTCCTTACTTACAGTTTGTTAACATGAACTATTTGATATCGACATATGGTGGGAAATCGGAAGTTTCAATGGCAACATATTTGCATAAATTCTAATCTGGAACATATTAGGAACTGTAGTGAATCACTATTTTGCGATTTTTTTATTAAATAGCTTTTTGCATGATTTATTCGATTGATTCATGAATCTACACGCTGTATTTTGAAAAATCACTAGATTTAGGAAAGAATCAGTAGTTTTAGAACAAAAATCACTATAAATCACTAGCCAGAAGAAAATCACTAGGCAACACATAAAATCACTAGAAATAGTGATAGACCACTAGCGGTGGCAACCCTGGCAGTGACTATGGAATAAAGAGGACTTTTGTGTCTGTCTATGAAATAAACCAGTTTATATGAATTTAGACGATAGAAGAAAGAAATTAATAGATAATTATTTAAGACAGTCAGTAAATGTCTCAAGGGAAAGTAGCTACTTGTTTCTCTTACGTATGATCTTATCTGACATTTTCACTGTCTGATAATAGTTCATTTCATTGCCATTTGCAGGTAATCGTTTGCAGGTGTCGCAGGGAACGCCTGCAAAACGCCATTTGCAGGCGTCGCAGGGAAGTGCATGTTAAATCACATTTTAATCCTCCTAATCCACACTACCGTGCTGATCCTCCTTTGTAGAATTTTTTGACAAATGTCTTTTGACAATTTTACATCCGTACGCGTAACAGCAATGTCACTTGAAGTACATTTTGTTAGAACCAAAAAACAAAAAAATCCCAAATTTTTCATAGTTAAGGAAACTGATATTTTTCTGAAAAAAGTCTTTTTCACTTGAACCTTTAGCTGTTCATTCTTTCTACTCCCAAGCGTCTTTTTATAACCCTAACACCGTGATTCCTAAGGGGCGCAGGCCCCATCGGTGTGAAATGAAAATATTCTGGTGAGTCATGGGCAGGACATGCGCCTTTTGGCTGACTATGCTTCAGAGCCCTAATTAACTTTTTATATGTTTATGACGTCACATTCATTTTATTTATTTAAAGAGCGAAAAAGATACATGATATTATTGCAATTACGTCATACCTTGTAAAAAGGGTGTTTTATTTAGACAATATTTTTCATCAACATAAAACATCCCTAGAGGACAATCCGAGAAATGTTACCAAGTTACTGGCCTTTTAAGCTTCCTTCAGGGAAATAAATACAGAGTCGTATCCAGGGTTTTTTTTTTGGGGGGGGGGGGGGAGGGGGGCTACCAAAAAAAAGTTATAAATGCATCCAAAATTTGTTTGTATTTACTTGTGTTACGTTTTTACGAGTCGGACAAACCTTTCGGGTGGGGGGTCAAACCTACCAACTCCCCCCCTTGATACGGCCTTGAATACATGTAAACTTTTGAATAACAAAATTTAAATATCACAAGGGAGCATTACGATTTTATAAACATTTAGGCGAGGCATGGACCAAAACGGTTGAGAATCACTGCCTTGGCCCCTTTTTCGTTTTTACTTTTACGTTTGAGAAGATAAACATCATTGCCTGAGGTTCTTTCATTAAAAGTCCATTCTTGTCTGCATTAAGTAAAAAGGAAAACAAGTTTTTTCAACTGAAACTAAGGATCAACATTAAAACTTAAAAGGAACAGAAATTATTACGCATATGAAGGAGGTTGATGATGATGATGTATTAGGTTGAATTCTGAAAAATTGGAGAGCTGATGTATTAGGACTGTCTGAAATTGTTTCTGTAAGTAGTGAATTAAATTCTACTGTATTTAGAGGGGTGCTAGGCACATTTCTTCCCAACATTTAAAACTGAGCAGCCACAGAGAAAGCAATAACATATACAAATAATGAAGAAAAGAAGGTATTTTGGATTATTCTACCACACCACCGGTCACTGCTTCTTTTTTCTTGTTTTCTAAAGTAAGCAAAATTACTCAATGAATGGGAAATTTTAAGCTTGACACTTTATTCATTTAACTACATCGTAACACTTCGTTTAAATCACTGGTCAGAATTACAGCTGCAGCGGTGGTTTGGGGGGGGGGGGGGGGGCAGAGGGGGAACTTCTCCCAGGCACAGAAATTTTAGGTGTGTAAAATTTCAAATAAATGATCTAACGGTTATAATCATTTTGTAATTTTCGAAATTTTATTTTTATTACAATAAAGTAGAGGGCACAGTTAATAAATGAAAATAATTACAGAATTGGTAATTATTTCTGTAATTGGTATATCTGTAATTGGTATTACAGAATGGGAATCGGTTGCCTCCTCCTCAACACCTCACTCTTTATACCAAAGTTCTTTAGTACTTTTAAAAATGCTTCTTGTTGTTCTAATTAAACAACCCTTGATTTCAAGATTCGTTCTTAAAGCATTGGGACAGAATTCAAACTTTAGCGTAAAGAGCGAGGTGTTGAGCAGGAGCCAACCCCCTTTATATACGTAACACTTTTGGTTGGTTCGTGGAGACTGAACCCTCGTGGAGCTTAACCCCAATTAACTGAAAGCCCGCATAATTGAACCCCCGTGCAACTGAGCCCCTGTGGCACTGAATCCCCGTGCCACTGAATCCCGTGCAACTGAACCTCCATGCAACCGAACCCTTGTGCAACTCAATCATTTATAAAAAAAAAGCTCCCTTGTCAAGATCATTTATAAAAAAAGGCAACCTCTAGAAAAAGGGGTTCCCTTGTCCCTGCCTTCATGCACTATAAGCTTAAGGCAATCGGAGAAAACAACATTTGTTGCCCTGTGGCAAGTATCAAAATTCAAAAGGTTTTATCTTCATTGAGGACTACTTTGCCCTATTTCACTCCACTCTAACTTTCTGGCTCATCAGAGATGAAACAAATTTTAGGCAGATTTTTGGTGCTTGTGAATCATTATAGGCAAAAAAAGTTTCAGATTTCTAACGGTATAAATAATATTTGCTCTATTTAAATAAATACTGTCTCGATTGGTGTATTGATTTTTGTTTTTTCGTAGGTAAGACATAGAACCGGGAGTTAGGAATAAGTTCAGTTTCATATCGTCAGTAAATTTGTTGTTCACTATTTTTATACACTTTTTTTCGCTTAACTGGTACCTTATGCGCAAGCTTTCCTAATGTTGTACACTATTTGAACGGAACTTAAGCAGTATTAAGGACACATGCACAATGTAATTAAAGCATTGATTATCTTAGTCGTCAGTTTTTCCAAATTAAGGCTTTTGACGAGCCTTCTCAAACTTATGACGTATCTAGATCGTTGTTTTATGCGAGAATATCCCAAGATACCAATTTTCCCAAAAAACTATAGAGCTGTTTTATATATATATATATATATATATATATATATATATATATATATATATATAATATATATATATATATATATATATATATATATTATATATATATATATATATATATATATATATATATATATATATATATATATATATATATATATATATATATATATATATATATATATATATATATATCTATAAATATATATATATATATATATATATATATATATATATATATATATATATATATATATATATATATTATATATATATATATATATATATATATATATATATATATATATATATATATATATATATATATATATATATATATATATATATATTTGTTCTTGCTGATAACCTGTCATCAATGGAAAGGGCTTTTGAGGCTCTTCAGGCTAGTTTGTCTCATATTGGCCTTGCTATTGAACCGTCGAAAACTGAGTTTATAATAGTAAACCAGTATAAAAAGACACATTGAGAGTCCCTTAAAGTAGGCTCGATCACTCTTTCTAAGTATGATTCACTCAAGTATTTAGGTGCTCATTTTGGGTCATCGATAAGAGCGACACGCACTCTGGTTATTAATGAATTGAAAAAGAAACTTCTAAAACTCTAAAAGAAAGCTCTACAACTCTATGTTTGCACCGCACGTGTTTTTTCTAACTCCATTTTGACAACTTTTTTTGTCAACAGAAAAGAAGCAAATTTGGGTTCAATTTTACCGGTTTGCTAAATTTTTTATTGGTATTCCTCTATGGTTCCGTAACTCATACATTTGTAAAAAAAAAAATACCATGTCTTTGATATATCTGAGAAGATGGAAGAATTATCGGCTCGATTTTAAAACCGTTGCAAGAAAATATCAGATTATCCGCTTAACCATCTTCTATATACGGTGGAATAGAAATGTAGTCCCCGGTCTGAGCAGTCTTTTATGTTTTGGCTGTTTTTCTCGTTGGTTTTGGTTGTCACTTTGTTGTATAGCTGATGATTTTTCGTGTTTTGTTCTTTTCTCTTTATTACTCCTCTAGTGCATTATTGTTTTAATTGTAGCGAAAAAGGGTAACAAATGTGTATGTGTTTGTGTGTATGTGTGGGTACATGTGTATGTATGTATGTATGTGTATGTGTGTGTGTATATGTATGTATGTATATGTATGTGTATATGTATGTATGTATGTATATGTGTGTATGTATGTGTATGCGTGTACGTATATGTATGTATATAGTAAGGAGAAGTATGCCCCAAGATTGCTGAGTTGTCAACGTCACCGTGACATTACTAGTGATCAATACAAAAAAGAGAACCTCTAATGTCTCATCTCGTTGTTTTTTAATGTATATTTTATAAGCCATAGGATTTATTCTGTGAGGTATACGATTTATTTGCCAATTGATGACCGATGTAGGAATTTATCTGTTTAACCTTTATGATATAAGGATGGGTAGACCGTTAGGTCCTTATTTTAGTGTTGATTTAAGTTTCCCACAGTTGATTTAAGTTTCCACTTGTTTGTCTTTTTTTTCTCGTTAGACATGTTGGTACCGTATTCGTTAACTATATTGTGTTTCTTTTCTCTTTTTTTTCTCTCTCTTTGTTTGTACTCCTCTAGTGCATTTTTAATGTATCGATGGAAGGCAAAAATTAATTATTATTATTATTATAACTTTCGTTTTCTAATCGAATGAGGCCCCTCCAACGTTTCCGACAGAACTCCTTCCAAAAGGAGTGGTTTAGGAAAAAGAAAAAACAGAAGCAAAGCAAACAAGCCACTTCTTTTCTAGTTAGGTAGCACTACCTCGCTAAATATGATCTCGACTATAATGTTGTATTTGTTTGTCTGTTTTTGTCGACATTTTGACTAATAAGAACCACTGTCCAAAACGATACTATCAAACAATTCGTGATAACGAACTGTAAGTAAGGAGCGACCGGCTCATTGGTAACCGAAAGTCTAAAAAACGGAATTTTGATACCAATAGATACATCAAAAGAATCAGATTTAAATTGTGATTTCAAATATATAAGTTTCATCAAGTTTAATTTTACCCATCAAAAGTTACGTGCCTGAGAACATTTGGCTTATTTTCGAAAAAAGGGGAAAATACCCTCTAAAAGTTATAGAACCTTAATGAAAATCACACCGTCATATTCAGCGTATCAGAGGTTCAAAGCTCCTATCTACAAAAATGTGGAATTTTTCATTTTTTTGCCAGAAGAAAGATCACGGATGCGTGTTTATTTGTTTTTTTTTTTCTTTTTCCCAGGGGTAATCGTATTGACCCAGTGGTCCTAGAATATCGTCAGAGGGCTCATTCGAACTGAAATTAAAAGTTCTAGTGCCCTTTTTAAGTGACAAAAAAAATTGGAGAGCAACTTGGCCCCCTCCCACGCTCATTTTTTTCCCGAAGTCACCCGATCGAAATTTTGAGATTGCCATTTTGTTTAGCATAGTCGAAAATCTATTTAATATGTTTTTTAGGATGACTTAATCCCCCACTGTTCCCGGGGGAAGGGCTGCAAGTTATAAACTTTGCCCATTGTTTACATATAGTGTTGGTTAATGGTACAGTCTATAGAATTAGCAGTATGATCATACCCTATCTCACCCATTATAAAAACCCGGACCAAGGTGCGAGTGCTCCAGAGAACGTTTTTGCCGATAGAAACATAAGCGACATTAGATCTTTTCACGGGTAGACAAGTCAGATTTCTCTTGGACACGAAACAAGTGGAAACCCGCTATTACGAATAATGCACTTTGTAACCATTTCTCATTGATTGACGGAAACAGACTAACCCGCTAATGCAGAAAGAAGTGGGAGGAGCTTTTTGTTCGTACCGAGAATGAAGACCAGAAATTATCTGCGATAAACTTACTGGATAATTCTATAAACTGTGGTTAATAGCAAGTATACAGGCGTTTTCAGAAGGATTTTTTTTTCTAGTGGGGGGTCGGGTTTAGAGTAGGGGATATGTGGGAGGATCTTTCCATGGAGGATATTTCCTTCGGGGAAGGAAAATTTCTATGGAGGGGGCGCCAGATTTCCCAGCATTATTTAAAAAACGATCAGAAATTAAATAAAAAAACAAGTTTTTTTTCAACTGAAAGTAAGAAGCAACATTAAAACTTAAAACGAACAGAAAATATTACGTATATGAGGGGGTTCGCCCTCTAGTCAATACCTCGCTCTTTACGCTACAGTTTTTTTTAGTACTTTCAAAAGATCCATCTATTCTAATTAACCGGCCTTTGTGATTCAGGGGTTTGTGATTCGGACAAAATTCGAACCTTAGCGTAAAGAGCGATGTATTGACTAGGGAGCGAACTCCCTAATATACGTAATAAAAACATACGAATATAGAATTTCGTTACGTAAGTTATTTCGTAAGTTACGTCAGAACAAAATTTCGAGAAAGCCAATTAGCCAAATAAAGGAAAATTAATATGCTAATTTCGTTTTAATTATTCATGTACGGTGAGCCAAAGTGAAAGCTGCATTAATTCAAAAACGTTCAGAAATTAACTAAAAAAAAACAAGTTTTTTTTAACTGAAAGTAAGGAGCGACATTAAAACTTAAAACGAACAGAAATTATTCCGTATATTAAAGGAGCTTTCCCCTCCTCAACACCTCGCTCTTTACGCTAAAGTTTTTATTGTTTTAAAAAATAAAGTTGTGAGACAGAGTCAAACTTTAGCGTAAAGAGCGAGGTGTTGAGGAGGGGAAAGCCCCTTTCATATACGGAATAATTTCTGTCAGTTTTAAGTTTTAATATCGCTCCTTACTTTCAGTTAAAAATAACTTGTTTTTTTTTAGCTTCCAAAATAAAGAAAGTTTTCGATAAAACGCATATGACACTCAAGGCGATTGGATGGTTCGAGAGGAAGAGGGAAAGGTACAAAAATTATTTGTAAACCTTGTGACATTGTGACATTATGAAAAATATGTGTTGCCTTGTGACGTTATGAAAAATAAAAAATACAAGTCTCGATATACAAGTCACTGCCAATAAAAATGGTGATATAGCCTTTAAATGGTTTACCCTCTTATTGTTTATAGGAATTTGTTGGTTTTAGGCTTTAATTGGTTCGTTATTTTAATTTCTATTCGTTTTAGGATTTGTTTACTCCCCTTATATATTTTGTACTCATACTTGACGCAATTATTTATTCAATTGTTGTTCCTTTTGGGTCTTGTTTATTCACTGAACATAATTTGCTGCTTGTTTTAAGTTTGAATTACTATGCAACTTCATTTCTGCTTGTTATTGGCTTTAGTATGGCTCTTTATCTTTCTTTTAGAAATCTAAAGAATAATTTTTACATTAAATTTGTGTTCATTTTTAACAAAATTAATTTCATTAGTCAATATTAGGAATATTTGTAAGGTTTTGTTTTCAATTTTCCGATTAATAACCAAAATGTCGCATTGAATTTTAAATCATTGGATAGAATATGGGTATTCAGTGAACGTTCTCCATCAACAGTAGCTTGGTGTAACAAATTTGTAATAATAGTTTGACTAATAGGCTATAACTTTGGGTTGATGAAGAGGTTCAATGCTATTCACAAGAATTGAAAATCTCCGTAATTTTTTGGTCTTCTAGGAGTCCAAAACGATCCTGACCCCTGTTCTGCACCCACCCTTAAACATATACGTATCCTAGCCTATTTTTGTTCCTTTAATTTGTGGCTTTTTGAGGTTCTCCAAGCCCTGAGATTTTAATTGAGATATCAACACGACCATAAACTTTAAATCAAAAAGGCTAGGAAAAAAAAATTCTTTTATGAATTGGTAAACCAGATTTTTCGTCCAAAATTAACTGTACTCGATAAGATCTCCATATTCTAGTCAACTTAACCCGGAATTTTCTGCCCAACTTACATAAGTTAGTTATCAGCCCTGGTATAATGGGGAAGGGGTAAACCCATTAGGAATACTTATTAGACCTTTCGAAATTTTGAAAAAATGACTATCTCCAAATTTGGATCCGGGATCATTAGACCTACGGGAGGATAGGTAGCACAAAAGGTCACGGGAGGGAGGCTGGTTAACCTCAATTCAAATTCGGCCCCAGAAAGTGCATTCAATTTTCAATTGAAACACCTCTCTCCCTCTCCCAAGTTTACTATGGTCACCCTTCAAAGAGAAGCGGACTGGCGAAGAAGTTTTTATTTTTTCTTGACCTTTGTCGGGCTTTATTTATCGGAGAAAACATTGTTATTCCTTCTGCGTTAGAGTCCACTTTGTCCAAAGATTTAAAAATAGAAGTTTCGAGCCAATCAAGAAACACCCCCCCCTAGAGGGGGAGGGCTGTGCCTCAGGTTTTTATACAGAAGTTTCCTCTTGGCCCAAGGACTTACGAAAGTAAGATTCAAGCTGCTATTGCTTCTACTAACATCAAATCACCACAGCACCAAGCCGCCTGAAGCTAACACAGGTACGCACGCTCCTCCTCCATCCCAATCTATTCATAACCTCCCTCTTTACACACTCTCAGGAGGTTCCCATTTCCTTGAAATTTTTATTTATGACATCATCCCACCCCAACCACAGACAACCTGCTTTCCGTTTAGCCCAAGACGGATGGTCAAAAAGGACAATCTCCGGCAATCTGTCATCCTTCTTCTGCAGAACGTGCCCTAGCCATCTCAGCCTTTCTCTCATTATAACCTTAGAAAGGGGCGTTGAACCAAACTTTTCGTAAAGCCACGGTCAGTCAGCCGGGTCCCTAGAACAATCCGTAGGTAATTTCTCTGGAAAACATGTAGCAAATCTTCATCCACTTTTCGGAGCGCCCATGCCTCAGAGCCATATTTGACCTTTGACCTCTCTCATTATCTTAGCTTCCAATATTCTAATCTTGTTCTGCAGAATTACATTCCTATTCTTCCAAACCTTTTTTAACTGTGGAAAAACACCTTGAACCTTGGCTGTTCTACTTTTAACATCTTCACTGCTCCCACCTGCCGTCTTTACTAATAATTAGATAAAAAAAACAAGTTTTTTAATTGAAAGTACGAAGCGACATTAAAACTTAAAACGAGGAGAAATTATTATGTATATGAAAGGGGCTGTCCCCTTCTCAACGCCTCGCTTATATATATATATATATATATATATATATATATATATATATATATATATATATATATATATATATATATATATTATATATATATATATATATATATATATATATATATATATATATATATATATATATATATATATATACATATATATATATATATATATATATGTGTGTGTGTGTGTGTGTGTGTGTGTGTGTAGTCTGACCTGAAATTCGGTAATTTTACTTATTTTATGTTTAATCGCTCTTTTTCTTTTTTGGTTTATAAAAGAAACTTTGTTCTCTTTTAAATTTTTGCTCGCTCTTTCTGCTTACTGCATTTAAAGGTCTTCATTTACAAATCAGAAATTTTTTCATAAGCTTTTCTTCCAAATGAAAAAATACAGATGTTCTTGTGAGATCTGTTTTCCCTAAAAAAAACAAATAGCCTTTTGAGTCTATCCTTTAAGACTCATATATCATAGCTACACCAGGATCTTGGAAGATGTGAATTCAAGTGTAAGCCCATAACCAAGCTCTAGCGGGAGCAAATTGAAATAATTTTTCTGTTTTTTAGGAAACATATTATGCTGTTAAAGGGATATCAAGATATATATGAATATATAGAATATAGTAAAATAAACTAAAATTTTCAGTATGTGACGATAACAGATATATGCAAAATTTAAAACCAATGCTGTGATGATTTAAAAATGGGCCAAAAGTAGAAACTGGTATTAGCAGATATATTCAGATATATATAATATAAGTTTATATATATATATATATATATATATATATATATATATATATATATATATATATATATATATATATATATATATATATATATATATATATATATATATATATATATATTATAAGCTTTTTTTAGAAGGAACCGTTAAAAAAACAACTATTTTAAAGCCATGATTTTTTTGTTGGCAAAAACTAACGAACCTACCTGGAACCATTTTTAATAGAGCTTATTTCTTTGACTTGTTCGCCTGGGCCAACATTTAGATTAAATAAAAAAAACTCCTTTTTGAAATGAAAGCAAAACATATGGGCTATGTGTTTTCCTTTTTTTCCGGTGCAGACGTTTCTGTTGAAAGAGGATCTGAACATCTTTCAAGATACATAACCAATTTTATCAAAAATTGCATTTTTCTGGACTGAACATTCCTGATCACATTGGCAAGAAATGAATCAAATAAACGAACTGACACGTATCTGTGACCATTCTTTCGGGGAATGTATAAAAATCCGCTGTTTGCGGTTCTAAAATTATGGGTAGTTTTTATTTTGACCGTGTAATTTTCATTAGCCTTCTATTCCTTTTGGGTGACGTTACTGCTCTTTTTTGCGCTTATTCCGATTTTGGGGGGCTAATTTTTATAGATAGCTATATTTATCGAATTTTACATAATAAAGGCAACGCTTTAGCATTGCCTCTATTGTATCTGTTTTATTTCTAAATAGTCAAAAGGTAAAATAAATATGCTTCCGGGGATGACATAACCCCATCTGTCCCTGAGGCGTGTACTGTAAATAAAGCAAATTGCCCATTGCATGATCACAGATTTTGTAATGGATAGTGTGTCCATTTTATGTCAAGTGTGTGATTGGTACCTGGGAATTGGCCAAAATTTGTTTTATTGATCAGGTGGACAGCTTCACTTACCTTAGTAGTATCAAATAGTTCGTGGTAACGAACTGTAAGCAAGGACCGACCAACTCAATAGCAACTGAAACTCTAAAAACGGAATTTTAATACCAATAGACATATAAAAAGAATTAGATTTTTATGCTGATTTCAAGTATATAATGAAGAATAGAAAGATCAAGGATGCGTGTTTATTTGTTGTTTTTTTCCCCAGGGGTGATCGTATCGACCCAGTGGTTCTAGGATATCGCGGGAGGACTCATTCGAACGGAAATTAAAAATTCTAGTGCCCTTTTTAAGTGACCCAAAAAATGGAGGGCAACTAGGCCCCCTCCCACGTTCATTTTTTCCCAAAGTCACCCGATCAAAATTTTGAGATAGCTATTTTGCTCAGCATGGTCAAAAAATATAATAACTATGTCTTTGAGGATGACTGAATCCCCCACAGTCTCTGGGGGATGGGCTGCAAGTTATGAACTTTGCCCAATGTTTACATATGACAATGGTTATTGGGAAGTATATAGACCTTTTCAGGGGGCATTTTTTCTGGTAGTGGGGGGGGGGGTCAGGGGTTACGTGGAAGGATATTTCCATGGAGGAAGTTTTTACAAAGAAAGGGACATTGCTATGAAGGGGGCACCAGATTTCCCAGTATTAATTAAAAAAATGATCAGAAATTAAATAAAAAAAAAAAATTTCAACTAAAAGTAAGGAGCAACATCAAAAATTAAGACTAACAGAAATTATTACGTATATGATTGGGTTCGTCCCCTAGTCAATAACTCACTCTTTACGCTAAAGTCTTTTTAATACTTTCATAAGAGCTGTTTATTCTAATTAACGGCCTTTGTAATTAAGGGGTAATTTTTAAAGAATTGGAACAAAATTCAAACTTTAGCGTAAAGAGCGAGGTATTGACTAGGAGGCGAACCCCCTAATATACGTATTAAAAATATATGAATATAAAAGTTCGGTACGTAAGTTAATTCGTAGGTTACATATATTTATTACTAATAAAAACGTTCGTAAATAAAATTAAACAACTTTCGAGAAAGCCATTTAACCACAAACAAAATAAAATTAATATATAAATTTCGTTTTAATTATTCATGTTCGGTGAGCCAAAATCAAAACCTGCTATAATTCAAAAACTTTCAGAAATTAGATAAAAAAAATTCGTTTTTTTAACTGCAAGTAGGGAGCGACATTTAACCTTAAAACGAACAGAAATTATTCTGTATATGAAAGGGGCTGTCCCCTCCTCAATGCCTCGCTCTTTTTGCCAAAGTTTTTTGTTGTTTTAAAAAATAGAGTTGTGAGAAAGAGTCAATCTTTAGCGTAAAGAGCGAGGCGTTGAGGAGGGGACAGTCCCTTTCATATACAGAATGATTTCTCTCGTTTTAAGTTTTAATGTCGCTCCTTACTTTCAGTTAAAAAACTTTTAACTGATTAAAAGGTTTGGAAGAATAGGAAGGTAATTTTGTAAAACAAGATTAGAATATTGGAAGCTAAGATAATGAGAGAGGTCAAAGGTCAAATATGGCTCTGAGGTATGGGCGCTCCGAAAAGTGGATGAAGATTTGCTACATGTTTTCCAGAGAAATTGCCTACGGATTGTTCTAGGGACCCGGCTGACTGACCGTGGCTTTACGAAAAGTTTGGTTCAATACCCCTTTCTAAGGTTATAATGAGAGAAAGGCTGAGATGGCTAGGGCACGTTCTGCGGATGAAGGATGACAGATTGCCGGAGATTGTCCTATTTGACCATCCGTCTAGGGCTAAACGGAAAGGAAGTCGTCTGTGGTTGGGGTGGGATGATGTCATAATGAAAGATTTAAAGGAAATGGGAACTTCCAGAGAGTGTCTAAAGAGGGAGGTTTTGAATAGATTGGGATGGAGGAGGAGCGTGCATACCTGTGTTAGCTTCAGGCGGCTTGGTGCTGCGGTGATTTGTTGTTAGTAGAAGTAGTAGCAGCTTGAATCTTACTTTCGTAAGTCCTTGGGCCAAGAGGAAACTCCTGTATAAAAACCTGAGGCACAGCCCTTCCCCTATAGGTAGGGGGGTGTTTCTTGATTGGCTCGAAAATTCTATTATTAAATCTTTGGACAAAGTGGACTCTAACGCAGAAGGAATAACAATGTTTTCTCCGCCAAATAAAGCCCGAGAAAGGTCAAGAAAAAGATAAAAACTTCTTCGCCAGTCCGCTTCTCTTTGAAGGGTGACCATAGTAAACTTGGGAGAGGGAAAGAGGTTTTTCAATTGAAAATTGAATGCTCTTTCTGGGGCCGAATTTGAATTGAGGTTAACCAGCCTCCCTCCCGTGACGTTTTGTGCTACCTATCCCCCCATATGTCTAATGATCCCGGATCCAGATTTTGAGATAGTCATTTTTTTCAAAATTTCGAAAGGTCTAAAAAGTAATCCTAATGGGTTTACCCCACCCCCATTAGTACCAGGGCCAATAACTCTAACTTATGTAAGTTAGGCAGAAACTTCCGGGTAAGTTGACTAGAATATGGAAATCTTATCGAGTACAGTTAATTTTGGACGAAAAATATGGTTTACCAATTCATAACACGAATTTTCTTTTCTAGCCTATTTGATTTAAGATTTACGGTCGTGTAGATATCTCAATTAAAATCTCAGGACCTGGAGAACCTCAACAAGCCACAAAATTAAGGTATAAGTAGGCTAGGATACGTATATGTTTAAGGGTGGGTGGAGAACAGGGGTCAGGATCGTTTTAGACTTCTAGAAGCCCAAAAAATTACGGAGATTTTCAATTCTTGTGAATAACATTCAACCTCTTCATCAACCCAAAATTATATTAGTCAAACTATTATTACAAATTGGTTACACAAAGCGATTCTTGATGGATAACTATGCCTGAATACCCATATTTTGTCCAACGAATTAAAACACATTATTAAAATATAATATTAAATATTAAATTAAAATACGATTATTAATCAGAAAATTGAAAACAAAAGCTTACAAATATTCCTAATCATAAAAATTGTTACTACTTCGAACTTTAGTTTTGAGAATACAAGCTGACAAGCTTTAGATTATGTAGGCACGTTTTCATGGTCCATCCCAAAGGAAAAACGGTAGTGACACCCTCGAGTATAACTAACTGTAATTACGCAATCCAAGAATACTAATTTTATTTCTTAGCCGAGCCCATTCCCCTCCAGAAACTCTGGATCTTCCAATATTTCCAAAATGTAATATAAGGAAAAATACACTTTTGAAATTAATACTGCACTAGTGAAACTAATTTTGTTAAAAATGAACACAAATTTAATGTACAAATTATTTTTTAGAAATATAAGTTTTACAAATAAAGGTAAAGAGCCATATTAAAGCCAAAAACAAGTAGAAATGATGTTGCCTAAAAATCCAAACTTAAAACAAACAGGAAATTATATTCAGTGAATAAACAAGACCCAAAAGGAACAACAATTAAATAAATAATTACGTCAAGTATAAGTACTAAATATATAAGGGGAATATGTAAGGGGAATTTAGGATTAGGATACGTATATGTTTAAGGGTGGGTGCAGAACAGGAGTCAGGATCGTTTTGGACTCCTAGAAGACCAAAAAATTACGGAGATTTTCAATTCTTGTGAATAACATTGAACCTCTTCATCAACCCAAAGTTATAGCCTATTAGTCAAACTATTATTACAAATTTGTTACACCAAGCTACTGTTGATGGAGAACGTTCACTGAATACCCATATTCTATCCAATGATTTAAAATTCAATGCGACATTTTGGTTATTAATCGGAAAATTGAAAACAAAACCTTACAAATATTCCTAATATTGACTAATGAAATTAATTTTGTTAAAAATGAACACAAATTTAATGTAAAAATTATTCTTTAGATTTCTAAAAGGAAGGTAAAGAGCCATACTAAAGCCAATAACAAGCAGAAATGAAGCTGCATAATAATTCAAACTTAAAACCACAGTTTATATAATTAGCAGTAAGTTTACCGCAGATGATTTCTGGCTCTTCATTCTCGGTGCGAACAAAAAGCTCCTCCCACTTATTTGTGCACTTATGGGTCAGTGTGTTTGCGTCAATCAATGAGAAATAGTTAGAAAGTGCATTATTCGTAATTACGAAAGCAGAAAAAAACTTGGTGAGCCGGCCAAGTGGTTTGTAACTGTCCCATCTCACAGGTATGACTTAATTTCTATACAAGTTATGACAATCTATTATTTATGTACAGTGGACTCAACGGATTGGCCTATGTAGGATTTTATAAAAAAGGGGGCAATGGGGTTGATGAAATTTGTGAAAATAAGGAGTTTTTTTCTTCTAATAACTGGTGGAATGGGTGTGATGGTTTCAGGGGCGGATCCAGGATTTTTAGGGGGAGGGGGCGCAAAATAGGTTGATCCGTTAAACTTACGTTAGGAGCAAGTTTAATTAATGCAAACTTGCGTTAATTAGGTAAATTACACTACTTTAGACTACTTTAGGGGGGTACCCCTCGCCCCCCCCCTCTGGATTCGTAACTGGATGGTTTATCATTTTTTTTCACGTCGTGATATTTATTTTCTTAGATTGTAGTTCCTGTGATACTTGAAAAGTCTAGTTACCTGTTTTGGCCGAGAGCCGAGATAAGACTAGTTTCGTTTTCAATCAATGTTTTCGTATAAAATGGGCAGACCTTTCCTGAATTTTAAACAATAAATACCTCTGTTTGAAAATCTTTGCACTTTGTGAATTTAGATAGCGATAAGGGTTGCTGATTGAGACCAATTTTAGGACTTGGGTTCTAACGACTTCGAAACCTACTTGTAATTCCTATAAACATCTGAACTAATTTTATATATATATATATATATATATATATATATATATATATATATATATATATATATATATATATATATATATATATATATATATATATATATATATATATATATATATATATATATATATATATATATATATATATATATATATATATATATATTTATATCGGCGCGTACAAACAGCTCCTCTCATTTGATCTGCCATCAGCGGTCCAATTACCCTGGAACACGTATTTTGGCAGAAACTTTCTCAAAATGCCTTTGAAACCAACTTGAGACTTCGAAACCTATTTTTAATTCCTAAAAACATCTAATAATAACATTGCACTTCTAATTACCGATTTTCATGTATGTATTGGAATAAATTAATTTAAAATTATTTTCTTCAAAATTAGTGTTCCAACGTTGAAGCCAAGTTTCGCGTTCAAGAGATCTGACTTGTCTACCCGTGAAAAGATCCAATGTCGCTTATGTTTATAGGTTCTCTGGAGCACTTGCACCTCGGTCCGGGTTTTTATAATGGGTGAGATAGGGAAAGATCATACTGCTAATTATATAAACTGTGCTTAAAACAAACAGCAAATTATGTTCAGTGAATAAACAAGACCCAAAAGGAACAACAATTAAATAAATAATTGCGTCAAGTATAAGTACAAAATATATAAGGGGAGCAAACAAAGCCTAAAACGAATAGAAAATAACGAACCAATTAAAGCCTAAAACCAACAAATTGCTGGAAATAGTAAAAGGGTAAACCATTTAAAATCTATAGCACAATTTTTATTGGCAGTGACTTATATATCAAGAATTGTGTTTTTTATTTTTCACAACGTCACAAGGCAATTCAAGGTTTACAAATAATTTGTGTGCTACTCTCTCTTCCTCTCAAACCCTCTAAACGCCTTGAGTGTCATATGCGTTTTATCGAAAATGATCTTTATTTTGGAAAGTATCGTTTTGGACGGTGGCTCTTATTAGTCAAAATGTCAACAAAAACCATCAAACAAATAAAACATAACAATCAAGATCATATGCAGCGAGATAGTGCTACCTAGCTAGAAAAAAAGTGGCTTTTTTGATTTGCTTCTGTTTTTTCTTTTTCCTAAACCACTCCCTTTGGAAGGAGTTATGGTAGAAAAGTCGGAGGGGTCTAATTCGATTAGAAAATTATAGTGTCCTCTTTAAGAGCAAAAAATGATTGGTGGTTAACCGGCCGACTCCCCTGTCCTTGTTGACTCCCCCTCCCTCAACTACGATTGAAATTTTGAGATAGCCCTTTTGTTCAAAGTAGTCGAAAGGTCCAGTAACTATGCTTCCAAGGATGACAAATGATGAGTATGACGATTTTATTTCCAAAAAAAACACATAGAAGTGTCAAATTGGAATACAAATAAAAGAGAAAAAAGAGCGAAAAAATTAAAAATAAAATAAAAAAAACCCAAAAGAATCATAAAAAGTTCTGAAAACAAAACAACACTACGTCAATGCAGAAAAGAGTGAAAGCGAGGGATCCAATGGTTCCAGAAAGTGTGCGCGTCTTCCAATCACTGCGGATCTCAAAAGAAGGCAAAGGGTGTTGAGGTGAAATTTTTTGAGAATGCGGAGGGGGATGTTAAACTAAATCTAAAGACAATATGTGTATCCAGGATGTCTAAAGGGCGTATCTGCGGTATCTCAGGAATGAGTAAATATATTTAGTTTAAAATTTTAGGTAATGCTGAGAGGGATTTCAGTTTAAATCAGAAGACACTATATTCGTCTAGGTGGTCAAAAGAGCTTACCTGTAATATCTAAGGAGCGGTTAAGGGTATCAAGATGAAACTTCCCAGTAATGTTGAGGGAGATGTTGAACTAAATGACAAGAAACGATGTGCATCAATGTAGTCAAAATGATGTGTCCACAAAACTCAGAAGCAATAACACGGGTATTACCTTGAAACTTTAATAAAATTTTGACGGATGTAGAATTAAATCAAATTCACTACGTGTATCAAGGCTATCGAAAGGGAATACCTAGAATGTCTCTGCCATGTCTAAGTGTATAAAGTTGAAACTTTCAGGGAGTATTTAGGGGGGAGTCGAAATTAAGCAAAATACACTATATTCATCCAGATGCCCAAAGGGCACATATGGAATATCTTAGGAATGACTTAAAATATGTTTTTTAAACTTTGACATAATTTTGAGGGGATGCTAAGCTAAATCATAGGACACTATATGCATCCAGGTGGTCAAAAGGATGTATCTGCAATACCTTAGGGACGACTAAGGGTATTAAGTTAAAAATTACAGGGAATTCTGAAGAGTAAGTTGAACTAAATGACAAGAAATTATGTGCATCCAGGTAGTTAAAAAGGCGTATCTGCACATAACTTAGGAAGGGCTATGGGTATTAAGTTAAAACTTTAATAGAATGTAGAGTGGTGTTGAATATAATCAAAACTCACTACGTATATGAACGCTGTCAAAACGGTATACCTCGAACATCTCAGGATCATTTTAGCGTATTTACTTGAAACCTGATTACCAGTTCACCCCTTGCGATTGAGAACTGCTCCACCAGGTGTGCATCAGAAGGTTTTTCTATCAGAAGTACCTTTATAGGGATTTTAATGGTCGGAGTCGGAACCGAGCAAATTTAAACTTTGTAGAGCTCCTCATTTCAAATAAACAAGCAATATCCTGTTCACGAAAAAGTATTATGTATCGTTCATGAGGCGTACTTCAGAATATTTTCGTGTTTGAAGTGCTTTTATTAGTATGGACAATCTGAGTTTTACGGAACAAAGGGAAAACTTTGTGGTATTAATTCCTTCGCAACTGAGAAGCTGAATATATAATTTTCGATATACTTGGCTGTCTCAGAATGTTTGATCAATGGCAACTTGATCCTCTGTCCGGCAAAATCGTAGGTTGGTACCACAAGATGGCAAAAAACGCCACATACCTTTTCGACATTCCTTATGATCATTTTAAAAAAGATCTAGTACTTTTAATTTACTTTTGAATGAGCTCAGTTCCGAAATTCTAGAACAATCAGTTCCGTGCGATCATCCTTGGTAAAACAACAACAAATAAACACGTAGAATAAAAACAACAAATAAACAACTTAGAGAAAAAAATCACAAGATGTCCTATAGTTTACATGATTAATTTTCTTTTAAAGAGGCAGTGTAATGACTGCCAAGGGTTCCTTGCGGCATGCAATTATCGGCATGGGTAAAAAGACTGAAAAAAACCATTTTCTGTTACTCATTCCTTTTAAACTATTTCTAATTTTCTCTTACAAAAAAGGATCAAAAATGAAATCCAAAATAGTATTTTAAATCATTTCTCTTTATAGGTTGATATGCTTGGACTTAGTATACTTTCGTTTATTCATCCCGATGACCACACCGCTGTTCGGCAGCTGATATGCCCTCGTTCGTCCATATCAGGTAAGCACTCAGATTCCGAGTTACGTTGTATAAATATAAAGAAGATGAAACCCCCGCAAATTATGTGAAAAATATAGAAAGAGAACACACATAAGATCCCGACATTCCAGAGAACCCTAGGGTCCAGGGGTGTCTTGCTTTGGACGTTTCACGAGTGTGGTCACGTAAAATGCACAGAAAAATACACAAAAGGAAGAAGGCAGTAATGGTGCATCAAAAGCACAATAGACCCGCAGCACAATTAACAACACAATAAACTTAAAATAAACTTGCAAAAATCGGTTTCATAAAAAAATCATATTTCTATAATTTTCTGTTACCCGGCAATTTTTTCGTCATTTTTGTGTGATTGATTTTTTGCCATTGCGAAGTGTCATTTCAGGAATGGTTTATCAAACAGTTCCTGGTATCGAACTGTAAGTAAGGAGCGACCCGGCTCAATGGTAACCAAAACTCTAGAAAACGGTATTTTGATACAAATAGATACATCAAAAGAATTAGATTTTAATGCTGATTTCAAATATATAAGTTTCATCATGTTTAATCCTACCCATCAAAAGTTAGGCGCCTGAGAAAATTTGGCTGATTTTCGAAAAAAGGAGGAAAGACCCCCTAAAAGCTATAGAACCTTAATGAAAATCACACCACCATATTCCACGTATCAGAGAACCCTACTGTAGAGGTTTCAAGCTCCCATCTACAAAAATGTGGAATTTTGCATTTTTTGCCAGAAGAAAGATCAGGGGTGCGTGTTTATTTGTTTGTTTGTTTTTTTGTTGTTTTTTTCCCAGGGGTGATCGTATCAACCCAGTTGTCCTAGAATATCGTGGGAGGGCTCATTGGAATGAAAATTAAAAGTTCTAGTGCCCTTTTAAAGTGAACAAAAAAATGGAGGGCAACTAGGCCCCCTCCAACGCTCATTTTTTTCCCAAAGTCACCTGATCAAAATTTTGAGATAGCCATTTTGTTCAGCACGTTCGAAAATATGATAAGTATGTCTTTTAGGATGACTTAATCCCCCGAAGTTCCCACGGGGAGGGCTGAAAGTTATTAACTCTACCCAATGTTAACATATAGTATTGGTTTTTTGGAAGTATACAGACGTTTTCAGGGGAGATTTTTACCCCCCCCCCCTGGTAATGGGGGGGGGGGGGGGTTAAAAATCTCTACCTTGGAGGGGACGTACCCCTCCAAGGTAAACTGAAAGTAAGGAGTGACATTAAAGCTTAAAACGAACAGAAATTATTCCGTGTATGAAAGGGACTGTCCCCTCCTCAACGCCTCGCTCTTTACGCTAAAGTTTGACTCTGTCTCACAACTTTATTTCTTAAAACAATAAAAAAAACTTTAGCGTAAAGAGCGAGGTGTTGAGGAGGGGACAGTCCCTTTCATATACGGAATAATTTCTGTTCGTTTTAGGTTTTAATGTCGCTCCTTACTTTCAGTTTAAAAAACTTGTTTTTTTTATTTAATTCGTACAGAGTCAAACTAGTTGTTTGAATATGTCTATAATTGTGGAAGTCATTCATTCAAACCTAAAAAAAAAAGTTATATTATATCTGCAATAGTTATTCTTATTATTAGTGAGGGACTTAACTTCACATGACTGGGATGGAAAGGCGATGTTTTAACAAATTTGGGCAATGGAAATCTGAAATAGATTCCTAAGTAAAAGGTTTTTTTCCTACTCTATGGTTTAGGTCATTCTCTGATGCTTGGGCCGTCTCTTCGGAATTCCCAACTATACCAACAATGATAAAATCTAATTTGGTTATGCGGAAGTCAATGATGTGGTGATGCATCAAGTGGGGATGTCAAATTGTCAGCGGCGACGCTGTGACGCAGAAAACACCTAAGCAGTGGATTAAACTGTTGATTGTCCGTTACATTATTTTAGTGTCTGAAGCTGACTATGATCAAGCTTCACGATGCACTAATAACAGTAACATGCCAAAACAGCTTGCAAGGCTTCAGTCACTCTTTGCCACAGACAAAAAGCATATGATAAAATGATTATAAATTATATACGTTTTTTCCTTGCTCTTTACACAGGACAACTCTCAATGAAAAGATTTGGGTTGACGCAATTTTTTGCACAGCTTACTGGTTTATATACTGCCAGTTAAACAAATGCCTCCAGCAATCTTTAGATAGTTTTGTCTTGAAAATATTCCTCGAACCTTCCCCGCCTTTGGAAGCACCAACGTCAAGAACATACTTGACAACTATCATGGCCGTCACTTCCGATATTATAATGTCAGTTGAGCAACTTATCTTCCTGTTCTTTCCAAAAAAATTCAAGTACTATAAAATATGCTTTGGGTATTCTACTTTTTACATATTTACTCCATCCGCAATCTTTACGAATAAAACCGCCCAGGTAAGTGAAGCAAAGAAATTCACTTGGTTGATTTTTTTTGTTACCTACCATAACCTCTTTACCCTCATTTATTTCCACTAACTTGGTCTTCTCAAAGTTAATTTTCAGACCTATTCTCATATCTTGAACTCTCAAAACCAACAAGATACCACTAATTTCGCTAACATTTTTATCTAGGTTACTCAAGTCATCTGCAGTATCTAATTCTGGGAAAGTTTTATTTGTCCACTTGATTTCATGTTTTTCTGTAGCCTTTGTCATGTTCCTTACCACAAAGTCCATCAAGATAATCCACAAAAGTGGGAATTGGTTACAACCTTGCTTAGCTCCTGATACTTACACTGGACTAACTACTGACTTAAGGGAGTCAGGGTCGGACTGATATAGCAATAATTCTTAGGAAAGGAGGTTTGATGACAATTAGCACATCAGAGGCAACGCTATAATGTTGCCTATAGTAAAGGCCATACGGCTCCAGTGTTTTATTAAATAAACAAAAAACAAGTTTTTTCAACTGAAAGTAAGAAGCTACATTAAAACTTAAAACGAACAGAAACTATTACGTATATGAGGGGGTTCGCCTCCTCGTCAATACCTTGCTCTTTACGCTAAAGTTCGAATTTTGTTCCAATCCTTTAAGAATAACCCCTGAATCACAAAGGCCGTTTAATTCGAATAAATAGCTCTTTGGAAAATACTAGAAAAGCCTTAGTGTAAAGAGCGAGGTATTGACAAGGGGAAGAACCCGTCATATACGTAATAATTCATGTTTTTCCTAAGTTCTAATGTTGCTCCTTACTTTCAGTTATAAAAACTTATTTTTATATTTAATTTCTGATTGTTTTTTTTAATAATTCTGGGAAACCCGGAGACCCCTCATGGAAAATTATCTTCCCCTATGAAAAATTCCTCCATAGAAAGATCCTGCCACGTAAACCCTCCCCCAACCCACACCACGAGAAAAAATCCCCCCTGTCAACGTTTGTATACTTCCCAATAACCAATACTGGGCAAAGTTCATAACTTGAAGCCCTTCCCCCGGGGATTGTGGAAGATTAAATCGTCCTCAAAGACATTGTTATTAGATTTTTTTCGTCTATGCTGAACGAAATGGCTATCTCGAAATTTTGACCCGGTGACTTTGGGAAACAAATGAACGTGGGAGGGGTCCTAGTTGCCCTCCAATTTTTTTGTTCAGTAAAAAATGACACTAGAACTTTTAATTTCTGTTTGAATGAGCCCTCTCGCGACATTTTAAGACCACTGGGTTGATATGATCACCCCTGGAAAAAAAAAATAAATAAATACGCATCCGTGAACTTTCTTATGGCAAAAAATACAGAATTCCACATTTTTGCATATGGGTGCTTAAACCCTCTACAGCTGGGTTCTCGGATACGCTGAACCTAGTGGTGTTATTTTTATTAAGATTCTATGACTTTCGGGGGTGGGGGGGGGGTGTTTCCCCCTTTTTTTGAAAACAAGACAAATTTTCTCATGCTCGTAACTTTGGAAGGGTAAGGCTAAACTAGATGAAACTTATATATTTGAAATCGGCTTAAAAATTCAATTCTTTTAATGTGTCTATTGGTATCAAACTTCCGTTTTTTAGAGTTTGGTTTCTATTGAGCCGGGTTGCTCCTTACTTACAGCTCGTTATCACGAACTCTTTGATATTTTTTTTCCCAGGGGCACTTCATGTGGAAGGAGCCGTCGTATAAACTTCAGAGGTGGTTCATTCAATTTGAAATTGGAAGTTCTAGTGCTCTTTTTAAAAGTTAAAAGTGATTGGATGGCAACTAGCCCTCCCCCCCCACGTCCTTTCCCCCCAAATACATCAGCTAAAAATTTCGAGATAGCCATTTTGCTAAAAATAGTTTAAAAATCATATAACAGAAACTCTGGGATCAACACAACCCTCCCCCCACCCCCATGGCCCGTGAGCAGGCGTTGTGAGTTATGCCCTGGGGCATAGGCTTTATGGTTCTTATAGAAACGATGCTCGTATAAAATTCAGAGAGAGAGAGCTCATTTGACTGGAAATTGAAAGTTCTAGTTCACTTTTAAAGAGTCAAAAGAGATCGGAGAGCAGCTAGCCCCCCCCCCCCCCGCTGTTTTCCCCGAATGCATCCGATAAAAATTTTAAGATAGCCATTTTGTTAAAAAAAAGTTCACAGATAATGTAACGAAAACTCCGGGGTCGATACAACCCCCCAAACCATGGGGACAGGCGTTGTTAGTTATGCCCTGTGGCCATATACGGTTCTTATAGAAGGGATGCTCGTACAAAATTCAGAGAGGGCTCATTTGATTGTAAATTGAAAGTTATAGCTCACTTTTTAAGAGTCAAAAGAAATCGGAGGGCAACTAGCCCCTCCCCCACGCCCTTTTCCCCCTAATACATCCGATAAAATTTTAAGGTAGCCATTTTGTTAAAAACAGTTCAAAGATAATATAATTAAAACTTGGGGGTCGGCATAACCACCGAGGACCAGGGGTAGGCGTTGTAAGTTATGCCCGGAGGTATATATTTTTCTTATAGAAGGGATGCACGTATAAATTTGAGAGAGGGTTCATTTTTATTATTTTTGCCATAGGCACTTCATGTAGAAGGTGCCATCGTATAAACTTCAGAGGGGGCTATTTTGGTTGGAAATTGGAAGTTCCAGTGCCCTTTTTAAGAGTCAAAGTGATCGGAGGGCAACTGGCCCCCACTCCCTTTTTACCCCAAATACATCCGATAAAAATTTTAAGATAGCCATTTTGGTAAAATAGTTTAAAAATAATATAAAAAAACTCTGGGGTCCACATAACCCTCCGGGCCAGGGGGAAGGTGTTGTAAGTTATGCCCTGCGGGCATATATGGTTCTTATGGAAGGGATGATCGTATATACTTCAGCTAGGGCTCACGTGACTAGAAATTCAAAGTTCTAGTTCACGGTTTAAGAGTCAAAAGAGATCGGATGGCAACTATCCCCCCACCTACGATCTTTTTTCCCAAAATATATCTGATAAAAATTTTGAGACACCCATTTTGGTAAAAACGTTTCAAAAGTCATATAACGAAAACTCCGGGGTTGGCACAACCCGCCCCCCCAGGGTCCGGGGGCAGGCGTTTTAAGTTGCCGCAGGTACTTTACCTTGTCGTCCATGCTTGCCGCAGGTACTTTATCTTCTGTATGTATTCCATCTCGCATAACAGAGAGTACATCATCTCTGATTGACAATATTTTCTGCACGGCTACCTTGATCCAAAATTATGTTTTAGTGAGTGACATTTCTGATCAGTTCCCTGTTTACTCTAGATACTGTTTTGATAAATTGACTATTGAGAGGACTGGTAAGTCTGGTAAGAGGCCTTTTAGATTTGGTGAAGCCGAATTGACGCTTCTTAGGTGAAGATTGGCAGACATTTTTTGGGGTAATTTTGAGAGTGATTCGGATTTTTGTAATTTGTTTGATACTTTTTATGAGCCTATTAAAAAAGCTTTTCTTGATATTTGTTCTGTTCCACCTTGTAATCGCAAGTCTATGAAGGCATTTCCTATAAATCCTTGGATGACCCCTGGTAAAGTATTTTTTTTTTATGACATAACATAGTCCATTCGTATTCATGCCGCCACAAGGGGCAGAGTGGTGGAGGGAGGGACAATCCATGGGCAACGTCAAGAAACTTACGAGGAGGGGGAGGGAAATGACGTCAATAACTTTGTTGTTATCGATGCCTAAGTGGAAATATTGGTATTTGTGCTGATTTATTTTTTACAATCCACAGTAAGTGATGAAAAAATGTAAGTAAGGAGCGACACGTCTGCTAATAATAGCAGACATTTGAAAAAGGAGTTTTGATTCATACTAGTTGAATTGAAATATTACGGTGATTCCAAATATGTAGAGAAATGAGAAATTATGCCCACTTAAAAAAAAATTGGGAAAGCAACCCAAAAAGACATGAGTGGATCTGATGAAAATTACGTTATTGAATCCAGCATTCAACAGAACTCTACTGTAGAGGTTTGAAGCCCTTTCTACAGAATGTGAAATATTTTTGTTATTTTTTTTTCGAGTAGAATGCTCTTGGATGCTTGTTTTTTTTCAGGTTTGATGAAATCGAACCAATCGTTTTAAAAGTGTAGGAGAAAGACTTATTAGAAAGCGAACCGAATGTTATACTGACCCTTTCAACTACCAGTAAAGTTTTTTCCAAATGAAATAGCATTTTCTGCCATATTGTGCGATAAAACGACAATTTACGTCGAACGGGTGCTGTAAAGCCATGAAGTGAAAACTCTGAGATAGGAAATGGATTTAAATTTTCCGAAACACTGTTAACTGTTAACTAAAAGATAAAAAAAAAAGATTTAAGATTTTGATAATTTTTCATTTATGAAAGTAAGAAAGGTGAAAACATTTCAACCGTATTTTGTTTTCAGTAAAGCACAAATCTTGATAAAGCATAAAGGTTATCAGCCCTACTCATGTTAACTTTTGCTCATTTTGAGTTTGAATCGGCTATTTATTTTAATTCCTGTTCGTTTTGAGTTTCTTTTATTGATTTATTGTGATTTGTGATAGTCTTACGCCTGGAAGATTATTTGAATTTATTTTTCCTCATTCTTGGCTAAATGGAGCTCTTTACTTATCTTTGGAAAACTTGTCTTGTTTCCTACGCATGTTAATTTTTGCTCGTTTTGAGTTTGAATCGGCTATTTATTTTAATTACTGTTCGTTTTAAGTTTCATTTATTATTTTATTGTGATTTGTGATAGTTTTACGCTTGGGAGATTAGTTGACTTTATTTTTGCTCATTCTTGGCTTAATAGAACTCTTTACTTTTCTTTGGAAAACTTGTCTTGTGGAAAAAAGTTTTTTTAATTAATTTCTGTTCGTTTTTTATTGACATAGTCTTTTTCATGGAAAAAATAATATTCTATATCTTTTCAATTTTCTTCAATAAGAATCCGTAGTATTGGTTGCTATTTGTATGTTAGAGAAACTTTTCAACAATATTAGTTCTGACACCCACAGTATTTTTTTATTTAATTTTATAGTTTCTGAAAATGACCTGAAAAATAAAACTAATTATCATTCCCGCAAAAGATTCTATCTATCTTCTTTGACAACCTGGATACGCTTATACTATTTTTGTTTATTTAAACTCTAAGAGTAGAAGTAGTAATAGTAGTATCCCCAAAAGTTTCAACCTAATACCCCCAGTCATTCTCGATATATTGCTGAGGTGTCTTATTGGCAACCATAAACACAATTCTTTTTTATTTATTTTCAAGCAACATTTAGTTTTAAACCATAATGGGCCAATTGCATAATTGTGGGGGGTTGACATGCCTAATATCCCTAAGGACATAGTTGCTGGACCGTTGTACTATGCTGAACAAAATGGCTGCCTCAAAATTTTGTCTGGATGCGTTTGGAAAATGATTGGGCTTGAGAGAAGGACTGCTTGCCTTCCAATCTCTTGTTACTCTTAAAAGGGTCACCAGGCACTCGTGCTGTAATTGGAGTGCTAGGGGGGAGGGGGACTTCCCCTTTATATATCTAGTAGCAACATTTTAAACAAGTAAAAACAAAGTGGAAACAATTTTAATGTATTTTGTTTTCAGTAAAGTGCAAATTATGTTCTGGTCTGGAGAAGGCTTGAGGGTTGTCAGTCCTACTTATGTTAATTTTTGCTCGTTTTGAGTTTGACTCGGTTATTTATTGTATTATATAAATAAACAAAATACGTTTAAAATGTCTAACTTTTTAAACTTTATTAAATTAAGAATTAATTAAACTCTACGGAATATTTATCAGTATATGTATACTAAACTGACAATCCACAGCCATTTTGTCTTCAGTAAAGTGCAAATTTTGCTCTGGTCTTGAGAAGATATGGGGGTTGTCAAAGATATATGCCTTACATATATACATACCTTATATGCCCCCAGGGCTCAACTTATCTCGCCTTCAGGGGTATGGGATTGTGGGTTTCATCCTCAAAGGCATAAAGTCCGGTCCTTTCAATTACGTTGAACAAAATGGCTATCTTTAAATTTTGATTGGATGTGCCTGGGGAAATGTTGTGCGTGGGAGGGGAGTTAGTTGCCCTCCAATTTCTTTAAAATATTAAAAAGGGTACTGGGTCTTCCAATTTCCAATTGCACGTTGCATCAGCTGTTTTTGAGGTTTCTACGACAACAAATAGCCATCTCAAAATTTCCATTATATGCGTTTCGGAAAATACGAAGTGTCTGTATTTGTGGGGGGGGGAAGTGCCCTGGTCTAAAAAAAAAAAAAAAAAAAAAAAATGCATTGTGCCCACATCGCTCTTTACTTTGATAGCGCTATTGCGCTGCCTATGATACCTTATATGCCCCCAGGGCATAACTTATAACCCTTGCCTTAAGGGCTGTGGGGGGTTTGTCATCCTTAAAGACATAATTTCCGGACCTTTCAATTACGTTGAACAAAATGGATGTCTCAAATTTTTGGATTGGATGTGTTTGGGGAAATGGTAGGCGTGGGAGGAGGGGTTAGTTGCCCACCAATCACTTTCGATTATTAAAAAGGGCACTAGCCCTTTCAATTTCTAATCGAATGAGCTCTTTTCGAAGTTTCTACGACAACAAATGGCCATCTCAAAATTTATATCAGATGCATTTCGGGAAAGCCCGAGGTGTGGGTGGGGGGTGGTATTCACCTTCCGATCACTCTGGATCTTAAACAGAGCACTAGAATCAGAAAATCGTATTAGGCTACATCTGATTCTGTCCAATGAACCCCCTCCAAAGTTTATACGATCACCCTTTCTATATATATATATATACCTTATGTACCCCCAGGGTATAATTTACACCCCTTGTCCTGAAGGGTCTGGGTTTGGGGGGTTGCCATCTTCAAAGACATAATTTCCGGAGTTTTCAATTATTTTGAACAAAATGGCTATTTCAAAATTTTTATTCGGTGTGTTTGGGGAAAAGTTTTGCGTGGGAGAGGGGTCTGCCCTCTAATCACTTTCGACTATTAAAAATAGCCCTTTAAATTTTCAATCGAATGAGCCTTTTCGAAGTTTCTACGACAACAAATGACCATCTAAAAATTTCTATGAAATGTATTTCAGGAAACTAGGAAGTTTCGGGAGGGGGAGTATCCAACCTCTGATCACTCTAAATCTTAAAAAGGGCACTAGGAATTCTGATTGCCAATTCATCGAACCCCCTTCGAATTTTATACGATCACCCTCTCTATATACAGCTTATATGCCCCCAGGGCATAACTTACAACCCTTGTCCTGAGGGATCTGGGGGGGATATCATCGCCAAAGACATAATTTCCGGGCCTTTCAACTACGTTGAACAAACTGGCTGTGTCAAAATTTTGATTGGATGTGTTTCGGAAAATGGTTGGGGTAGGAGGAGGGTTAGTTGTCCTCCAAACACTTTCGACTGTTAAAATGGGCACTAGCCCTTTCAATTTCCAATCGAATGATCCTTTTTCGAAGTTTCTAGGACAACAAATAGCCTTCTCAAAATTTCTATCAAATTTATTTTTGGAAAATACGAGGTGGGGGGGGGTATCCACCCTCCGATCACTCTGAATCTCAAAAAGCGCACTGAAACTTTTGATCAGCAATCCAATGAGCCCCTTCCGAAGTTCATATGATCACCCTTTCCATATAATATTATTATTATTATTTATTTATTAACCGTTAAAAAAAGTGTACAAAAGACGGAGTATCACTAAAAAAGAAAAAAACACACACAAAAAAACATATCGAACAAATTACAAAAACGAGAAACAGAGACTCAATTATACACTGTACTGCAGTTACGTAACATATTTTACTTTTCATACTCCCAAGTACTGAACAAACATAAGCAATATGAACATCGTAGCCGCGATTGGTAAAAAATTAAACCAAATAATCATCTGTGAATTAAAAATATACAGTAGATAATCATATCAACAAGTCTAAATATGACAAGAGACGGTAAAACAATTAAACAACACTTTCGTCCTCTGGTCTTGAATTCAGATCACTCTCAACAAATGGTTCATTTATTTCTATATGCATAAATATCAGAAACAAGGAAGTTATTCAATCACGGATTTTGTTTACTTCATTACATAAAACAAAATGCTTCAAAGAATGGATAATTAATAAACAGTTAAATTATTTGTAAGATACGCAATATATTATCAGAGAAAAATTGACACCAAGATTGAGAATAACCAGCGTCACATAAATTTGACTCTTGCGAAAAGAGACTAAATAATCATTCAATTTAAAATTGCTACATTTACAATATTAACGCTAAAACAAGACGGAACAAGAACAAGAAACAAGAAATCTACGGAACAAGAAACAGCAAAAATCACATTGAATTGCAAGCGAAAATGTTGCACAAAGAAATATGTGGTTAGAAAAAAAAGAGGAAAAATTACAATGAAATGAAGGAATGTGTTAGTTTAGCGTATGTGAGTTGGTGATCGATAAATAGCAGGTAGGAATTAATTTTTAGTATTTGTGACAAGTTCAAAATTCCCCAAGATGGATGACAGACGACTCTGAAAAGCTGAAGCTGAAGAAAAAGACTTGGAACCAGAAACAGACGCTAATCTTATGCAATTGCAAAAGAAAATGTGGCTTAGCGCTAAAGAATAACACGATAATTACGCAACTGCGTAATTTAGATATTTTAGAAATTACAGTGGAGTAATGAAATTTTTGCGGCTGTAAAGGATAAAACAAGAATGAGGAACTGAGTTCACGTCAGAATTTATATATATATATATATATATATATATATATATATATATATATATATATATATATATATATATATATATATATATATATATATATATATATATATAATATATATATATATATAATATATATATATATATATATATATATATATATATATATATATATATATATATATATATATATATATATATATATATATATATATATATATATTTATGTATATATATGCCCTCGTTCGTCCATATCAGGTATATATCTGATATGCCCTCGTTCGTCCATATCAGGTAAGCACTCAGATTCCGAGTTACGTTGTATAAATATAAAGAAGATGAAACCCCCGCAAATTATGTGAAAAATATAGAAAGAGAACACACATAAGATCCCGACATTCCAGAGAACCCTAGGGTCCAGGGGTGTCTTGCTTTGGACGTTTCACGAGTGTGGTCACGTAAAATGCACAGAAAAATACACAAAAGGAAGAAGGCAGTAATGGTGCATCAAAAGCACAATAGACCCGCAGCACAATTAACAACACAATAAACTTAAAATAAACTTGCAAAAATCGGTTTCATAAAAAAATCATATTTCTATAATTTTCTGTTACCCGGCAATTTTTTCGTCATTTTTGTGTGATTGATTTTTTGCCATTGCGAAGTGTCATTTCAGGAATGGTTTATCAAACAGTTCCTGGTATCGAACTGTAAGTAAGGAGCGACCCGGCTCAATGGTAACCAAAACTCTAGAAAACGGTATTTTGATACAAATAGATACATCAAAAGAATTAGATTTTAATGCTGATTTCAAATATATAAGTTTCATCATGTTTAATCCTACCCATCAAAAGTTAGGCGCCTGAGAAAATTTGGCTGATTTTCGAAAAAAGGAGGAAAGACCCCCTAAAAGCTATAGAACCTTAATGAAAATCACACCACCATATTCCACGTATCAGAGAACCCTACTGTAGAGGTTTCAAGCTCCCATCTACAAAAATGTGGAATTTTGCATTTTTTGCCAGAAGAAAGATCAGGGGTGCGTGTTTATTTGTTTGTTTGTTTTTTTGTTGTTTTTTTCCCAGGGGTGATCGTATCAACCCAGTTGTCCTAGAATATCGTGGGAGGGCTCATTGGAATGAAAATTAAAAGTTCTAGTGCCCTTTTAAAGTGAACAAAAAAATGGAGGGCAACTAGGCCCCCTCCAACGCTCATTTTTTTCCCAAAGTCACCTGATCAAAATTTTGAGATAGCCATTTTGTTCAGCACGTTCGAAAATATGATAAGTATGTCTTTTAGGATGACTTAATCCCCCGAAGTTCCCACGGGGAGGGCTGAAAGTTATTAACTCTACCCAATGTTAACATATAGTATTGGTTTTTTGGAAGTATACAGACGTTTTCAGGGGAGATTTTTACCCCCCCCCCTGGTAATGGGGGGGGGGGTTAAAAATCTCTACCTTGGAGGGGACGTACCCCTCCAAGGTAAACTGAAAGTAAGGAGTGACATTAAAGCTTAAAACGAACAGAAATTATTCCGTGTATGAAAGGGACTGTCCCCTCCTCAACGCCTCGCTCTTTACGCTAAAGTTTGACTCTGTCTCACAACTTTATTTCTTAAAACAATAAAAAAAACTTTAGCGTAAAGAGCGAGGTGTTGAGGAGGGGACAGTCCCTTTCATATACGGAATAATTTCTGTTCGTTTTAAGTTTTAATGTCGCTCCTTACTATCAGTTTAAAAAACTTGTTTTTTTTATTTAATTCGTACAGAGTCAAACTAGTTGTTTGAATATGTCTATAATTGTGGAATTCATTCATTCAAACCTAAAAAAAAAGTTATATTATATCTGCAATAGTTATTCTTATTATTAGTGAGGGACTTAACTTCACATGACTGGGATGGAAAGGCGATGTTTTAACAAATTTGGGCAATGGAAATCTGAAATAGATTCCTAAGTAAAAGGTTTTTTTCCTACTCTATGGTTTAGGTCATTCTCTGATGCTTGGGCCGTCTCTTCGGAATTCCCAACTATACCAACAATGATAAAATCTAATTTGGTTATGCGGAAGTCAATGATGTGGTGATGCATCAAGTGGGGATGTCAAATTGTCAGTGGCAACGCTGTGACGCAGAAAACACCTAAGCAGTGGATTAAACTGTTGATTGTCCGTTACATTATTTTAGTGTCTGAAGCTGACTATGATCAAGCTTCACGATGCACTAATAACAGTAACATGCCAAAACAGCTTGCAAGGCTTCAGTCACTCTTTGCCACAGACAAAAAGCATATGATAAAATGATTATAAATTATATACGTTTTTTCCTTGCTCTTTACACAGAACAACTCTCAATGAAAAGATTTGGGTTGACGCAATTTTTTGCACAGCTTACTGGTTTATATACTGCCAGTTAAACAAATGCCTCCAGCAATCTTTAGATAGTTTTGTCTTGAAAATATTCCACGAACCTTCCCCGCCTTTGGAAGCACCAACGTCAAGAACATACTTGACAACTATCATGGCCGTCACTTCCGATATTATAATGTCAGTTGAGCAACTTATCTTCCTGTTCTTTCCAAAAAAATTCAAGTACTATAAAATATGCTTTGGGTATTCTACTTTTTACATATTTACTCCATCCGCAATCTTTACGAATAAAACCGCCCAGGTAAGTGAAGCAAAGAAATTCACTTGGTTGATTTTTTTTGTTACCTACCATAACCTCTTTACCCTCATTTATTTCCAGTAACTTGGTCTTCTCAAAGTTAATTTTCAGACCTATTCTCATATCTTGAACTCTCAAAACCAACAAGATACCACTAATTTCGCTAACATTTCTATCTAGGTTACTCAAGTCATCTGCAATATCTAATTCTGGGAAAGTTTTATTTGTCCACTTGATTTCATGTTTTTCTGTAGCCTTTGTCATGTTCCTTACCACAAAGTCCATCAAGATAATCCACAAAAGTGGGAATTGGTTACAACCTTACTTAGCTCCTGATATTTACACTGGACTAACTACTGACTTAAGGGAGTCAGGGTCGGACTGATATAGCAATAATTCTTAGGAAAGGAGGTTTGATGACAATTAGCACATCAGAGGCAACGCTATAATATTGCCTATAGTAAAGGCCATACGGCTCCAGTGTTTTATTAAATAAACAAAAAACAAGTTTTTTCAACTGAAAGTAAGAAGCTACATTAAAACTTAAAACGAACAGAAACTATTACATATATGAGGGGGTTCGCCTCCTCGTTAATACCTTGCTCTTTACGCTAAAGTTCGAATTTTGTTCCAATCCTTTAAGAATAACCCCTGAATCACAAAGGCCGTTTAATTCGAATAAATAGCTCTTTGGAAAATACTAGAAAAGCCTTAGTGTAAAGAGCGAGGTATTGACAAGGGGAAGAACCCGTCATATACGTAATAATTCCTGTTTTTCCTAAGTTCTAATGTTGCTCCTTACTTTCAGTTGTAAAAACTTATTTTTATATTTAATTTCTGATTGTTTTTTTAATAATTCTGGGAAACCCGGTGACCCCTCATGGAAAATTATCTTCCCTTATGAGAAATTCCTCCTTAGAAAGATCCTGCCACGTAAACCCTCCCCCAACCCGCACCACCAGAAAAAATCCCCCCTGTCAACGTTTGTATACTTCCCAATAACCAATACTGGGCAAAGTTCATAACTTGAAGCCCTTCCCCCGGGGATTGTGGGGGATTAAATCGTCCTCAAAGACATTGTTATTAGATTTTTTTCGACTATGCTGAACGAAATGGCTATCTCGAAATTTTGACCCGGTGACTTTGGGAAACAAATGAACGTGGGAGGGGTCCTAGTTGCCCTCCAATTTTTTGTTCAGTAAAAAATGGCACTAGAACTTTTAATTTCTGTTTGAATGAGCCCTCTCGCGACATTTTAAGACCACTGGGTTGATATGATCACCCCTGGAAAAAAAATAAATAAATACGCATCCGTGAACTTTCTTATGGCAAAAAATACAGAATTCCACATTTTTGCAGATGGGTGCTTAAACCCTCTACAGCTGGGTTCTCGGATACGCTGAACCTAGTGGTGTTATTTTTATTAAGATTCTATGACTTTCGGGGGTGGGGGGGGGGTGTTTCCCCCTTTTTTTGAAAATAAGACAAATTTTCTCATGCTCGTAACTTTGGAAGGGTAAGGATAAACTAGATGAAACTTATATATTTGAAATCGGCTTAAAAATTCAATTCTTTTAATGTGTCTATTTGTATCAAACTTCCTTTTTTTAGAGTTTCGGTTACTATTGAGCCGGGTTGCTCCTTACTTACAGCTCGTTATCACGAACTCTTTGATATTTTTTTTCCCAGGGGCACTTCATGTGGAAGGAGCCGTCGTATAAACTTCAGAGGTGGTTCATTCAATTTGAAATTGGAAGTTCTAGTGCTCTTTTTAAAAGTTAAAAGTGATTGGATGGCAACTAGCCCTCCCCCCCACGTCCTTTCCCCCCAAATACATCAGCTAAAAATTTCGAGATAGCCATTTTGCTAAAAATAGTTGAAAAATCATATAACAGAAACTCTGGGATTAACACAACCCTCCCCCACCCCCATGGCCCGTGAGCAGGCGTTGTGAGTTATGCCCTGGGGCATAGGCTTTATGGTTCTTATAGAAACGATGCTCGTATAAAATTCAGAGAGAGAGCTCATTTGACTGGAAATTGAAAGTTCTAGTTCACTTTTAAAGAGTCAAAAGAGATCGGAGAGCAGCTAGCCCCCCCCCGCTGTTTTCCCCGAATGCATCCGATAAAAATTTTAAGATAGCCATTTTGTTAAAAAAAAAGTTCACAGATAATGTAACGAAAACTCCGGGGTCGATACAACCCCCCAAACCATGGGGACAGGCGTTGTTAGTTATGCCCTGTGGCCATATACGGTTCTTATAGAAGGGATGCTCGTACAAAATTCAGAGAGAGCTCATTTGATTGTAAATTGAAAGTTATAGCTCACTTTTTAAGAGTCAAAAGAAATCGGAGGGCAACTAGCCCCTCCCCACGCCCTTTTCCCCCAAATACATCCGATAAAATTTTAAGGTAGCCATTTTGTTAAAAACAGTTCAAAGATAATATAATTAAAACTTGGGGGTCGGCATAACCACCGAGGACCAGGGGTAGGCGTTGTAAGTTATGCCCGGAGGTATATATTTTTCTTATAGAAGGGATGCACGTATAAATTTGAGAGAGGGTTCATTTTTATCATTTTTGCCATAGGCACTTCATGTAGAAGGTGCCATCGTATAAACTTCAGAGGGGGCTATTTTGGTTGGAAATTGGAAGTTCCAGTGCCCTTTTTAAGAGTCAAAGTGATCGGAGGGCAACTGGCCCCCACTCCCTTTTTACCCCAAATACATCCGATAAAAATTTTAAGATAGCCATTTTGGTAAAATAGTTTAAAAATAATATAAAAAAAAACTCTGGGGTCCACATAACCCTCCGGGCCAGGGGGAAGGTGTTGTAAGTTATGCCCTGCGGGCATATATGGTTCTTATGGAAGGGATGATCGTATATACTTCAGCTAGGGCTCACGTGACTAGAAATTCAAAGTTCTAGTTCACGGTTTAAGAGTCAAAAGAGATCGGATGGCAACTATCCCCCCACCTACGATCTTTTTTCCCAAAATATATCTGATAAAAATTTTGAGACACCCATTTTGGTAAAAACGTTTCAAAAGTCATATAACAAAAACTCCGGGGTTGGCACAACCCCCCCCCCCCACCCCCAGGGTCCGGGGGCAGGCGTTTTAAGTTGCCGCAGGTACTTTACTTTGTCGTCCATGCTTGCCGCAGGTACTTTATCTTCTGTATGTATCCCATCTCGCATAACAGAGAGTACATCATCTCTGATTGACAATATTTTCTGCACGGCTACCTTGATCCAAAATTATGTTTTAGTGAGTGACATTTCTGATCATTTCCCTGTTTACTCTAGATACTGTTTTGATAAACTGACTATTGAGAGGACTGGTAAGTCTGGTAAGAGGCCTTTTAGATTTGGCGAAGCCGAATTGACGCATCTTAGGTGAAGATTGGCAGACATTTCTTGGGGTAATTTTGAGAGTGATTCGGATTTTTGTAATTTGTTTGATACTTTTTATGAGCCTATTAAAAAAGCTGTTCTTGATATTTGTTCTGTTCCACCTTGTAATCGCAAGTCTAAGAAGGCATTTCCTATAAATCCTTGGATGACCCCTGGTAAAGTATTTTTTTTATGACATAACATAGTCCATTCGTATTCATGCCGCCACAAGGGGCAGAGTGGTGGAGGGAGGGACAATCCATGGGCAACGTCAAGAAACTTACGAGGAGGGGGAGGGAAATGACGTCAATAACTTTGTTGTTATCGATGCCTAAGTGGAAATATTGGTATTTGTGCTGATTTATTTTTTACAATCCACAGTAAGTGATGAAAAAATGTAAGTAAGGAGCGACACGTCTGCTAATAATAGCAGACATTTGAAAAAGGAGTTTTGATTCATACTAGTTGAATTGAAATATTACGGTGATTCCAAATATGTAGAGAAATGAGAAATTATGCCCACTTAAAAAAAAAAAAAAATTGGGAAAGCAACCCAAAAAGACATGAGTGGGTCTGATGAAAATTACGTTATTGAATCCAGCATTCAAGAGAACTCTACTGTAGAGGTTTGAAGCCCTTTCTACAGAATGTGAAATATTTTTGTTATTTTTTTCGAGTAGAATGCTCTTGGATGCTTGTTTTTTTTTCAGGTTTGATGAAATCGAACCAATCGTTTTAAAAGTGTAGGAGAAAGACTTATTAGAAAGCGAACCGAATGTTATACTGACCCTTTCAATTACCAGTAAAGTTTTTTCCAAATGAAATAGCATTTTCTGCCATATTGTGCGACAAAACGACAATTTACGTCGAACGGGTGCTGTAAAGCCATGAAGTGAAAACTCTGAGATAGGAAATGGATTTAAATTTTCCGAAACACTGTTAACTGTTAACTAAAAGATAAAAAAAAAAGATTTAAGATTTTGATAATTTTTCATTTATGAAAGTAAGAAAGGTGAAAACATTTCAACCGTATTTTGTTTTCAGTAAAGCACAAATCTTGATAAAGCATAAAGGTTATCAGCCCTACTCATGTTAACTTTTGCTCATTTTGAGTTTGAATCGGCTATTCATTTTAATTCCTGTTCGTTTTGAGTTTCTTTTATTAATTTATTGTGATTTGTGATAGTCTTACGCCTGGTAGATTATTTGAATTTATTTTTGCTCATTCTTGGCTAAATGGAGCTCTTTACTTATCTTTGGAAAACTTGTCTTGTTTCCTACGCATGTTAATTTTTGCTCGTTTTGAGTTTGAATCGGCTATTTATTTTAATTACTGTTCGTTTTAAGTTTCATTTATTATTTTATTGTGATTTGTGATAGTTTTACGCTTGGGAGATTATTTGACTTTATTTTTGCTCATTCTTGGCTAAATGGAGCTCTTTACTTATCTTTGGAAAACTTGTCTTGTTTCCTACGCATGTTAATTTTTGCTCGTTTTGAGTTTGAATCGGCTATTTATTTTAATTACTGTTCGTTTTAAGTTTCATTTGTTATTTTATTGTGATTTGTGATAGTTTTACGCTTGGGAGATTAGTTGACTTTATTTTTGCTCATTCTTGGCTTAATAGAACTCTTTACTTTTCTTTGGAAAACTTGTCTTGTGGAAAAAAGTTTTTTTAATTAATTTCTGTTCGTTTTTTATTGACATAGTCTTTTTCATGGAAAAAATAATATTCTATATCTTTTCAATTTTCTTCAATAAGAATCCGTAGTATTGGTTGCTATTTGTATGTTAGAGAAACTTTTCAACAATATTAGTTCTGACACCCACAGTATTTTTTTATTTAATTTTATAGCTTCTGAAAATGACCTGAAAAATAAAACTAATTATCATTCCCGCAAAAGATTCTATCTATCTTCTTTGACAACCTGGATACGCTTATACTATTTTTGTTTATTTAAACTCTAAGAGTAGAAGTAGTAATAGTAGTATCCCCAAAAGTTTCAACCTAATACCCCCAGTCATTCTCGATATATTGCTGAGGTGTCTTATTGGCAACCATAAACACAATTCTTTTTATTTATTTTCAAGCAACATTTAATTTTAAACCATAATGGGCCAATTGCATAATTGTGGGGGGTTGACATGCCTAATATCCCTAAGGACATAGTTGCTGGACCGTTGTACTATGCTGAACAAAATGGCTGCCTCAAAATTTTGTCTGGATGCGTTTGGAAAATGATTGGGCTTGAGAGAAGGACTGCTTGCCTTCCAATCTCTTGTTACTCTTAAAAGGGTCACCAGGCACTCGTGCTGTAATTGGAGTGCTAGGGGGGAGGGGGACTTCCCCTTTATATATCTAGTAGCAACATTTTAAACAAGTAAAAACAAAGTGGAAACAATTTTAATGTATTTTGTTTTCAGTAAAGTGCAAATTATGTTCTGGTCTGGAGAAGGCATGGGGGTTGTCAGTCCTACTTATGTTAATTTTTGCTCGTTTTGAGTTTGACTCGGTTATTTATTGTATTATATAAATAAACAAAATACGTTTAAAATGTCTAACTTTTTAAACTTTATTAAATTAAGAATTAATTAAACTCTACGGAATATTTATCAGTATATGTATACTAAACTGACAATCCACAGCCATTTTGTCTTCAGTAAAGTGCTAATTTTGCTCTGGTCTTGAGAAGATATGGGGGTTGTCAAAGATATATGCCTTACATATATACATACCTTATATGCCCCCAGGGCACAACTTATCTCGCCTTCAGGGGTATGGGATTGTGGGTTTCATCCTCAAAGGCATAAAGTCCGGTCCTTTCAATTACGTTGAACAAAATGGCTATCTTTAAATTTTGATTGGATGTGTCTGGGGAAATGTTGTGCGTGGGAGGGGAGTTAGTTGCCCTCCAATTTCTTTCAAATATTAAAAAGGGTACTGGGTCTTCCAATTTCCAATTGCACGTTGCATCAGCTGTTTTTGAGGTTTCTACGACAACAAATAGCCATCTCAAAATTTCCATTATATGCGTTTCGGAAAATACGAAGTGTCTGTATTTGTGGGGGGGGGATTATCCACCCTCCGATCACTCTGAATCTTAAAAAGGGCACTAGAACTTCTTATTACCAATCCAATAAGCCCCCTTCGAAGTATATAAGACCACCCTTTATATATATACCTTATATGCCCTCTAGGCATAACTTACAACCCTTGTTCTAAGGGTTGTAAGGGGGTTGTCATCCTCAAAGACATAATTTCCGGACCTTTCAAGTGCGCTCAACCAAATGGCTATCTCAAAATTTTGATTGAATGTGTTTGGGGAAATGCTAGGCGTGAAATGGGGGCTAGTTGCCCTCCAATCACTTTTGACTATTAAAAAGGACAATAGCCCTTTCAATTTCCAATCGAATGAACCCTTTTCGAAGTTTCTACGACAACTCTTCCGATACGAAGTGCCCTGGTCTAAACAAAAAAAAAAAAAAAAAAAAAAAATAATAATGCATTGTGCCCACATCGCTCTTTACTTTGATAGCGCTATTGCGCTGCCTATGATACCTTATATGCCCCCAGGGCATAACTTATAACCCTTGTCTTAAGTGCTGTGGGGGGTTTGTCATCCTTAAAGACATAATTTCCGGACCTTTCAATTACGTTGAACAAAATGGATGTCTCAAATTTTTGGATTGGATGTGTTTGGGGAAATGGTAGGCGTGGGAGGAGGGGTTAGTTGCCCACCAATCACTTTCGATTATTAAAAAGGGCACTAGCCCTTTCAATTTCTAATCGAATGAGCTCTTTTCGAAGTTTCTACGATAACAAATGGCCATCTCAAAATTTATATCAGATTCATTTCGGGAAAGCCCGAGGTGTGGGTGGGGGGTGGTATTCACCCTCCGATCACTCTGGATCTTAAACAGAGCACTAGAATCAGAAAATCGTATTACATCTGATTCAGTCCAATGACCCGCCTCCAAAGTTAATACGATCACCCTTTCTATATATATATATATATATATACTTTATGTACCCCCAGGGTATAACTTACACCCTTGTCCTGAAGGGTCTGGGTTTGGGGGGTTGCCATCTTCAAAGACATAATTTCCGGAGTTTTCAATTATTTTGAACAAAATGGCTATTTCAAAATTTTTATTCGGTGTGTTTGGGGAAAAGTTTTGCGTGGGAGAGGGGTCTGCCCTCTAATCACTTTCGACTATTAAAAATAGCCCTTTAAATTTTCAATCGAATGAGCCTTTTTCGAAGTTTCTACGACAACAAATGACCATCTAAATATTTCTATGAAATGTATTTCAGGAAACTAGGAGGTTTCGGGAGGGGGAGTATCCACCCTCTGATCACTCTAAATCTTAAAAAGGGCACTAGGAATTCTGATTGCCAATTCATCGAACCCCCTTCGAATTTTATACGATCACCCTCTCTATATACAGCTTATATGCCCCCAGGGCATAACTTACAACCCTTGTCCTGAGGGATCTGGGGGGGATATCATCGTCAAAGACATAATTTCCAGGCCTTTCAACTACGTTGAACAAAATGGCTGTGTCAAAATTTTGATTGGATGTGTTTAGGAAAATGGTTGGGGTAGGAGGAGGGTTAGTTGTCCTCCAAACACTTTCGAATGTTAAAATGGGCACTAGCCCTTTCAATTTCCAATCGAATGATCCTTTTTCGAAGTTTCTAGGACAACAAATAGCCTTCTCAAAATTTCTATCAAATTTATTTTTGGAAAATACGAGGTGTGGGGGGGTATCCACCCTCCGATCACTCTGAATCTCAAAAAGCGCACTGAAACTTTTGATCAGCAATCCAATGAGCCCCTCCCGAAGTTCATACGATCACCCTTTCCATATAATATTATTATTATTATTTATTTATTAACCGTTAAAAAAGTGTACAAAAGACGGAGTATCACTAAAAAAGAAAAAAACACACACAAAAAAAAAACATATCGAACAAATTACAAAAACGAGAAACAGAGACTCAATTATACACTGTACTGCAGTTACGTAACATATTTTACTTTTCATACTCCCAAGTACTGGACAAACATAAGCAATATGAACATCGTTGCATCAAGCCGCGATTGGTAAAAAATTAAACCAAATAATCATCTGTGAATTAAAAATATACAGTAGATAATCATATCAACAAGTCTAAATATGACAAGAGACGGTAAAACAATTAAACGACACTTTCGTCCTCTGGTCTTGAATTCAGATCACTCTCAACAAATGGTTCATTTATTTCTATATGCATAAATATCAGAAACAAGGAAGTTATTCAATCACGGATTTTGTTTACTTCATTACATAAAACAAAATGCTTCAAAGAATGGATAATTAATAAACAGTTAAATTATTAGTAAGATACGCAATATATTATCAGAGAAAAATTGACACCAAGATTGAGAATAACCAGCGTCACATAAATTTGACTCTTGCGAAAAGAGACTAAATAATCACTCAATTTAAAATTGCTACATTTACAATATTAACGCTAAAAAAAGCTACGGAACAAGAAACAGCAAAAATCACATTGAATTGCAAGCGAAAATGTTGCACAAAGAAATATGTGGTTAGAAAAAAAAGAGGAAAATTACAATGAAATGAAGGAATGTGTTAGTTTAGCGTATGTGAGTTGGTGATCGATAAATAGCAGGTAGGAATTAATTTTTAGTATCTGTGACAAGTTCAAAATTCCCCAAGATGGATGACAGACGACTCTGAAAAGCTGAAGCTGAAGAAAAAGACTTGGAACCAGAAACAGACGCTAATCTTATGCAATTGCAAAAGAAAATGTGGCTTAGCGCTAAAGAATAACACGATAATTACGCAACTGCGTAATTTAGATATTTTAGAAATTACAGTGGAGTAATGAAATTTTTGCGGCTGTAAAGGATAAAACAAGAATGAGGAACTGAGTTCACGTCAGAATATATATATATATATATATATATATATATATATATATATATATATATATATATATATATATATATATATATATATATATATATATATATATATATATATATATATATTATATATATATATATATATATATATATATATATATATATAATATATATATATATATATATATATATATATATATATATATATATATATATATATATATATATATATATATATATATATATATATATATATTCTTTTTCACTGATTTCATTTTAATTTTATGGTATTTTATGCTTCAATCTCGGAGGAGCTTAAGTGTTCGTGGGAAAAGCTTAAAATCTTAAGTTTGCTCTCCGGTAAAGTTATGAACATTTCAGATGCACCCTTTTTGTTTTGAGAACATCAAAATATAAGGTTCTTCATCTTCTTCTAGGAAATTATGCTACTTGAAGACAGTTTGTAGCATTTTATAGTATCAGCTGCACCTCTGATTCTTCATTTAGTTTTCTGAAAGGCCTTAATGTCATATTGATTTTGTCTAGAACCCTTGAAAGTGGTCTCTCTTATTCTTGGATATCAACTTTCTTAATCCCGTATTCTTCCCCTTGTCTATTCCGAGTTTCGTTATTCCCCGAAGGATATGTGAGCTTTTCTCGAGTGGTATTTTATGTAAGACAATGACATCTCCGACTCTTCTGTGAAACGCCTCAGAATTTCTAATTAGAATGCAACGCCAGCTTCCTAGTCTTCAAAGGGATTCTTTCACGTTGCTTTCAAGATACTTTTTAACATAGTAATTAGTTTGGGATAAGTACGAAGTACGATACAAATGTGATTTTCTGGAGACCTTGTTGATAGAACAGTAGCCTGTTTATAAGGACCCAATATGTCAGATAAATTCTTGGCAGATAACAAGATAGTGAAATAGTTTTTTAAGAGAAAATTGGACACTTTTTGCTATAAGAAGAAAATTCCTGAGGAAAAAACAAAATCACTAAAAGTGGTCAAATATCACTAGGGATGGAAGTCCTACCTGCAATAACTACCCATGTGCCTTCTAAATATTCCCCTAATGTCTGAACCTCAGACGGTTTATTGCTAGGATAAGCTAGGCAGCAGCTGCCTTATAAAGGAAATCCTAAAAGAGGAAAAAAAATATATAAAGGTAAAAAGATGAAGGATATCAAAGGTTGAAGGATATCAGCTGGAAGGAAAAGGTGGAGTCAATCCTAGAAAATAACAATGGGTTAAATGGGTTTTATTATGAAAATTAGGTAGTCCAGATGGTTTAACCTTTTTCAATATATACGCTATATATTTTTTCCTTTTTGGGAGCAATCGAAATGAATTTCAAATGATGCTATCCCAAAGGGTAAGATAAAAGTCTGGATCAAATATCTCATATGTAAAGCTCTCGTTTTGACGATTTATCAAAGATTGAGTGCAAGTATTTTAATGAAATTAGAGGAATGTACTACTCTATTCAGTAATATATATAAGTATAATTTGTACTTTGCTGAAAAAATTCTTTTAAATGTTCTATTATAACTTTACGAAATCAAAAATTAATTAAGATTTTAAGGAACAAATATAAGCATATGTATATTAAACTCACAATGCACATTTTTTTCAGTAAATTAATTTAAATTTGTTCAGTAAAGTACAAATTATATTCCGGTTTTTAGAAAGCATAAGGTTTAGAAACCTACCTTACACAGACTAATTTCTGCTCGTTTTGAGTTTGACTTATTTTAATTTCTGTTTGTTTCGGGTTTCATTTATTTATTGATATTAGTTGTATGCTTGTTAGATTATTTGATTCTATTTTTTTTTTCAGTTTTGGTTTAATGGAGTTCTTTACTTCTTTTTGAAAAACTTATTTTGTGCAAAATGATTTTGATTAATATTAAAAAAAAAAAAATCAGAGACAGAAGGAATCGTTAGCAGGACAAAAGTTTCACTTGCGAGCGTGTGCTACTGAAAAAAAAAAGAAGAAAAAAAATTATATTCCATAAGAAATCGAAGGGTGAAGCCGTGTACCGAAAAAAAAAACTTACATAAATATTTTACGCACAATAAAACTACATCAAACACATCTATACGTTTTTTATCTATTTACTTTTATTTTATTTTTATCGCTTTTCTATTTACATCACATCTCAATCTGTTTTGATGATATACTTACAGAGCAACCCCAAAAAGTATATTTAATTTAACATACTTTTTTCGTAGTTGATTCAAATAATAAAGTTCGTCATTGCTAAATCAAGATTCTCACACTTCTTCGGACAATCAATGTATCAGGAAGTTTTTATCCCTAAGTGGTTTATCAACTAAAAATCATATCTCCGCAGTCTAAGTGGGAGGGGCTTTTTGTTCACGAAGACCAGAAATGATCTGCGATAAGCTTACTGGTATATTCTGTCTACTGTGGTTTATACAATGGAGAGAAATTTCTTTTGTAATTGAGGTCGCCAGGAACAAGATCTTACTTTTAAGAAAGGCCATATTGCGAAAAGAACTACATGTAAAGGCAATACAGGTATTAAAAGTTGTATCTGTAGAATCTTCATAATCCATAGGATCTCCGACAAGCCCATATGGCATACAAAGGCCGTATCAAAAGAAGAAAGCCCTAGAAAGACTATCCAGAAATTGAAAGCCGCATTTGCAGGATCTATTTACAGCTTACAGAGAAACGTCTTTTTGTTATAAAGGCCGCTAGGAACAGGCCTGTTTAATCCATTTAGATTATTATTGCCTGCTTGAAAACACACGAAAAAGAAGTGGAGTAAAGAAAAAAAAGGAAAAGAAATAGAAGACCTAGCGAAAAAGTGAACTTTGACCCCCTAAACTCTTGACAAGAAGTGAAAACTCACCAGAATCCAAAAATAAATAGCCAGGATAATTAAATGTAAAGCCAAAAAAAGAGTTCGGTTTATATACATACAGGAATTTATTTTTCTGGTGGAGGGGGAAGGGAAATTTATGTTGTTTAACAATTCGAAAATCCTCAACTGTATAAGTTATTAGTACAATAAAAATTCGACAAAATAGGGTAAACCTTGAACGAATTGCATCAAAATATGTTTTTTTTACCATTCGAAAGATAAGGATTCAACATCTTTATTAAACATAATAGTAGAGGTGACCCTATTGATCCGACGAGAACACCCTGCTGCCACCTACAACTTTTTTTTACATAGTTTATGGATGGTTATGTGTGTTGGTTGATTTATTTGATGTTTTTATGGATTTTGTCAGTGAGAATGAAAAAAACAGGAACGTTGTCACATTTATGTCTGTTTTCATGGATGGTTATGTGTGGTGGTCGATTTATTTGATGATTTTTCATGGATGGTTATGTGTGTTGATCAATTTATTTGATGTTTTTATGGATTTTGTCAGTGAGAATGGAAAAACAGGAACTTTGTCACTCCCTTCTTGTTGTTGTTCGATGCAGATGTTATGAGTTTCCGGGAAACAGTATTTGTTATTGTTGTTCAAGCCAAATGTTATGAGTTTCCGGGAAACAGTTAATGACACGTCCTTCCTGTTGTTATTCGAGGCAAATGTTATGAGTTCCCGGGAAACAGTATTTGTTGTTGTTTGGCCACGTGTAATGCCCTGAGGATGATTTACATAATCGGTGGTGGAATTATTGATTCACGAAAAAGGGAAATTAAGAAACAAACATGGCTACTTTGTTGTTTGGCTAACCTAACCTGAGAAATTGATTGCGTAATCGATTGGGAATTTTATTGATGCGATAACGGGAAACAAGATCACGCGTCTCCTTCTCAGCCAATCAGAGAGCTTGCTTACATATTAGCGGTGGTGGGAGTATAAGGAAAGGATTTTTGCTATAGTTTTATTAGTCTACGAATAGAATTCACTAAGTTTTTAGTTAGCAGTGTAATAACATGAGTGAACAAGTTGAGTTAGAAATATCCTTTTATTGCAACTGTTCTATTTGTAAGGGGCATATTCATGATTTTGAGTATTCATATGAACCTACTGAATGTTTAGAGTGCATAGAGGCAGAGACAGATGAGAAGAATCTGGAGGAAACGAGAAGAAAAATTATATGTGACATGGAGAGAAATTTATACCGATTGCAAGTAAGCTCAGATAAAAGAAGGATTGATATGTTAGAAAAGGAAGATCAAAAGAAGAGACTAGTAAAAGAGGGCTTTCTCTATAGTGTAAAAGACAGCAGTGAAAACCCAAAGGAAAATGTATATAGTGCAAGATATAACTCGGATTAATATGATGATTATGCTCTAAGAGAAGAGAAAAAGTGGCCCTTTAAGAGACAACATAAGAGGTCATTCTACGAAAAGGATTTTAAACAACGGAAACCATGGTGGAAGAGTTCTCATACATGATTTACCGTTAAATCTTATTATTAATATGTATAACGAGTTTTATATTGTAATCATACAATAAATTTGTTTGTACTATTTTAATTTTCATATACTAGATATATATAGAGTGAGGATACCAGCAGAGACTTCTGTACTTGAATTGTTCAGTTTGATTAAATCACCCCATAGAGTATTATCAGTTCACAACCAAGTTTTCTATCAAAGATAACAGAAAATAAATGATTCTTCTAAATATTTTTATTCATTTGTCAAATCAATGAATATAACGCTTTTTAAATATAAAACATCACTATCATCATCATTATCAACCTCCTCCACAATAGTAATTTCCTCAATTTGAGGATGAGGTATCGTAATTATTTGTATGCTGTCATCGTCGTCGCTGACTATTTCAATATTTCTCAAGGGGGCATATCCACATATAGACGATCATCGTCCTCGATACACATTCTTCCAGAAGGCCCCCTCCTCACTAGATCATCTGACGTGTAAGATAATCACTCAGACGTATAGTGGACTTCCATTATATCCAGCTCCTATGCTTTGATTGTTAAATCCACTCTGAGATTTAACCGTCCACTACTGGCAAGTATTTACAACGCTACCGCTCTGCCACATATATTATATGTGACCCTTTCTGGAATTTATTGGCAAACCGTGAAAAGTCTAAAATCCGCTCTATATTTTTCCGTTTTGCAAAGTACCTACTAAAATTGCAACCTTGGACAAAAAATAGTTTTCTGATTCGGCGCTATAACCTAGCGGACCCAAATCTAGCTGTTGAGACACTTATTAGCCGGCAAAAAACAAAACCAGCAATTCTAAAGCACGAGTGGGCAAGTTTGCTTGTTTAATTTTCCCTCTTGTTTCCCTCTTTTTTTTTTTTTTTTTTTTTTTTTTTTTTTTTTCCTTTCAAAAGTTGTTGTCTTTGTTGCTATTTTCGAAGAAGTTGTTGCTTCTGTTGTAATCTTTGAGTATGCTATCTTTCAGTTTCCACTTTTCGTACTATTTTGTATACTATTTAAGAGTTGTTGCTTTTGTTGTTATTATTATCGTTTTGTTTCCTTTTTTCGTATTTTTGTATACTCTGTCATTGTACATTTATTGTATACGACGGGTTTTCAATATATATTATTATATTATTATTATATTATATCATCAGCATCATCAATGCATATATCGCACAAAAGAATTTCCTCCTCATGAGTGAGGTCCCACTCGCTCCATACATCCTAAAAGATTGATAGCACTATGATCAAAAACTAGAGTTTCCTGCGGAAAACATATATTAGTTCAGATTTTACGGGAATAGTTTATTTTCGACCCAATATATCTACCAAAGGTTCAACACCTGAGTTAAACTAAGAGGTTTCAACTTCAGGAAAAATTACATTTTGACAACATTTGACAATTTACTAAATTTAAAGTTTTGTTTAGTTTCAAAAATGTTTTCTGTCACTCATCATCTTTTATTCATTCACAAACAATACTCAAGAAAACCACTTCCCACGGTTTATTGATTTTAAATTATTAAGAAGGATATTATTTCTGTGAAATATACATTTTACATTTTTAATTTTCATGCTTTTGATAATTATCTTGTCCTTTTGGTGTAAATTGCAGCTGAAGGCATATCGCAAAATCACAGCTTCAAGTTTTTTCATATACTAAAATTGAAGGAAGCTAGAAAATGTGAAAAATTCTTTTTACCCGAATATTCTTCAGAGCCCAACCTAACTACGATCTGAAAACAATAATATAGCTTATAGTTGAACAATTTTTTTTTAAATATCTCTTTTCTGACATCATTTGGAACTAGCAAATTATTATAAGTAGTAACTAATTACTTAATTTTTAATGAACTTATAATTAATTGAACCAACAATCCAAATTTTTTGATACCACAACAATAAATGGCAAACGAAAAAGAATATAAAAAACTACAACATTTCAAAAGTACAGAGTTTGGCTCATGAAATTGAATAGAACAACGGACTATGACAAATAGCTTCAGAATCAAAATCTAACCGAGTCAAATAAAGGTCCATCCGCTATTTTTGGTTATTCATCCCCCCACCAAACAAGCAGTGCAGTTAAAACCTACTTAGAATCTATACTTAGACCGTGAAACTAGAAGAAACTAAATTTTCTGTAAAGTTATGTCTAACGATAGACTTATTAGAGTGACAGAAACTTTTTTTTCCACAACCCAAAAGAGGATATTTTTCAAGTAAAAAGTAAAGAGCTGCTACACTAAATCAAAGATGAACAGAAATAATGTCGAATAATTTGACAAACGTAAACCTATATCCAATGATATATTTAATTGAGTGACAAAAACTTTTTCCACAAGAGGTTATTTTTCAATTAAAAGTAAAGAGCTGCTACACTAAATCAAAGATGAATAGAAATAATGTCGAATAATTGTTCAAACGTAAACTTATGCATAATGATATATTTAATAGAGTAGTAAGTCTAGCTTTGAAAAGCGTGCTAGAACATCTAGAAAGAAGGTATCATATCTAAAAATTAGTATTTTTTATTACTATAGCAAATAAAATTATACCTAATAAAAAAACAAAAAAAAAACAAAAAAAAAAACTCGATAGGCAAGCGTCCAGCGGGCTTGAACCCTTACACAAACTTGAAGAATTTCCACATCCTGTTGTAAAACATATTTTGCTGCTTCCACGCAATTAATCTCTTCAATTTTGTAAAGATTGACTCCTGGTAAAATATGATGTGTGCCCATTGCGGGCAAATATATCCCTTAACAAAAAATACGCATGTGTCTACACAAAGAGACAGTTTTACTCTTATGGATATGATTCAATACTCACTACAAATCAAATGGGCTCTTAGTCTCCTTTCAAATGAATAGGAGTGCAGCTTCTGAGCGATAAAAAAATTATTTGACATAATTGGTAAGTGCTCGTATTGCCTAGGCAATTACTTGAGGTTATACAGCGGGTAGCTAAACCCAGTATTCCTCAAGAGCCCCCCCCCCTCCCCAGGCTCCCAAAGAGCCCCCAGATCCCAAAGACTCCCCGGGCTCCCAAAGGCCCTTCCCCTGTCCCCAAAGGTCCACCGGGACTCCCAAAGGACCAATCGGCACTCAAGGGCCCCCCAGACCCCAAAAGGCCCTACCCAAGCCCCCCAAAGGCCCTCCCCCGGTCCCCAAAGGTCCACCAAACCCCCAAAGACCCTCCCCCGGTCCCCAAAGGTCCCCAAACCCCCAAAGTCCCTCCCCTGATCCACAAAGGCCCCCAGGCTCCCAAAGGGCCCCCAAACCCCCAAAGGCCCTTCCCCGATCTCCAAAGGCCCCCCGGGCTCCCAAAGGCTCTCGAACCCTCAAAGACCCCCCCCCCCCCCGTGCCCCCAAAGGCCCCCGAGCCCCTCCATTTCTCCCACCAAAGAGGATGCGCTAAGGTTTATTCTTTTTTTCATATCGGTTGACGGATAGACTATCTGGCATTACAAAGAAGGGGCTAGAAAGAGCTCTGTCTTATAAGGTGCAATCGTTTATTATAACTGGTAAATATTACTAATAAGGATCCTTTCATTTTGGAGATAACGCGAACAAGACGAATAGTCTTACAACCCAAGCCATGTAAGCCCGTGGCTACCAACCGATACAGATTGTCTTTTCGACAGTATTTTGTGTCTCATTTTAGTAAATAAGTGACAAAGAAGAGTGATTATTTAAATTATATTGTCTCTTAATCTAACTGTTAATTTAATTCCTGTTATTTGACATAATAAATTCGTATCGTATCGCACCTATGCCCTGGGGGCATATAAGGTTTTTATAGAAGGCGGTGTCATAGAAACTTCAAAACAGGCTCATTCGATTGGAAATTGAAGGGTATAAAGCAAAAACGAAAACACCTAAAAAACCCTAATTTTAAACAGTTTTTGGGAAACAAGGTGAAAGTAAAGTGCAATTGGTCCGAAAGTAACCATAACTCTAAAAAACAGAATTTTAGTAATTATAGATACATGAAAATGATTGGCTTTATACGCTGATTCCAAATACATAAATTTCCTTAGGTTTAATGTTATCCGTCAAAAGCTAAAACCTTGAGAATGTTAGCCTCGACATGTGATTGGTTGCAATTCCATTTTTTTAGCCAAGCCTTGACCCCCCTAATTAAAGGATATGAATTAGAACCATGGGAAGGTAATTTCGTCGTATTTTGCGTATTTTCGTTGGGAAAAACACTGAAAAGCCATATTAAGAGCTATATTTGTGAGTTTTTCACTGAAAATTCCCTTTTTCTTGCCAAGCCTTGACCTCCCTAATTAAAGGATATGAATTAGAACCATGGGAACGTAATTTCGTCGTATTTTGCTTATTTTCGTTGGAAAAAACACTGGAAAGCGATATTAAGAGCTATATTTTGAGTTTTTCACTGAAAATTCCTTTTTTTGCCAAGCCTTGACCTCCATAATTAAAGGATATGAATTAGAACCAAGGGAACGTAATTTCATCGTATTTTGCGTATTTCCGTTGGAAAAAACACTGAAAAGCCATATTAAGACCTATTAAGAGCTATATTTTTGAGTTTTTCACTGACAATTCCATTTTTTAGCAAAGCCTTGACCTCCCTAATTGAAGGATATGAATTAGAACCATGGAAACGTATTTTCATCGTATTTTGCGTATTTTCGTTGGAAAAAAACACTGAAAAGCCAAATTAAGAGCTATATTTGTGAGTTTTTCACTGAAAATTCCTTTTTTTGCCAAGCCGTGACCTCCATAATTAAAGGATATAAATTAGAACCATGGGAACGTAATTTCATCGTATTTTACGTATTTCTGTTGGAAAAAAAAAACACTGAAAAGCCATATTAAGACCTATATTTGTGAGTTCTTCACTGAAAATTCCTTTTTTCGCCAAGCCTTGACATTCCTAATTAAAGGATATGAATTAGAACCAAGGAAACGTAATTTCATCGTATTTTGCGCATTTTCGTTGGAAAAAAACATTGAAAAGCCATATTAAGAGCTATATTTGTGAGTTTTTCACTGAAAATTCTTTTTTCTGCCAAGCTGTGACCTCCCTAATTAAAGGATACGAATTAGATTCATGGAAACGTAATTTCATCGTATTTTGCGCATATCCGTTGGAAAAAAAACACTGAAAAGCCATATTAAGAGCTATATTTGTGAGTTTTTCACTGAAAATTCCTTTTTTTTGCCAAGCCTTGACATTCCTAATTAAAGGATATGAATTTAGAACCAAGGAAACGTAATTTCATCATATTTTGCGTATTTTCGTTGGAAAAAACACTGAAAAGCCATATTAAGGGCTATATTTGTGAGTTTTTCACTGAAAATTCCTTTTTTTGCCAAGCCTTGACCTCCCTAATTAAAGGATATGAATTAGAACCAAGGGAACGTAATTTCATCGTATTTTGCGTATTTCCGTTGGAAAAAACACTGAAAAGCCATATTAAGGGCTAATTTGTGAGTTTTTCACCGACAATTCCTTTTAGCCAGGCCTTTATAATCAATTGAACATAGTTCACTGTATTTTACATATTTTTGATTGGAAAACACACCGAAAGGTCATATTATTTGAACATACATCAAACTTTGGAGAGCTTACATTTGAAGAACTATCCATTATTTGCATATATTGTTCAATATTTCAACCTATACTGATTTCTAAAACTTCAAAACCCAGAAATATACACACTTAACGATTATCCATTCGCAAAAATCGTACTAGGTCACGCTATTAGAACAATACCCAAATCGGTTTAAAATTTCCAACTTTCCTACTTACCAATGCTGAGAGCCTGAATTTTGACAAAATTACCGAACTCGAGGGTATCTCTGAAATTCATAAAATTAATATTATTGCTGTGACAGAGGTTCAGTCCCAGAACCCAGATTTCCTAAAAATCAGCAATTATACTCAGTTTATAAAACTTCGCCCTCCCGACCACCCTCTCGGGAAAAAAGGGGGTGGTATATTATTTTTTGTCCGAGATAACCTCCAACCTAAACTCATCCCCACCCCCAACTTATCAGATTATGATGAAATTCTATGGCTGAGCCTTCGACCGAAAGTACTTCCCCGCCCTTTCAATTTAATTGTAACCGCCGTCTTTTATCCAATGTATTGACCAGAAACGCAAATTTATCCAACAATTTCTTATAAGTGCTGACTTTGTGTTATCAAAGTATCCGAACGCTGGTATTTGCTTACTTGGTGATGCGAATGACCTGAGGATAGACTCTATCTGCACCTCTCTTAATATTAAACAACTGGTTAAAATATCTACAACAAAAGGTAACACCTCTCTGGATGTTATTTGTTCAAACATGAGTAAGTTTTATAACTCCCCGCAAGCACTGCCACCACTAGGAGGCAGTTACCACTATTGTCTTCTTTTTTCTCCCTCCTCAGCCATTGAACATTCCTTTACTACCTCCATTGGGGTTTGCCGTCCCCTCAGTGACGCAGGACTTTTTTCTTTTGGATCATGGCTGACCAGTGAAAGTTGGTCAGACCTTTATAATTCCAATAACCTTGATGACAAAATTTTGATTTTTCACAAAAAACTAATTGATTCCTATTCATTATGTTTCCCGGAAAAAAAAATCAGAAAGTGCTCCAGTGATAAACCTTACATAAATAATCACATAAAAACATTAATTCGTACGAAAATAAGCTTATTTAAGAGGGGTAATTTAGCTGAAGCAAATAAGTTAAGAAAGGAATTAAAAAGTCAAATTAGAAAAGCTGCCCGAGCCTATTATAAAAATAAAATTAAAGACTTGTGCCATGATAAACCAAAGAACTGGTACTCTGAAATTAAAAAACTTACCGGCAAGAGTCAAGAACAACTAAATTTTAATTTTAATGAACCTCCAAAGACCACAGCTAATAACCTGAATAAGTTTTTGGCTTCTATTGTCCAGAGTCTCCCGCCACTATCTTACGAATTTCCAGATATTCCTGTTCCTTTTTCACTCCCACATATTTCTCCACTTGATGTTGTAAAAAAAATTGAAAAACTAAAACGATCAAGCATTTGCCCTTTAGATATTCCTGTTCCTCTGATTAAAGCTTTCAGTGATTACCTCTCAAAACCCCTATCCACCCTGTTTAATGAAATTACCAAATCTGGACAGTTCCCTCAATATTGGAAACAAGGCTTTATTACCCCAATTAAAAAGAAAAATGGGAAGCCTGGTTTTGATGGCATTCGTCCTATTACCCTCACCTCGATTTTTTCAAAATTGTATGAAAGTTTTCTCGCAGACTGGCTTAAGATGAAATTCCTCCCCCTCATTGATCTTAGACAGTTTGGTAATCTTAAATCCACGTCAACCTCTCATTACCTGATCCATCTTGTTGATACCATGGGTAAATTACTTGAAAAACCAAACACTTGGCTTAATCTAATTTCTATTGATCTTCAAAAAGCCTTTGATTTGATTAACCACAATTTACTCATACATAAACTTATAAATGAATTCCACATTGAAACTTTCCTTGTTAAGCTCGTTGCCTCTTTTCTTTCTAATAGATCTCAAGCAGTTAAATATCTAAATTGTTTCTCAGATCATCTCCCCATATTTAATGGCATTCCTCAGGGGACTATTCTAGGCCCTCTCCTTTTTCACTTATGATTAATAGCCTTTCAACCCTTTATGACAATAGATGGAAATTTGTTGATGACTTGACAGTTTTAGAGATATGTCATAAAAACATCTTTAGCAACCCAACGGGCATACTCCAAGATATTGCCTGTGAGGCCTCTTCCCTTGACATGACTGTTAACCCTTCTAAATCCGCAATAGTCTCAGTAAGTTTCCTTAAATCCCCTCCCCTTTTTCTTGCTCCTATACCTCCTGAAACCTCTGTCACATCTCTTAAACTCCTTGGTGTTACAATTTCTTCCAATTTGAAATGGGATGCCCATATAAATAATATCCTACGACAAGCAAACTCCTCGCTTTCCCTCCTTAAACTTTTAAATAAATTCAGTTGCCCCCAATCACATTTACTACAAGTATACATTTCTTTTGTGCGTCCCATATTAGAGTACGCTTGTCCTGTGTGGCACCCTGGCCTCTCTAATGAAGCAACACGAAAAATTGAAAATGTCCAAAAGAGAGCTCTAAAAATTATTTTTAAAGAGGGCAAGATACCGTATTTGTATTTGTTAAATATTTCAAACCTAGAGACCCTCGAGAGACGAAGAAATAATTTGTGCCTCCGTTTTGCAAAAAATGCCATAACAAACCCTCGGACGGCAAGTATTTTCCCCAAATGTCACTCCCCATCCAGATTACGGCCGCCTTGAGCTGTTTCTGATCCTATCCCTGTTTTGTCCCCCATTCACTGCGTTACTTCGAGATATGAAAAAACTTTTGTCCCCTTTATTACAGGAAAATTGAATAAAATGTCCCAATAGTTTCTTTTTTTTTACTTTCTTATCTTTATCTTATCTTTAGCTATAACTGACACAATTAATAGTTTCTAATTTGTACCTAACCAATTTCTTGTATTGCCAGTGTAGCAAGTGTTTCATAAATTTTTATTTTAATGTCATGTTCGAATTTATTTTTTACTTCATATTTTTATCTTTTACCTGACCTCAGAATTTTGATCTTTTTATTTGACTTGATTTGTGTGTTATTGTCTGTTATTTGACTCAGAATGCGAATTCGGCCTTCAAAGGCTAGTGATAGTTCATTTTTGGAATAAATCTTATCTTATCTTATCTCCTAACAATAATTACCTCTCTATCTATCGCTCACAGGGAACAGATTCAAAACAATACTTCCTACATCATTTGGTCTAATTGCGACAAACGTGGCATGTCCAATGCAGATTATAACCAGAAAAGACCAGAAACGCATAAAAATAAGAAAAAAGGGAATTGCAGTCAATCTTGTGTCGAAGCGCTAGCGCTGTCTAAGTAAAGAATGATGTGGGACATAACATGTTGTTTAGGTTTTTCTACATAGCCGGACACTTCATATAGAAGGTGTTGTCGTAGAAACTTCAAAACAGGCTCATTTGATTGAAATTAAAGTGGATAATGCCCAATTCACAGGAGGGGTATGAAAACTATGGTTTTTAACAACGATATGCAAGACTAGAAAGAAAAGTCTTTAGGAGTTACCCCCCCCCCTCCCCTTCCACCTCAACTTTCGCTCTTGAAATCACCACACCCCCATACCCCCAAAACTCAAATTTTCCAGAGGATTTTAAAATCCCCCCCCCCCCCAAACACAAAATTTCTAGGAACGTATCTTCATCATATTTGAATATTTTCGCTGGAAAACCTGCTTACCGAAGCTCTAGTGCTACCTAAGTTAAGAACTATGTGACTACAATATGTTGTTTTTGGTTTTTTCATCATAGCCAGGGCACTTCGTATAGAAGGAGTCATCGCAAAAACTTTGAAAAGGACTCATTTGATTTGAAATTAAAGTGGATAGTGACCAATTCACAGGAGAGGGGCGTGAAAACTATGGTTTTTAATTATGACATGCAAGACTAGAAAGAAAAGTCTTTAGGAGTGGGGCTCCCCATCACCTCAACCCTCGCTCTTGAAACCCCCCCCCTAAAGTTGAAATCTAATCTAAACTAGCATAACCACAAAATTACACAATATTGCATAGAAATACCAAAACCATAGGTTAGGCTATGTCAGGTTAGGTTAGAAGTTAGGTTTCTCCACGTTTAAGTTAGGTTAGATTAGGTTAGCTTATCATGAGCGCTCATGATTAAAAACCATAGTTTTCATACCCCTCCTGTGAATTGGGCATTATCCACTTTAATTTCAATCAAATGAGCCTGTTTTGAAGTTTCTACGACAACACCTTCTATATGAAGTGTCCGGCTATGTAGAAAAACCTAAACAACATGTTATGTCCCACATCATTCTTTACTTAGACAGCGCTAGCGCTTCGACACAAGATTGATTGCAATTCCCTTTTTTCTTATTTTTATGCGTTTCCGGTCTTTTCTGGTTTTAATCTGCATTGGACATGCCACGTTTGTCGCAATTAGACCAAATGATGTAATAAGTATTGTTTTGAATTTGTTCCCTGTGAGCGATAGATAGAGAGGTAATTATTGTTCTAATAGCGTGACCTTGTACGATTTTCGCGAAAAGATAATCGTTAAGTGTGTATATTTCTGGGTTTTGAAGTTTTAGAAATCAGTATAGGTTGAAATATTGAACAATATATGCAAATAATGGATAGTTCTTCAAATGTAAGCTCTCCAACGTTTGATGTATGTTCAAATAATATGACCTTTCGGTGTGTTTTCCAATTAAAAATATGTAAAATACAGTGAAATAACCTCTTGTGGAAAAAGTTTTTGTCACTCAATTAAAGATATCATTGGATATAGGTTTACGTTTGTCAAATTATTCGACATTATTTCTGTTCATCTTTGATTTAGTGTAGCAGCTCTTTACTTTTACTTGAAAAATATCCTCTTGTGGGTTGTGGAAAAAAAAGTTTCTGTCACTCTAATAAGTCTATCGTTAGACATAACTTTACAGAAAATTTAGTTTCTTCTAGTTTCACGGTCTAAGTATAGATTCTAAGTAGGTTTTAACTGCACTGCTTGTTTGGTGGGGGGATGAATAACCAAAAATAGCGGATGGACCTTTATTTGACTCGGTTAGATTTTGATTCTTAAGCTATTTGTCATAGTCCGTTGTTCTATTCCATTTCATGAGCCAAACTCTGTACTTTTTAAATGTTGTAGTTTTTTATATTCTTTTTCGTTTGCCATTTATTGTTGTGGTATCAAAAAATTTGGATTGTTGGTTCAATTAATTTTAAGTTCATTAAAAATTAAGTAATTAGTTACTACTTATAATAATTTGCTAGTTCCAAATGATGTCAGAAAAGAGATATTTAAAAAAAAATTGTTCAACTATAAGTTATATTATTGTTTTCAGATCGTAGTTAGGTTGGGCTCTGAAGAATATTCGGGTAAAAAGAATTTTTCACATTTTCTAGCTTCCTTCAATTTTAGTATATGAAAAAACTTGAAGCTGTGATTTTGCGATATGCCTTCAGCTGCAATTTACACCAAAAGGACAAGATAATCATCAAAAGCATGAAAATTAAAAATGTAAAATGTATATTTCAAAGAAATAATATCCTTCTTAATAATTTAAAATCAATAAACCGTGGGAAGTGGTTTTCTTGAGTATTGTTTGTGAATGAATAAAAGATGATGAGTGACAGAAAACATTTTTGAAACTAAACAAAACTTTAAATTTAGTAAATTGTCAAATGTTGTCAAAATGTAATTTTTCCTGAAGCTGAAACCTCTTAGTTTAACTCAGGTGTTGAACCTTTGGTAGATATATTGGCTCGAAAACAAACTATTCCCGTAAAATCTGAACTAATATATGTTTTCCGCAGGAAACTCTAGTTTTTGATCATAGTGCTATCAATCTTTTAGGATGTATGGAGCGAGTGGGACCTCACTCATGAGGAGGAAATTTTTTGTGCGATATATGTATTGATGATGCTGATGATATAATGGAAGTCCACTATACGTCTAAAGGATTATCTTACACGTCAGATGATCTAGTGAGGAGGGGGCCTTCTGGAAGAATGTGTATCGAGGACGATGATCGTCTATATGTGGATATGCCCCCCTTGAGAAATATTGAAATAGTCAGCGACGACGATGACAGCATACAAATAATTACGATACCTCATCCTCAAATTGAGGAAATTACTATTGTGGAGGAGGTTGATAATGATGATGATAGTGATGTTTTATATTTAAAAAGTGTTATATTCATTGATTTGACAAATGAATAAAAATATTTAGAAGAATCATTTATTTTCTGTTATCTTTGATAGAAAACTTGGTTGTGAACTGATAATACTCTATGGGGTGATTTAATCAAACTGAACAATTCAAGTACAGAAGTCTCTGCTGGTATCCTCACTCTATATATATCTAGTATATGAAAATTAAAATAGTACAAACAAATTTATTGTATGATTACAATATAAAACTCGTTATACATATTAATAATTAGATTTAACGGTAAATCATGTATGAGAACTCTTCCACCATGGTTTCCGTTGTTTAAAATCCTTTTCGTAGAATGACCTCTTATGTTGTCTCTTAAAGGGCCACTTTTTCTCTTCTCTTAGAGCATAATCATCATATTAATCCGAGTTATATCTTGCACTATATACATTTTCCTTTGGGTTTTCACTGCTGTCTTTTACACTATAGAGAAAGCCCTCTTTTACTAGTCTCTTCTTTTGATCTTCCTTTTCTAACATATCAATCCTTCTTTTATCTGAGCTTACTTGCAATCGGTATAAATTTCTCTCCATGTCACATATAATTTTTTAGAGAAAGCCCTCTTTTACTAGTCTCTTCTTTTGATCTTCCTTTTCTAACATATCAATCCTTCTTTTATCTGAGCTTACTTGCAATCGGTATAAATTTCTCTCCATGTCACATATAATTTTTCTTCTCGTTTCCTCCAGATTCTTCTCATCTGTCTCTGCCTCTATGCGCTCTAAACATTCAGTAGGTTCATATGAATACTCAAAATCATGAATATGCCCCTTACAAATAGAACAGTTTCAATAAAAGGATATTTCTAACTCAACTTGTTCACTCATGTTATTACACTGCTAACTAAAAACTTAGTGAATTCTATTCGTAGACTAATAAAACTATAGCAAAAATCCTTTCCTTATACTCCCACCACCGCTAATATGTAAGCAAGCTCTCTGATTGGCTGAAAAGGAGACGCGTGATCTTGTTTCCCGTTATCGGATCAATAAAATTCCCAATCGATTATGCAATCAATTTCTCAGGTTAGGTTAGCCAAACAACAAAGTAGCCATGTTTGTTTCTTAATTTCCCTTTTTCGTGAATCAATAATTCCACCACCGATTATGTAAATCATCCTCAGGGCATTACACATGGCCAAACAACAACAAATACTGTTTCCCGGGAACTCATAACATTTGCCTCGAATAACAACAGGAAGGACGTGTCATTAACTGTTTCCCGGAAACTCATAACATTTGGCTTGAACAACAATAACAAATACTGTTTCCCGGAAACTCATAACATCTGCATCGAACAACAACAAGAAGGGAGTGACAAAGTTCCTGTTTTTCCATTCTCACTGACAAAATCCATAAAAACATCAAATAAATTGATCAACACACATAACCATCCATGAAAAACATCAAATAAATCGACCACCACACATAACCATCCATGAAAACAGACATAAATGTGACAAAGTTCCTGTTTTTTCATTCTCACTGACAAAATCCATAAAAACATCAAATAAATCAACCAACACACATAACCATCCATAAACTATGTAAAAAAGTTGTAGGTGGCAGCAGGGTGTTCTCGTCGGATCAATAAGGTCACCTCTACTCATAATTCATGCTGACTTGACGACCGGTTACATACAAAGCGCAGATATGCTTGAAAAACGCAACCAGTACATAATTACTAAATTATACAACTAACCAAATCATCACTGAAATGAACACAAATAAAGAACAAAAAATAGAGATGTTAATAATAATTACAGAACAATAAATTAAAAAAAGATGTATTAACAACTTAAATTGTCCTCTCTCGCAATCCAGTCCCACACTCACCAACTGCCCGCAAGGAGATGCTTCTTTAACCGGTTTTTAAATTGTGGCACACTTTCCGCTTCCCAAATTGAGTCTGGAAAGGTATTCCAGACCACCGGACCCATGTGCTTTGCCACGTGGTTTGAATGAACCGTACTTCTTTGCTTACTTACCAGGTCTTCAGCATTTCTCGCAAAATCCAAAGTTTCCTAGTAGATGATGGGTCCAATTTTGGGAAATTTATTAAATTATAGTTAAAATTTTTTGCAGACTTTGCAGGCACATCAGGACCATTAAAGCCAACAGGTACTAAGAGTGTTAGCGCTAGGATTGGTTTAAGATGTACATCCAGGAATGAAAAAATGGTATACGAACCAGCCACTATTTGGGGACACATAAAGAATAAAGAAACAAATAACGCATGTACAATGGGACAGAAATCTAGAAACGGAAGCTTCCAAAAGGGTAAGTGACCACCTTAATCCTCGTCTTAATTTAAATATTGGTTTGTCTTAATTGACGAATAACAATAACAGGGATCCTTCATTTTCAGACATTTTCGTGGATAATGCGAATAGCGCTGATAATTCTAAAGTTTGATAAGAACTCTCATTTGTTATTCTTCTTCCAATTGAAGTATTTACGAGTTACATGTTCAGAATCGCTTTGGTTCGGAAGGAGAGAAAGGCGTCGTATTCTAATCGTCTAATATAGACACAAATTCAAGAGAGGAGGCAGGGGTCTCTTCTAGTCTTCTTACATAAATTAAAACAAGGCGAAATCTCTTCTCCGTAATTTGTCTCACATGAGACTGCAGGTTACCAGACTTATCCCTCGAAATTCTTTTTCATTTTTATCTTTGTATAATTACTTATACGCTTTTGAACCGAATAATGAACTTGTGATAAGCTGAATAAAATTTGCATGTCAAAATATCTAGTTAACTACGTTAAATTGCGGTTAAACGTTCATCAATTTGATTGCTCTGTGCTAGATAATCTTTCAAACTGTCGAGAACTACTAACACTGCAAAGCTTTGACTAAAAAGTCAAAGCTTTTATGCATAAGCTTCTTCCATTGTTTTGAAATGTTAATAACAATTATCAAACAGTTCGTGGTAACGAACTGTAAGTAAGGAGCGACCCTTCTCAATAGTAACCGAAACTCTAAAAACAGAATTTTGATACCAATAGATACATCAAAAGAATCAGATTTTTATGCTGATTTCAAATATATGTTTCATCAAGTTTAGTGTTGCCCATCAAAAGTTAAGCGCCTGAGAAAATTTGCCTTATTTTCGAAAAAAGGGGAAAACACCCCCTAAAAGTCATATAACTTAGCTAAAAATCATGACATCAGATTCAGCACATCAGAGAACCCTACTATAGAAGTTTCATGCTCCTATCTTCAAAATTGAGGAATTTTCTATTTTTTGCCAGAAGAAAGATCACGGATGCGTGTTTATTTTTTGCTTTTGTTCCCAGGGATCATCGTATCGACCCAGTGTTCCTAGAATATCGCGGGAGGACTTATTCAAACGGAAATTAAAAGTTCTAGTGCCCTTTTTAAGTGACAAAAAGGTGGAGGGCTGCTAGGCCCCCTCCCACGCTAATTTTTTCCCAAAGTCAACCGATCAAAATTTTTATATAGCCATTTTGTTCAGCATGGTCGAAAAATATAATAACTCTGTCTTAGAGGATGACTTAATCCCCCCACAGTCCTCGGGGGAAGGTCTGCAAGTTATGAACCTTGCCCTATGTTTACATACAGTATTTGGTTATTGGGAAGTATACAGACGTTTTCAGGGGGATTTTTCCTGGTAGTTGGGGGGATAGGTCGGGGGTGGCGTAGGAGGATCTTTTCATAGAGGACGTTTTCATGGGAGAATTGCAATTGCTATGAAGGGAGTGCCGGATTCCCCAGCATTATTTAAAAAACGATCAGAAATTAAATAAAAAAATAACTGAAAGTAAGGAGCAATATCAAAACTTAAAACAAACAGAAATTATTACATGTGTGATTATATTCGTCCCCTAGTCATTACCTCGCTCTTTACGCTAACGTTCTTTTTGTACTTTCATCAGTGCTATTTATTCTAATTAACAGGCTTTGTGATTAAGGGGTCATTCTTAAAGAATTAGAAAAAAATTTGAACTCTAGCGTAAAGAGCGAGGTATTGACTAGGGGGTGAACCCCTTAATATACGTAATAAAAATATACGAATATAGAAGTTCGTTACGTAACTTAATTCGTAAGTTAGGTCAGATCAAAATTTCGAAAAAGTCGTTTAGCAAAAAAAAAGAGTAAAATTAATGTGCAAATTCCGTTTTAATTATTCATGTACCGTGAGCCAAAATTAAAGCTGCATTAATTCAAAAAACGTTCAGAAATTAAATTAAAAAAAAAACAAGTGTTTTTAACTGAAAGTAAGGAGCGACATCAAAACTTAAAACGAACAGAAAGTATTCCGTATATGAAAGGGGCTGTCCCCTCCTCAACGCCTCGCTCTTTACGCTAAGGTTTGACTCTGTCTCACAACTTTATTTTTTAAAACAATAAAAATCTTTAGCGTAAAGAGCGAGGAGTTGAGGATGGGGCAGCCCCTTGCAATTCCTATTAGGTCAGCTCGATTAGTTCGGTAAACTTTTTATAATATACGTTCGGTCCTACCTGTCTAAAACTGAAACTATTAATTTTTTAAGTTTTGAAATATTTGCAGTTGCTTAGTTTGTATCACAGTTTATAGACAGTAAGCTTATCGCAGATAATTTCTGGTCTTCGGTCTCGGTGCGAACAAAAAGCTCCTCCCACTTGTTTCTGCCTTAGCGGATTAGTTTGTTATCGTCAATCACTGAGAAATGGTTACCAAGTGCATTATTCGTAATAGCGGGTTTCCACTTGTTTCGTGTCCAAGAGAAATCTGACTTGTCTACCCGCGAAAAGATCTGATAACGCCTATGTTTCTATCTGCAAAAACGTTCTCCGGAGCACTCGCACCCCTATCCGGGTTTTTATAATGGGAGAGATAGAGAATGATCATACTGCTAATTCTTTAAACTGTGGTTTGTATATAGAATTGGTATATTCAGTACTAATTTAAAGCCTTTAGATTTGATTAACTGTAAAAATTTTTGTTCAAAATAAGTATTGAACTTAGGACATATTAGGATTGTTGGTTATCTTAGGAGTTTCTGACACTTTGTTTCTGTTAGGACTGAGGGTAACCATCTCCCCAGCTTATGTGCTAGCCATTCATTGTCTCTCTAGGGAACTGAATGTCTAACAAATTGCCAGGCTTTTTTCTTAAAATCGGACTACGACATACACAATTACATAACATTATTAGCAAAATTATGGCATGTAAATGAATTACCAGCAACTGACTAACCACCAAATTATTCAAAGGTTCGTACATAAAAAAGATAACCAGCAAAAAGGCTGTACATCAAAAAAGACTAGAAGAGTACCATCAAAAATACTAACCCAGAAATTATTTTGAGATTTGTACTTCTCATTTATCTCTGATTGTTTCCATGCGTTTAAGACAATGTTCATACGAATGTTCCATAAAAATCGATGATGATTAGCCAAAAATACTGAAAAATTTTGCCACAAATAAAAGATTTTTCTGAGAATCACAAATATAGCTTTTTATTCAACCTTCTTGAATGAAAAGTTACAACTAAAAAAAATGTTGAAATTAAATAATAATATTGGATGTAATTTCATAGCCAAGTTGGATTAAAACAACAAGAAATTCAATTGAAGGGACATAATATGGTGTACAAATTGTATGACACATTCCAGTTCTAAAGCTACACACAGGCCAAAACTTAAAAAAATGACAGCAAACGGAAAACGTAAAAAAAAAAACTCACGGAAAACAACAAAGGTACAGCTGCAACCCAGACCTGGGACCCCATGATTTTTCTGGTGCCCTCATTCCGTTTTACCCTTTTTTACTTTTAAAAAAAACTGTCAATTTCGTCAATTATTGGCGCCCTTGTCACATTTCCCCCCGCTCCAAGATTTTGCTTTAGATCCGCCGGTATTTTCCCATTATATGGGCACTTCGGCTATAGACAGTCGAATGAATGCAGTGACGGAGACTCGTAAAGCGGATAATTGTTATCTAAGTTGATCGAAGAGCGTTGTTTCTCATTGAATTTACAATATTTAAACTGTTGTTTTTTGGGGTTTAGGGGGAGAAAAAGGTACCTAGGTTATGTTAGGTTATGTATTTAATATATGCAATGCTTAACATCCACCCCCCCTCCCCCCTAACGTGCAAATATATATCTCAAATTTGTTTATAAACTATTATAAATACATCCTATTTTATTTATTAGCATTAACAGAACTTTGCGTCTTTTATATTTCTCATTAGTCCATCCTTATTGACTATACTGTTGTTCAGTTTGGTCTGGAACATTTTATGTTCACCTGAAACCTTGCGTGTTCTCCAGAATTGAGCTGTGCGTGCTATTTATGGAATCGATAGACTTGCCTCAGTTAGAAATATTTATCCGCGAGTCCGTATTTTAGCGTTTTCAGGGCTGTGGTTATTTTATAAGCTTCAACTAATGTATGATATTATTAATAATATTGCTCCAATGTGTCTTCGTCATATGTTTGAGACAGCTGCTGATATCCATGGGCGTTTAACGAGACAGGTTGGTATGTATAGAAGGCCGATTAGAGTGTTTGCGAGGTTTGCTTTCTGTGCTCGTAATATTCTTCCTGTGCTGTGGTCTCAGACGCCATCTTCTATTAGTGATATTGCTGAAAGGTCTGGCTTCCGTGAGCAGTTGAGGCACCATTGCCTGCAGGTTTATGAATTCCAATTTTTTTTTTGTTTTTGTTGTTTGTTTTTTCCAAGTATTTCTATATGTTTAATATGTTTTTTTTTGTTTTGTTGTGAAATGGGAACCCGAATGCACTGATGTAAATGGATGTAAGTTTTTTACAAATCATAATCTCTGTGGTAACTGCTTTACTCTCTTCTGTGGCGGGATTAATACTACTACTGCTACTACTAACAACTCACCGCATCACCAAGCCACCTGAGGCCAACACAGCTACGCACGCTCCTCCTTCACTCCAATCTATTCAAAGCCTCCCTTTTTACACCCTCCCCGAAAGTTGCCATTTCCTTTAAATCTTTTTATGACGTCCTCCCACCCCAGACGAGGATGACCTGCTTTCCGTTTAGCCCTAGACGGTTGGCAAAAAAGAACAATATTCGGCAATCTGTCATCCTTCATCCGCCCAACGTGTCCTAGCCATCTCAAACTTTCTTTCATTATAGCCCTAGAAAGCGGTATTGAACCACATTTTTTGTACAGCCTATTGTTTGAAATATGGTCAGTCAGCCGGGTATCCAGAACAATCCTTAAGCAATTTCTCTGGAAAACATCTAGCAAATCTTCATCCGCTTTTCGAAGCGCCCATGCTTCAGAGCCACATTTGACTACTGTAATCACTGTAGCTTCTAATATTTCTATTCTTGTTTTGCAGACTTATCTTCCTATTCTTCAAAACTTTTTTTTTAATTGTGAAAAAACACCCTGAGCCTTGGCTATTCTACTTCTAACATCTTCACTACCCCCACCATCTTTACTAATAATACTACCAAGGTAAGTGAAGCTGCCCACTTGATCAATCTTTTCATTACCCAACGTCACCTTTTCATCTTCACTTATTCCTAGCCTTAGTCTTCTTAACATTAATTTTCAAACCCATTCTATCACCCTGAACTCGCAAAACCTCTAAAAGTTCATTCATTTTTCTTCCACTTTCCTCTAGGATGCTTAGATCATCAGTATAATCTAAGTCCAGAAAAAGTTTTCCTCCTCATTTGATTCAGTGGTCTCAAATTGCCTTTCCTGCACTCTTTAATACAAAATCCATCTAAATAATCCATGTAAAGGGGCATAGAACACAACCCTGCTTAACTCCTGATTTGATACAAAAACCAGCTGCTAACCTCATTTCCTACCTTAACCGCAGCAGTCTTATTCTCGTACATAGCACTAATCACTTTAATATATTTGTCTGGTACACCCTACAAGGATAAAACCTTTGCTAAAGCTCTTCTATCAACAGAACCAAACGCTTGCCCATAATTTATAAAATAAAGCACCAAAGGTGTTTGACAACTTACCTTCTCTATTATTAACCTAAGAGTGAAAATTTGGTCGACGCATCCTGTACCTTTTCTAAAACCGAATTGTTCTTCTCTTAAAACTTTGTCTACGGCATCTCTCAGTCTAAAAAGTATCATATTACTAAGTAATTTGCTACCTACAGAGACCAGACTAATGCCTCGCTAATTACCACAGTCACTTTTATCACCTTTCTTATAAAGTGGCTTAATTAATGTTTTCCTAAAATCATTTGGTACTTCCCCTTTTTCAAAATTATATACATAATCTTCAGTAACTTATTTCTAACCTCAGAGCCACCATATTTAAGAAACTCATTTTCTACCCTATCAGCACCCGGAGCCAAATTATTTTTTAATTCTTTTAGTACTTTCGTTAATTCTTCCTCGCAAAACAAATCTTCCTTCGCATCCAAGGTATCAAAAACTTTTTCATTTTCCTCTATATCTTTACCTGCAACTCTATCTCAGTTTAGCAAATTCTCAAAATGTTCTGCCCATCAGTCTTTAATTCTTTCCGTATCGCTAATTGTGGCTCCATTACTATCTTTAACTGGGCCAAGTCCAGATTGACTACTCCCTCTCACTTTATTGGCATGGCAGTACAATATTTTACTGTTATGCCGTCTAGCTGCATCTTCCAGATCCTCGGCAATTAGCCAAAGAAAACAGGGACTCATTAACTGCTAATCAAACACATGGAAAGGATTAGTTCAATTCTGTGCCCCCCCCCCCAAAAAAAAAACCTAATTAATTGATATTTCTGTCATTTTTTCCCAACATCTAGCATCTCTGATATTATTCTCCGTTTCATAAAGTTATGTCTCACTCCTAAACGCATACCTCCACCCATTTCGTGTCTGAAATACCTTTTTTCTTCTTGGATTTAGTCAGCTTTGCCAATCAACTTTTTCAGTTTAATGTAAGTTTTGATGATGACAGGTAAGGTTAGATTAGGTTTGGTTGGGCTAGCTTAGGGTTTTAACACATTTCTGTTATAACCAAATTTAACATAGCCTAATCTAACCTAAACTAACCTAATTTAACCTAACCTAACTTTAACTTTTACCATCATAGCTTGCTTAAGACTGAAAAAGCTTTATTAAACCGGTACACCCAAAGACATGGAGGGCGGGAGGGGCTACTTGCCCTCCTATTTCTTTTCACTCTAAGAAAATGAACTACTACTTTTAATTTCCATTCAAACAGATCCTCTCTGAAGTTTGTACGAGCATTCCTTTCATAAGAATCACATATGGCCCCAGGACATAGCTTACAATGCCTGTCCCTGGGCCCTGAGGGGGATGTGTCGATACGGGAGTTTTTGTTATCTGATCTTTGAACTATTTTGAAAAAAGAGCTCTCTCAAAGTTCTTATCGGATTGGCTTGAGGAAAATAAGGCTCTCTTTTGATTCTTAAAAAGTGAACGAGAACTTTCAATTTCCAATCATATGAGCCCTCCGAAGTTTATACGAGCATACCTTCCATAAGAACCATATATGCCCCCAGAGCAATACTTGCAACGTCTTCCCCGGACCCTGGGGGGGGGGGGTGTCGACACAGTACTTTTTCTTATCTGACCTTTTTCTTATCTGAACTATTTTTAACAAAATGGCCATACGTAAAGGAGTTTTTGTTATATGATCTTTGAACTTTTTTAACAAAATGGCGACCTCAAATTTTATAAGATGTATTTGGGTAAAAAAGCTTGGGGGGGGGCAGTTGCTGTCCCATCACTTTTGACTCTTAAAAAGGGCACTAGAACTCTCGATTTCCAATGGAATGAGCCCCCTTTGAAGTTTATACGACAACCCCTTCTATATGAAGTGCCTCTGGGAAAAAAATTAAGGGAGTGTGGGGGGAGGCTAGCTGCCCTACAATCACTTTTGATTCTTAAAAGAATGAATTACAACTTTCAATTTCCAATCAAATGAGCCCTCTAGGAAGTTTATACGAGCATCCCGTCCAGAACAACCATATATGCCCCCAGGACAACACTTACATCGCCTATCCCCCGGGTCCTGGGGGGAGTTTTTGTTATCTAATTTTAGAACAATTTCCAAAAAACTGGCTAACCCAAAATTTGTAGCGAATGGGATTGGGGAAAAAAGAGCGGGGGAGCTAGTTGCCCTTAACTCTCTTGACTCTTAAAAAGTGAACTAGAACTTTCAATTTCCAATCAAATGAGCCCTCTATGAAGTTTATACAAGCATCCCTTTCATAAGAACCACACATGCCCTTAGGGCATAACTTAGAACGTCTTCACATTTTTTTCTTATCCGACCTTTGAACTATTTTTAACAAAATGTCTATCTCAAAATTTTCATCAGATGGGTTTGTAAAAGGAAGGCGTGGGGGGGCTAGCTGCCCTCACATCTCTTTTGACTATTAAATAGTGAGCTCGGACTTTCAATATCCAATTAAATGAGCCCTCTCTGAAGTTTATAAAAGAATCCCTTTCATACGAACAATATATGCCCCAGGACATAACTTAAAACGCCTGCCACCGGGGCCTGGGGGGGGGGTGATGACACCTGACTTTTTTCATCTGACTTTTGAGCAGTTTATAACTTAATGGCTATCTCAAAATTTTTATTGGATGCATTTGGGGGAACAGGGGCGTGGGGGGCCTCCCATCTCTTTTGACTTAAAAAAACTGAACTAGAACTTTCAATTTCCAATCAAATGAGCCATCTCTGAGGTTTTTACAAGCATCCCTTCAATAAGAGCTATATATTCCCCCAGGGCATAATTTACAACACCTGCCCTTGGGCCCTGGGGGCTGTGTCGATCCCGGAGTTTTCGTTATATGGTCTTTGGACTATTAAAAAAAAGCTGTCTCAAAGTTCTTATCGGATGGGTTTGAGGAAAAAGGGCGTGGAGAGGGAGGCTAGGTGCCCTCCAATCTCTTTTGACTATTAAAAAGTGAACTAGAACTTTCAGTTTCCAATCAAGTGAGCCCTCTTTGAAGCACCCCTTCCATAAGACCCATATATGCCCCCAGGGCATAACTTACAACGCCTGCCCCCGGGCCCTGGGGAGTTGTCTCGACACCGGAATTTATGTTGTATGATCTTTGAACTATTTTTAACAAAATAGCTATCATAAAATTTTTATTCGATGCATTTGGGAAAAATAGGTTTGGAGGGGGGGGAGGCTGGCTACCCTCCAATATCTTTTGACGCTTAAAAAGTGAACTAGAACTTTCAATTTCCAATCAAATTAGCCCTCTCTGAAGTTTATATGAGTGTTGTATGTTTTTGTTATGATTGTTCATTTAATTTCTGTTTGTTTTGGGTTTCATTTATTCTTTAATAGTAATTTCATGTCGTTGTATTTATTCTAATTAACGGCCTCTGTGATTAAGGGGTCATTCTTAAAGAATTTGAATAAAATTTGAACAATAGCGTAAAGAGCGAGGTATTGACTAGGGGTGAACCCCCTAATATACTTAATGAAAATATACGAATATAGAAATTCGTTACGTAAGCTAATTCGTAAGTTACGTCAGATGAAAATTTCGAGAAAGCCATTTAGCCAAAACAAGTAAAATTAATATGCAAATTTCGTTTTAATTATTCATGTACAGTGAGCCAAAATCAATGCTGCATTAATTCAAAAACGTTCAGAAATTAAGTAAAAAACAAGTTTTTTTTTAACTGAAAGTGAGGAGCGACATTAAAACTTAAAACTAAAAGAAATTACTCCGTATAGAAAAGGGGCTGTCCCTTCCTCAACGCCTCGCTCTTTACGCCAAAGTTTGACCCTGCCTCACAACTTTATTTTTTTAAAACAATAAAAAACTCTTTATAATAAAAAATTCTTAAAACAATATATATATATATATATATATATATATATATATATATATATATATATATATATATATATATATATATATATATATATATATATATATATATATATATATATATATGATCGGATTTCAATGCTGATATCAAATATATAACTTTCATCAAGTTTAGTGTTACCCATCAAAAGTTACGCGCCTGAAAAAATTTGGCTGATTTTCAAAAAAAGGGGGAAAGACGCCCTAAACGTTATATAACCTTAATGAAAATCACACCATCATATTCATCGTATAAGGGGACCCTACTGTTGAGATTTCAAGCTCCTATCTACAAAAATGTGGAATTTTGCATTTCTTGCCAGAAGAAAGATCATGGATACGGGTTTATTTGGTTTTTTTTTTTCCAGGGGTTATCGTATCGACCCAGTGGTCCTAGAATGTTGTGGGAGGACTCATTGGAACGGAAATTAAAAGTTCTAGTGCCCTTTGTAAGTGACCAAAAAAATGGAGGGCAATTAGGCCCCCTCCCATGCTAATTTTTTCCCAAAGTCACCGGATCGAAATTTTGAGATAGCCATTTTGTTCAACATGGTTGAAAATATGAGAACTATGTCCTTTAGGATGACTTAATCCCCGAAGTCCCCTGGGGGAGGGCTGAAAGTTCTGAACTTTACCCATTGTTAACATATAGTATAGGTTATTAGGAAGTATACAGACGTTTTCAGGGGGGATTTTTTCTGGTAGTAGGGGAGTCGGTGGGTCAGGGGTTATGTGGGAGGATCTTTCTATGAAGGAAGTTTTCATGGGGGAAGGGATTACTTTGAAGGGGGCGCCGGATTTCCCAGCATTATTTAAAAAAAAGATCAGAAATTAAATATAAAAAAACAAGTTTTCCAACTGATTTAAGGAGTAACATCAAAACTTAAAACAAACAGAAAATATTACGTGTATGATTGGGTTCACGCCCTAGTTGGGTTCACCGCTCTTTAAGCCAAAGCGTTTTTAGTACTTTCATAAGAGCTATTTATTCTAAGTAACGGCCTTTGGGATTAAGGGGTCATTTTTAAAGAATTGAAACAAAATTCGAACTTTAGCTTAAAGAGCGAGGTATTGACTAGGGGGCGAGTCCCCTAATATATGTATTAAAAATATATGAATATAGAAGTTCGTTACGTAAGTTACGTATATTTATTACTAATAAAAAACGTTCGTGAATAAAATTAAACAAGTTTCGAGAAAGCCATTTAACCAAATAAAAGTAAAATTAATGTGCAAATTTTGTTTTAATTATTCTTGTACGGTGAGCCAAAATTGAAACCTGCATTAATTCAAAAACATTCAAAAATTAAATGAAAAAAACAAGTTTTTTTTAACTGAAAGTAAGGAACGACGTTAAAACTTAAAACGAACAGAAATTATTCCGTATATGAAAGGGGCTGTCCCCTCCTCAACGCCTTGCTCTTTACGCTAAAGTTTGACTTTCTCACAACTCTTATTTTTTTTAAACAATAAAAAACTTTAGCGTAAATAGCGATGCGTTGAGGAGGGGACAGCCCCTTTCATATACGGAATAATTCCTGTTCGTTTTTAATTTAACCTCGTTCCTTACTTTCATTTAAAAAAAACTTTTTTTTTTCATTTAATTAGTTCCGAGAGCTAGTCTTTGATAATGTAAGGTATTGTCTGATTGTCAGCAAGTAAACACTTTCGAACTTCTACCTCTTGCCTAAAAATTATTGCGAAGCAAAAGATACAAAAACTACATATATATTACTCCCGACATCCCTATACATTCTCCAGCGATATACTGAAAGCTATTTATAATTACACAGTCCTAAAAAAAATTGTAGGCAATTGTAGGCAATTGTGAAATTGTAGGCAATAAAGGCATGATAATTTTTTAGGCCAGAAAAATTTATAACATAATTAGAAAAGGGTTTTATAAGCTCACCTGCAGCTATGGATACTTAGGTATCAATTACCGACAAAGGACCGGTCGGCATACTGTATAATTTAATTATTAATACCAGAATGTCCATAGCTGCAGGTGAACTTAAACATCTTCTCAAACAATGTAGACATGTAACAACGACTTTCAGGATGCCGAATAAAGCATCATATGCTTTCTATTGATTACTCTGTTCCTTTCTTTCACATGGTTTAAAGAAATATTTATTCCCAACAAAAAATATAGCTTTTGTTATACGTCGCTTGACTCACAAATAGCATGTTAACTTTTGTAATTTTTTCATGCCCTCGTGAACTATTTGGTTGAAATGTAAAGTCAGTGCCTTGACGTTCACCTCTTTTGGATGGCGTAATATTTATAATGAACCTACTTAGTTCCTTTGCTTTCTAATATCAAACAGCTTTCTAACAATATGTGCTTTCTTGTCACTAAACATTAAGTTTTCCCTTTTTCCCACAGACTTTGCTTTCAAATGATTTCTTAGATAGCCAATTTAAGCCAGTAAAATTTCGTAGCTAAGGTGACAGTACTTATATGTGCGTCTTTCCATGTTTTTGAAGTTCGTTTCACCTTGGAAACAGGGTCAAAAGTATTCCGTTGGCACTTTATTAATAATCCATCTCCAAACCTGCTGTAATTTGTAATCTCTTCCGGTAAATTGTTGATAACGTATAGCTAATACGGATCTATTATGTGGTAAGCCTTGGGCGTATCTAGGATGATATGCCAGGGGATTAGGCTTATTTTGGGGATCCAAGTGTAGAAATATGGCTGTTATATAATCAAAAAGATTTTTTATGCGGACTTTAAGTTGTTCGGGATAAGGATTTGGTTCTGGACATGAAAACTCTTTTCTTGTCTGTGTAACTAGTATAAACTGACTTTAACTACTGACTCAACGAGGCTTACGGCCTTTTTAGATATTTACTTTTTAGATATTTTATGGTAGACCAGGAGCTTTCTTTCAATGAAATCACAAGCAATAAACTAATAGTTAATTATTTAAAAAATTGTAACATCTCTCGATGTTAAGTTTGTTCAAAGCAAAAACTTGTCATGTGAAATGGCTTGAAAAACAGGAAAGATACACTCTCCAAAAAAAAATTTAAGTACGAAATTAATCATTTAATTATTTAGTATTAATTATTAGAAAATAAAATACTTAAATGTTGAATGGGAATAACGTAATTAATTTATATAATCAAAAGTATTTGTTTTTAAGCGGTCTTTAAGTTTTTGGAGGGTTGGGATAAGGTTCTGTGCCTGACTTCTCTTGATGTAAAATCCAAATTTCTCTCGATGTGGAGCCAAAACTTTTCTTGTGAAGGGTCTTGAAAAATTGGGATGAGGATGGAATATCCAACTTTGAAAAAAACTTTAATTTATACTAAATTACTTAATTAATAGCTAAATTTAATTACTTAATTAATAAAAAATTTAATGCTTAAATGTTAACTGAGAATAATGTCATTATGTTGCCCCCTTACAACAAGCGTAACTATGTTGTCCACAACTCACGGTTGTGTGGGCTTGAGGTTGAAGCTCCTATTTGAGTTAAATGGGTATCATAAGTCTGAGGTGCCACTCATTTAATGTGAAAAAATCACACCTTATATAGCTTCCGCATCCTCCATAGGTTCAGCCAAGAACCTATGTTCTTACCAGCGTAATATCCTGCTCCGTAAAAAAAAATAAATCTTACATAGCTTCCGCACCTTACATAGGTTCAGCCAAGAACCTATGTTTTTACCACCGTAATATCCTGCTCCATAAAACTAACGCAATAATTTATTTTACGGATGGTTCGCAATTTGAAAGGAAATCGTAAGATCGATTAGCAGTATATCAGTATACACCTAATGTGGATAATCAATTACCATTTGAATAGATTTGCTACGGTCTTTCAAGCTGAAATCAAGGTTGCAGCGATATTTGCAACCTAGTATAGAGCGGACCAAAGCCTATAGTAACCAAAAGTTAAAAAATGCATTTTTAAGAAACTGTCTAGTTAGACAAAATTGCAGCTGTTTTGTGCTGTAAAATAGCTTTTGTACGGTAGGCCTACATTGTACTGTAAGAATTGTAACAGAAAAATGTTATTTGTCATTTGTAGCTTTTTCACTAATACTAATTATTATTTGATTAATTTTAATAGTAAAATGTTGTTTTGAAAACAAATTTGCAAGTATTTTGATGAAGAGCATGAAGCGCCTTGAAAATGATGTCTGATCAAAACGAATATTGCACCATTGGAATTGTTATTATTGAATGCGTTTTACAGGAAACTTACAACCCCCGCCTTTAACAACAAAGAAAATATTTTTTATTTGGGTAGCAATGTTGATTTTCTTCGTCGGTTTTCTTTTTTTTCTTTGTCGCTTCTTTTGTTTTCTTTCTTCGTCCCTATTGCGGCCCTGCAATATCACACAGCCTTGTTTAAAGGCTCATTTATAAGCTAGCTTTTTATACATTTAATCACGATTTTTATTACTTTGATTTGATAACGACATCAAAAAGGGCGTTAACACGTAAAGGCGTTAACACGTAAAGGGCGATGACACGTAAAATGTGCACTTTGGGTGCCGTTTTTGGAATGGAAAGGCTGGGAAGAATGAAAGGATAGACCTACTGTTACGTATAATATCTACGGTTGAAAACCCTCTGCCTGAGGTTTAAAATTTTTCTTCTTAAGATTTAAAATTAAGTTTTTAAGGTTTTAATTAATGTCTTAAGGTTTAAGATTTTCTGAGGCTAAAAATTTTCTTCTATATAGCCCCCTTCTAGCCCCCTTAATATTTTTCATAAATCGTCTACACACTAATAGAACTAGCACGCTACTGTGAAATTGTAGAGAGGTGTTTAAATTGTCATTTAAAAGAAAGTTTTTATATTTATGTGATTTTCATAATTTCGTCTTGATAAAGTGAAGTCTAAAAAACTAGCATTTTACCGAAAATGCAAAATCGACGCAGCAAAATATGGTTAGGAGCAGAAAATAGGTGTCCTGCAGAAAATAAAAGACCAATCTAAAAGGCTCTCAATAATTTATCACAGGCAAAAGAATAAGTGAATTTTAGTATACAATTGTATTTCTCTCTTTAAGTAAGTAAGATCAGTTTTCAGTAAAGTCCTTGTTTTTCAGAATTCTAGAAATTTAGCAAAATATTTTGAGTCAGTTTATTTCTACCAATATTGCAAATATTTGCTGTATCAAGTGTTGTTTGTTTTAAATTTCATCTTCAGGTTTTCCTTTCATCGGAAAAGCATGGTTTTTTAATTGATCTATGGAACTGAGTGGGCAGCTAAGACACTAATGCGAAAGTATTGTACAGGTAGGAACATATGTTTTCTAACTGACAACCAAGAATTTCAAGGGTATTCAGAATATAAAGAGTTGGCAAAGAAGTGCATTGAAATGCTTTGCAGCACTCAAGAGTCTACAGACCAAAGAACATAAGATTACTCTGATGTAGGCCTCAAGTCATCCCAAGATTGAAGCTAATGAGATGGCAAATGAAGCAGCCATGGCTGAGGCGTCACTGAGAGAATATGAACTAGATCTTATCATCTCCATTTCTTAGGGCTGCTGGAAAGCAGCAGTGAAGAGATGGAAAAATGGAACGAAACGGACACATGAAGGTGGGATGTAATGAAATAAAGGCAGTACTCCCGAAGATTAATCCCAAGCTCAGTAAAAATATACTACGACTAAGGAGGTCAGAGATAAGAATGGCAACTGAAGCTATAACATTAACTGAAAATTTTGAGAAGAACCATATCTGAATTGGAAGGGGTGATTCCCTTTCATACCAGAAACGCAAGACAGCCGTTGAAACGCGGAGACATCCTGTTTGAAAATTGTCGAACTAGATTTAGACACAGGCTAGAGTTTTTCCGTCTTTTAACAGTCAAGCTTGAGGATATTGTGGGAAGAGGAAGGGTTCTACAGCTGGTAAAGTATGTGGCAAGGGTGCTGGAATAAAATTATTCTTGGATTCCCCTAGCCAACGATGAAGCGTTTCTTTTCTGGAATGCAGAGGTAGTGAATCTTTGAGGCCCAAACCTCGACCTAGAGGTTATTAGGAGCTTGCTCCGTCACAAATTATAATTTTTGAAATATCTATGTAAGCTTTAATTTATATACTACTTTTAAATTGATTTATTTTTTATTCAGGCTCATATGAGTTGTACATATAACCTGGAAGGATGTTGGTGCTAGGGTTAAATTTTTTATTTTATTATTTTGTTTTAAACAACCACCACAAAGGCAGGCTTGTGGTATTTACAGACTGTTTTTAAAAAATTAGACATACGGGGGACACATTTGGAATTTTATTGGTTGTGCAATGAATTATATATGATTCATTACAGATGAAATGTTAATCAGAGGGCTAACATTGCCAATTATCCCTGGCCACAACCTTATAATCATAGGCAGCGCAATAGCGCTGCCTAGGTAAAGAGCGACGTGGGTACAATATATTTTGTTTTTCTTGGTTTTAGACCAGGGCACTTCGTATCGAAGGAGTTGTCGTAGAAACATCGAAAAGGCCTCATTCGATTGGGAATTGAAAGAGCTAGTGCTCTTTTTTATAGTCAAAAGTAATTGGAGGGCAACTAACCCCTCTCCCACGCCCACCATTTCCCTAAACACATCCAATCAAAATATTGAGATCGCGATTTTTTCAACGTTCCAAAACTAAAGATCCGGAAACTATGTATTTGAGGATAACACCCCCCTCCACTGCAGACTTCAGGACAAGGGTTGTAAGTCATACCCTGGGGGCACATTTTTATAGATAGCGTTTCAACTTAATAGCCATTTTCCTCAACGTATTTGAAAGGTCTGGAAATTATATCTTTAAGAATAACACATCCCCCCAGCCCTCAGAGCAAGGGTTATAAGTTATGCCCTGGGGGCATATAAGGTATATATATGGAAAGGGAGCTCGTATAAACTTTGGAGGGGGTTCCTTGGGATGGTAATCAGAAGTTCTAGTGCCCTACTTAAGATTCAGAGTGATCGGAGGGTGGATATTCCCCCACACCTCGTATTTTCCGAAATGCATCTGATAGAAATCTTTAGATGGTCAATTTTTGTCGTAGAAACTTTGAAAACAGCTCATTTGATTAGAAATTGAAAGGGCTAGTGCCCTTTTTAATAGTCAAAAGTGATTGGAGGCAACTAACCCCTCCTCCCAAGCCCACGATATCCCCAAACACATCCAATTAAAATTTTGAGATACCCATTTTGTTCAATGTAATTGAAAGGTCCAGAAATTATGTCTTTAAAGATGCCACCCCCTCCACAGCCCTCAGGGCAAGGGTTGTAAGATATGCCGTGGGGACATAAAAGGTATATACATAAAGGGTGATCGTAAAAACTTCGGATGAGGCTCATTGGATGGGTAATCAGAAGTTCTAGTGCCCTTTTTAAGATTCAGAGTGATCGGAGGATGGATACCCCCGCCCCCACACACACCTCGTATTGTCCCGAAATGCACCTAATAGAAATTTTGAGATAGCCATTTTGTTCAATGTAATTGAAAGATCCAGAAATGATGTCTTTCAAGATGACACCCCCACAGCCCTTAGGGCAAGCGTTGTAAGTTATGCCGTGGGTACATGAAAGGTATATACAGAAAGGGTGATCGTAAAAACTTCGGAGGAGGCTAATTGGATGGGTAATCAGAAGTTCTAGTGCCCTTTTCAAGATTCAGAGTGATCGGAGGGTGGATACCCCCGCCCCCACACACACCTCGTATTGTCCCGAAATGCACCTAATAGAAATTTTGAGATAGCCATTTGTTGTCGCAGAAACTTAAAAAAGAGCTTATTTTATTGAAAACTGAAAAGGCTAGTGTCCTTTTAATAGTCGAAAGTGATTGGAGGGCAACTAACACCCTCCCACGCCTACCATTTCCCTACAAACAACCAACCAAAATTTTGAGATGGCCATTTTGTTCAACATAATTGAAAGGTCCAGAAATTTTCTTTTTTATGATGACAACCCCTCCCCCCCCACCCCAAGCCCTCAGGGCAAGAATTGCAAGTCATGCTCTGAGGGCATATAAGGTCTATATAGAAAAGGTGATCATACAAACTTCGGAGGGGGCTTATTGGATTGGTAATAATAAGTTCTAGTCCCCTTTTTAAGATTGAGAGTGGATAAGACAAAGGGTGGATACCCCCCCCCCCCCCAAACCTAGTATTTTCTCGAAATGTATCTGATAGAAATTTTGAGTTGGTCATTTGTTGTCGTAGAAACTTTGAATAAATTGAAAGGGCTAGTACCCTTTTTATTGTTCAAAAGTGATTGCAGGTCCCCCCCCTCCCCCCACCCTGCTCATCAATTTCCAAAACACAACGAATCAAAATTTTGAGATTTCCATTTGGTTCAGCATAGTTGAAAGGTCTGGAAATTATGTCTTTGACAACCCCCTTACCTTCTCAAGACCAGAACATAATTTGCACTTTACTGAAAAAATGGCTGTGGATTGTCAGCTTAGTATACATATACTAATATTTATTCCTTAGACTTATTTTAGAATTCAATATTTTTTTTTATTTATGAAAGTTGAAAAGTTAAATTGTTTTAAACGTAATTAAGAGTCAACTTTTAAGACTCAGAAGTGAATGGAGGGACGTCAGCCCCCCCCCCATGCCGTTGCTTTCCCAAAACATATCCGATCGGAATTTTAAGAGAGCTATTTTATTCAGTATTGTTGAAAGGTCCAGTATTGGGGATGTCAACCTCCCCACAGTCCTCAGGACAAAGGCTGTAAGTAAGGCAACTCGTTCATTGTTTACACATACTATATGTTATTGAGAAAGGTAAGCATATTTGAACTTTACTTTCTAAGAAGACGAAGGGTATTCAGGTGAGCCTTTCAGAGAATTTTGAGGCGAGTGTTGAACTAAATCAAAACACGTTATGTGTATACGGATTTTCAAAAGGGTACAACACTGGAATAACTGAGCATATTAATTTGGAAAATTCAGGAAATGATAAGAGAGATGATCAAAAAGGCTATATTTGCATGCTATCAATACTACTACAACTGCCACCACTATTGCTACCATACTACTCCATTTACAATATTGAGGACAAATTTGAACTAAATTAAAAGACGCTATGTGTAATCTCACTGTCAAAATAGCGTATCTCAAGAATTGATTTGAGTATTAAGTTGGAACTTGCAGAGAATGCAGAGACCATGTCACCAAAAGGCAATATATGCACATTAGTGTTAATACTACTCTTACTGCTACATTGACTACTACTACTACTACTACTACTACTACTTCTAATGCAACTACTTGTAGGGCTAAGAGCATTGAGATGAAAATTTCAAGAAGTATATAAACATATAGGTTATCAAAATGACATTGTATTAAGTTGAAACCTCTAGAACTTGATGAGAGGGATGTCCAACTAATCAAAAGGCAATAGATTAATACTACTGCTGCAAGTAGTACTACAGCTATTCAATACTATTACTAGTAATATCAATACTATTACTGTGACTACTATTACAACTATGCCTAAGGGCATGTAGGTGAAATTTTGAGGGGAGAAGATGAACTGACTCAGAACACGTCCTCTGTATGCAGGTTCTCAAAAAGGGTGTAACAGAAATATTCTAGGAACAGTTAGGTGTGTGAAGTCGAAACTAACAGGGCTTGTTGTGAGGGATGTTGAGCTAATCAAAAGAAAATATTCGCATCCTATTGCTTCTGCTTCTACTCATGCTAATACTACTGTTGCTATTATTACTACCTCTATTACTGCTACTGCCACTAAAGCTTAGGCTACTACAATTAATTCTAGAGCTACTACTATTACTACTATTACTACTACTACTACTACTACTACTACTACTACTACTACTACTACTACTACTACTACTACTACTACTATTACTACTACTACTACTACTACTACTACTACTACAACTACTACTACTACTATTAAAACTAAGGATATTAAGGTGATAAATTTGGGATATGTACAAACTAAATGGAACAAAATCGAAAACACACAATGCCCACACAGTTTGTCAAGCGGACGCGTCAGAAATTCTTCAGGAATGGTTGATGGTGTGTATTAAGCTGAAACTTTCAGCGTGTGTTGAAGGGGATTTTGAAGAAACAAAAGATGCTATGCCCATACTGTTACTAATGCTGCTATAACTATTGCTACTGCGCAAGCTAGGGGTATTAAGGTGAAGATTTTGACGAATATTTAGGCGGATGTTGAACTAAATAAAAAAAAAAACTATGAGAATGTGGACTTTCAAAAAGGTGACAAAGCAATATCTGAAGAACAACTTATATTATTAATTTAGACCTTAAAGGGTAAGTTGTGGGGGATTTTGAACTGGCCAGAAGGCACTATATGTATACTTTTAATACTACCACTTCAGTTAATATAACTAATGACGCTAAAGGTATTAAGATGAAACTTTTAGGCAACGTTTAAGAGTTTCAATTAAAGGAAAAAACTGTAGGCATGCAGGTCTTCAAAAGGGCATATAAGCAATATTATAGGCAGCACTACTCTGTCCTAGGTAGAAATATCATTGAAACCTCAAAGGAGCTAATTTAATTCAAAATTAAAAGTTCTGGTTCCCATTTTAAGAGTAACAAGAGATTGGAGGGCAAGCAGCCCTTCTCTCAGTCCACTTCATTTTCCAAACGCCTCCAGTTAAAATTTTGAGACAGCCATTTTGTTCAGCATAGTAGAATGGTCCAGCAACTATGCCCTTAGGGATATTATGCATGCCAACCCCCCACAATTATGCAATTGGCCCATTATGCCTTAAACTAAATGTTACTTTAAAATAAATCAAAAGGCATTGCGTTTATGGCTGCCAATAAAAAACCTCAGCAATATATTGAGAACGAATGGGGGTAATAAGTTCAAACTTTTGGGGATACTACTATTACTACTTCTGCTCTTACAATTAAAATAAATAATAAGAGTGTAAGTGTATCCAGGGGCTCAAAGAGAATAGATAGAATCTTTTGAGAATAATATTAAGTTTTATTTTTCAGGTCAACTTTACAAGCTATAAAATTAAATTATAAAATACTGTTTGTGTCAGAATTAACAATTGTTGAAAAATTTTCTCCAACATACAAATAGCATACTATAACCCATACTATGAATTATTATAGAAAAAAATATAGAATGTTATTTTTTCCATGAAAAAGACTATGTAAATAAAAAAACGAACAGAAACTAATTCCAAAAACTTTTTCCACAAAACAAGTTTTACAAAGAAAAGTAAAGAGTTCCATTATGCCAAGAATCAGCAAAAATAAAGTCAAATAATCTTCCAAGCGGAAAACTACCACGAATCACTATCAATAAATAAATGAAACTCAAAACGAACAGAAATTACAATAAATAGCCAAGTCAAATTCAAAACGAGCAAAAATTAACATGAGTAGGGGTAATAACCCCCAAGCCTTGTCAAGCCCAGAACACAATTTGCGTTGTACTGAAAACAAAGTACGTTTTGTGGCAGTTTTCTGCTTGGAAGATTATTTGACTTTTTTCTCATTCTTGGCATAATGGAGCTCTCTACGTTACTTTGAAAAACTTACGTTGTGGAAAAAGTTTTTTGAATTAACTAACAATAAAGATTATATGTATATTTGGGCAAAGCTAATATTGAAAACCTTTTCCTACGTTTTAGACTCATCTTCTTACCAAACATGTGACTCAATTTTTGTTGGAGTGATAAAACTTGTTCAGCGACAACTGCCTGAAAAACTGACGCTACTTGATGCTCTTAGTGACATCTACATCACAAAGCACACACCCGATGCCAAGATAATCAATTCCGACCATAGGTAAGCTCATGGTCTGCCTTTAATCCGTCTTTTGAGTGATACTCAATCGGGGTAAAACTTAAGAAAATGTAGGTGAAAGGCGAGAATTTTATTTTAATCAAATTTTTTAAATGTAGATACAACAAAAACATGTTTTTCAACATCTAGGGGAGGGAGGGTGCACTTTTTTTCAATACCCAATAGGTCTAGGTGTATGAATGACTTCCTAATTGTTATACGTAGAAAATCTTTGTAATTTCGAACAAATTATGTTCAGGCGCATTGTTTTGATCCGGGGGCTGTTTTTTTGCTTTTAGCTCCGGTCTTTCCCTGACTGCGCAGTTTTTTTTTTCTGGTGCACTTTTTTTTCAATTTTTAATAGGTCTGGGTCTATGAATGATGATTTCCTAATTGTTATCATACAAAATCTTCAGGATTTTGAGCAATTTATGCTCATGTTTATTGTCATGATCCTGGAGCTGCTTTCTTGCTTCTAGCTCCGGTCTTTCCCTAGATGCGCATTTTCCTTCTAGTCCCTGAAGAAGTAAAAAAAATAAATGCTGCAATCCATCATACTTCATCCGACCCCAGAGTAAGAAAGTTATTTTCATTGTGTCTTATTCTCATGATGCTAGAGGTGATATCTTGCTCTTGTCTTTTTGTAGTCACAAAATTGTTATTTTTTTTTAAATCTCACCTCCTTTCCTCTCAGTGACGATGACTTAAAAAAAAAACAAAAAAAAATAAAAACCTAAATAAACAAAAAACTCTAAAAACTTAAAAAAAAACAAAAAAAAAACTCTAAACCTTAGACGTGACTTAGCCTTTCTTTTATTTACTAATAGCCAAACCGGGCGCATTTCAAACCATTTTATACACCAAAAAACACTCCCTAAAAAATGCCTTTCCCGAAATCAAATTTTTCCTCCTACCAGAGGCAGCCCTTCTTACTGCGGAATTTCTAACCATTTCCTTAATTTTTCTTAAATTTAATTTTTCCAGAAACCCTTTTGTTCTAAAAAAAATGAATAATAAAAAATTTTAATCATAAAAAAACTAACCAACTTAATTAATAAAAATAAGAAAATAAAATAAAAAAATTCATCATTATAACTTTCTTCTACACAAATACTCATCACAATATATATATAAATAAAAATACAAAAACATGTAAGAAAGTTATAATGATACGTAATCCAAATTCTCCAATCGACTTCTCTCAATGAACTCAACTTCGGCTGCTATTTAAACAACAAAAAATAAACCGTTTTTAGCTTCATAAAAAGAATAACACAGGCAACACCGTTCTCAATGACTGGCAGATCTTTCAAAAATGTATCACACCTAGACCCCCTTCTTCTATAATCACATACAATATTTTAATAGCAAGCTTCTCCAACATATCCCTGTTGAAAATACAACACCGAATGCTTCTTTCTGCGTTCTTTGCAAGTTTTTTTTTTCTAGACTGAAAACCGGTGCCAGATAAACATAGAAGTGGGAGTGCATACGTGTTAGATCAGACTAATCGTTCGAAAATTGACACAAAATGTGTTCTTTGATGAGCTGTCAACAAACCTTCAAATTTTTGCACATGGTGTTCCCATAAACTGTTGACATCGACCATTCTCTCAAAAAGTAGTCCAAAACTCGCAATGACTCGGCCTTCATAACCCAAACATAATCATCCAAACCTGTATTCTCTAGTACATTAAGGAACTAGCTCTGTGTCCTATTTATTTTAAAGTGGAAATGCCCCTCATGCCAGCTTAGGACTCAACAATCTCCGAAAGGTCAGCCAAACTTCCATGTAGAAATGATCTGTCATCTACAAAGATCAATGGTTTTACGGAAAAATTCGGGAATTATGTATATACCCTGGATTCACCGTTTTCCATACTTGAATAGTTGGTCGATGTAATGTTCGAATAAATAATGGGCGCTAGGATTACTTTACTGCACTGCCATCTCAAACTTCGGTTTTCCACTTAGACAACCATTAGTGTTTACGCAGAAATAAAACCTTGCCTTTATAGAAATGATCCAGTCACACTTCCTTTGCTACTGCTCGTACAACTAATACTGCTACCACGGCTACTCTTCAGTTCTGGCTCAGTCCGAAGTGTGTGCTCAGTGCCAAAAAAAACTAGACCTTTCCGATTCTGCGAAATATCAATTTATTTCCTAATTCCGTGCAAAATCAGCTAAGTCCAAGCTGCAGAATTTCGATGACCTCGGTTCGAAAGCAAGCTAATTGCTGAAACAGTAAGAAACCCAAGTCCTCATTCGATTCGAATTACCGAAGTCTGGATTCGGTGAAATGTACGTCTAATATCATACTTTATTATTAAAAGCAATCCAAGTCCTAACCTGTTGCAAAAACAAGCTAAGTCCATGCTATGAAAATTTGGGGACACGTTGGAAAACGACTCAAGAGCTCACTACACACGCGGTGCAAAAATCGATATAAGTTCAATTTGGGAGCTGATTTGGTGAGCGTCACAGGTATGTCCAAGCTACACCGTTTTTGAACTGGCAGGGAATTTTAGAGCGAAAGAGGACCAAAGACCCCTTTAATAACCACTGATCCCCCAACACTTTGCCAGCTTTTTAGCAAATAGGCGCGCAGGACACACCTTGTTTGCCCAAAAATTATGTAATGATTTCTTATCTGTATAGGTGGGGAGCAAAAGTGGCCACTGGTAACTCCAGCAAACCACCTCCCCTCTCCCAACACCAGATTTTAGTAGAAATCCAAAAATGTTACACTTTTATTCGAACAGGAATGAAGCAAGTATTTTCAACCTGCATAATTGAGGCACGAGATGTTCTTACGGTCTCTCGGCATCAAACCCCTTCGCGAAATGTTCAGTACTTTTAGTTTTAAAAACTTTAAACATTTTTAACTTATTCTAAACACTTTCTGTCAGGATTTTTATTTCACAATAACACTAAAAATTCACAACATCTGTAATATATATATATATATATATATATATATATATATATATATATATATATATATATATATATATATATATATATATATATATATATATATATATATATATATATATATATATATATATATATATATATATATATATATCTATATATATATATATATATATATATATATATATATATATATATATATATATATATATATATATTATATAATATATATATATATATATATATATATATATATATATATATTATATATATATATATAATATATATATATATATATATATATAATATATATATATATATATATATATATATATATATATATATATAGAATTTAGAAGCGGCATTAAAAAGGTCGAAAATATTGAAATTCGAAATGAAATCAAACTAAAGTTTAAATAAGAGCTTCTTTGCGTTTTGATATTTCTAGAGAATTAATTAAAAAAAAACTTCCCGAAAAATAAGTTTTTAAAAGAAAAGTAAAGGCCATTTTAAACTTAAGCTCAGGAGATACAAATACCTGTTAAAATTCAAAATCAAAACGACCAGAAATTACTATTAAAGAATAAATGAAACCCAAAACGAACAGAAATTAAATAAAAAATCATAGCAAAAAACAAACAACAAGTAATAATATAAATGAATAAATAGATTTTAAAGCGAGTAATGCTTAGATTGAATATGAAAATCAAGCTTAAAACGAAAACAAATATTTTGCTATTAAAGTTTAAATGAAACTTAAAACGAACAGAAATTAAATAACAATCAATGCGAACAAACATACAATATATATTAATGTAAATGAATAAATAAATCTTAAAACGAGTGAAACTTAAATTGAATATGCAAATCAAGTTTGAATCGAATAAAAATAACTACAAACAAGAGTTTGGGTATCGTCTCACTGCAGAAGCCTAAAACCTACTGCGTCATCGGTGCTTTACTGAAAACAATTCTTTGAAATATTTTCACTTTTGTAACTTTAAGAAATCAAAAATTAATTAAGATTTTAGGAAATAAATATCAGCATATGTATATTAAATTGACAATGCACATTTTTTTTCAGTAAACTCATTTGAATTTTTTTTTAGTAAAGTACAAATTATATTCTGGCTTTTAGAAAGCAAAGGGGTTTTGAACCCTACTCACATTAATTTATGCTCGTTTCGAGTTTGACTCTAATATTTATTTTAATTTTTGTTCGTCTTGGGTTTCATTTATTTATTGATACTGATTTGGGGTAGTTGTATGCTTGGTAGATTATATGATAGTCCGGACGCCAGGTGTTGAAAATGTGAACCATACCACGACGGAATGGGGCTGCTACGAGAATTAGCCTAACCTCCACCCCCTAAATTGACCTTGCGGATTCAAAAATACCAATGGCACTTGCTTGCGAGTGGTGGAACACTCCCAAACTTGACATTTTATTATATTTTGGTGTTTCATGCAAGAAAATGCATTTTCCACAAAGTTTGAGGTGCGGTTTCCCGCTCAAATAGAAATGCCTAGAAGCCATAGAATGTTTTCATAACAAACTAACACGATTAGTTACAAAAAATGGCAGAGTTAAAAAAAAATGGTAAAACTATATGAGTCTTGAACAGTCTTGGAAAGCATAAATAAAATCAAATTGAATATTAAATATATAATGATATTAATTGTTGACAGATCCATCAGTTCAAGATTTTTTTTCACTGTAATTTTATTTTCATTTTCAATGCTGTAAGAACTGGAAAATAATAAATTTGTAATATACGAGTAATTCGTTTTCAGTGAAGCACCAATGACGCAGAAGGCTTTTGGTTTTCACAGTTAAAGAAGGGGGCAGTATCCAAATTTTGCTTGCAGTGAAACTATATTTGTCTTGAGCAATCTTGAAAAGAACTAATAAATTAAACTGAATATTTGATGCATAATGATATTAATTGCTAAAAGCTCATCAGTTCAAAATTTTACGGTAATTTTAATATTTATTTTCAATATCAAGTACAAAAGAAAACATTTGTAATATAATTCGTTTTCAGTAAAGCGCCAATTACACAGTAGGTTTTAGGCTTCTGCAGTGAGACGATACCCAAACTCTTGTTTGTAGTTATTTTTATTCGATTCAAACTTGATTTGCATATTCAATTTAAGTTTCACTTGTTTTAAGATTTATTTATTCATTTACATTAATATATATATTGTATGTTTGTTCGCATTGATTGTTATTTAATTTCTGTTCGTTCTAAGTTTCAAAATTTTGATTGGATGTGTTTGGGGGAATGATTGGCGTGGGGGGGGGGGCTAGTTGCCCTTCAATCATTTTCGACTATTAAAAAGGGCACTAGCCCTTTAATTTCCAATCGAATGAGCCTGTTTTGAAGTTTCTACGACAACACCTTCTATAAAAACCTTATATGCCCCCAGGGCATAACTTAAAACCCTTGCCCTGAGGGTTGTGGGGGAGTGTCCTCCTCAAAAATATATATTCTATCTGGAAATCAACTACGCTGAACAAAATGGCTATCTAAAAATTTCGATTGGATGTGTTTGGGGAAATGATGGTGGGGGGGGAGGGAGGCTAGTTACATTCCAATCACTTTCGACTATTAAAAAGGGCACTAGCTCTTTAATTTCCAATCAAATGAGCCTGTTTTGAAGTTTCTACGACAACACCTTCTATAAAAACCTTATATGCCCCCAGGGCATAACTTAAAACCATTGCCCTGAGGATTGTGGGGGAGTATCCTCCTCAAAAATATATTTTCTATCTGGAAATCAACTACGCTTAACAAAATGGCTATCTCAAAATTTTGATTGGATATGTTTAGGGAAATGATGGGCGTGGGGGGGGGGGGGGAGGGGGGCTAGTTACACTCCAATCACTTTCGACTATTAAAAAGGGCACTAGCCCTTTAATTTCCAATCGAATGAGCCTGTTTTGAAGTTTCTACGACAACACCTTCTATAAAAACCTTATATGCCCCCAGGGCATAACTTAAAACCCTTGCCCTGAGGGTTGTGGGGGAGTGTCCTCCTCAAAAATATATATTCTATCTGGAAATAAACTACGCTGAACAAAATGGCTATCTGAAAATTTTGATTGGATGTGTTTGGGGAAATGATGGTGGGGGGGGGGAGGGGGGCTAGTTACACTCCAATCACTTTCGACTATTAAAAAGGGCACTAGCTCTTTAATTTCCAATCAAATGAGCCTGTTTTGAAGTTTCTACGACAACGCCTTCTATAAAAACCTTATATGCCCCCAGGGCATAACTTAAAACCCTTGCCCTGAGGGTCGTGGGGGAGCATCCTCCTCAAAAATATATTTTCTATTTGGAAATCAACTACGCTGAACAAAATGGCTATCTCAAAATTTTGATTGGATGTGTTTGGGGGAATGATGGGCGTGGGGGGGGGGCTAGTTGCCCTCCAATCATTTTCGACTATTAAAATGGGCACTAGAACTCTTGATTTCCAATCGAATGAGCCCCCTTTGAAGTTTTTACGACGACCCTTTCCGTATGAAGTGCCTCTGGAAAAAAAAATAATAATAATAATAAAACATTGGAGCCGTATGGCCTTTACTATGACTTATGTCCGTAATTTTGTTCAAAACTTCAGATCTAGATCATGCTGTTTCTTCTCCTCCGTTGCAAGCCACGCTGGTCGAAGTTTTTTTTGTTATCAAAAATCAGACCACCTCTCAACTACAACTTCCATTCTTGCAAGCGGTAGCCTATTGGCATTGGTGAACCATTATCTGCTCCTCGTCAATACAAAATCCACCACGTATGGTCCAAGGTCGGCAGTGGCCATGGCCAATTGGTCTCGGTGGTGGCCAATGTTCCCAGATGTTTTATTCCTATTTTTCCATATCTTTGCAATAATTAACATCTCCTTTCATCTCTTTCCTTGCATGAGTCTTTGGCTGAACTGCAAGTTCATCTCCTTTTGAACACCTATTGAGCTGAAGCTTGTCTCTTTTGCTCTCTTGAAAATTGAATAATTTTACCCTCGTCCAAGCTTGCTATTCTACTAAGTGGCAGTTTAGTCTGAGGAAGGGATGTGGGCGTACATGTTAGGAGGTGATGGAAGTTGTATGCATGTTCATAAAGCGTCATATCTCCCGACAATTTGATCTCTATCATAAGTATCTAGTTGACGAAGCCTTCTCAAAAGCTGTATCTAATCGGAGTCTTCTTTGGTAAACCCACTGGGTACTCTTCTAAAATTACATATTCTCTTTCTGTCGCGAAAATCCCCAAGGACGAGTAGTTCACTAACTTTGAATCCCAATTTTCTGTAAGCAATCCCGTTCTGAAAACTAAATTTGAACCACAGAATAAATGTTAAACAGTAGCGAAAATTCCTGTACTCTCCATTTAAGATTTTTGGGACACACCAGTAGCACATCTTTCTTCATGACTACTCTTTACACACGCATAATGAACATTTTTAGCGCATTACGATGGGATTATTGTTATTGCTCTGACCTATTAGTGACTTCTCTTTCCACGCGCTGTGATGTGTCCTATTTCTAAACCAAATTTTCACTACTGTTTAATATTTATGCTGTGATTTGAACTGGAAATTGAGTATTGCCTTGATTGCCCAGACCGAGGAATTTTATTGTTTCCTGTTCTTCTGTTCTATTAATCACCTTAAATCTAAGAAATCTCACGGTATTGCTGAAGTCAGTGTTCTACATTTAAATTTTGGCTTCTTTTGAAAAAGCATCCGACCTTTCACATACAGCTGGTGCTCAGGGAGTGCGAATGACCTTCTGATCTTTTCGAGGTTTAGGGGTGTTGGTTAAACTCATTTTTGCTGTAGTTTCTTTTCGTTTTAAGTTTGACTTGATTATTTACTGTAAATGTTGTTCGTTTTGGGTTTCATTATCTATGATAGTGATTTAAGTTAGTTTTGACCTTGAATGAGTATTTAACTCTATTTATGTTTGTCTTTGGTTTAATAGAGCTGATTACTTTTATTTAAAAATACTCCCCTTGTATGGATTTTTTAATTAATTTCTGTTGATTTTTAATTTAGTTTGTTTTTCCTATTAATTAAAAAAAAATCTATATTAAATCCTTTTTTTGGTTTTCCTTTCAAGAGTCAAGATTTTGGCTTGCTATTTATAATCTGGGAAAATTTTCCTTAATAATAGTCTACTATAGAAGTTTAGATTGATGGACGCGAGCAATATTATTCAAATAAATGGATTGAAAATTGGAATAATTTTGGGCCTCTGTGAGGCTGAAGTCATTCTTATCCCCGTCAAGTTACTATCTCGAGTTTAGAAAAATGTCGAGTGACCATTCCATTATAAGAATCATATTCCGCGATATTTGGTTTGTTTTTTTAAATAAAGGATTTATCATACTACATAATACATAATTCACTATAGCTAGTTGTTCCTGAGATATTGTAGATATGCCGTTTTGACAACCCATATGCGCAAAGGGTCTTGTGATTTGGTTTAAAATTTTCTCAACTTTTCCTAAAAGTTTCACGTTAATACGCTTAGCCATTCTTGAGTTGTGGTATATATGCTATTTCCACAACCATGCTGCATTAAGTGTCTTTTGATTTAATTCAATATATACCTCAACTCCCGAAAATTGTAATTTACCATTTTTAGTAATTTCTGAGATATTATGACTTTGATGCGTACAGTGAATTTGAATTTTGTTCAGCCCCATCCTGATAGATTTCTGAAAGTTTCAACCTAACACCCATAGAAGGTCCTTGGGTATTGCAGATATGGCATTTTGACAGCTTTGATGGGCATATAGTTGTCATATAATTAGTTCAATATCCCCTGAACTTTCCCTAATAGTTTCAAAGTAATACCCTTAGCCACTCCTGAATTATTGCATGAAGACTATTTTGATAACCGTAATGCACTTGATGTGTTTTGATTTAGTTCAATATCCCATCGATATTCTCCGGAAATTCCAACTTAATACCCTTAGTCTTCCTGGAATAGTACAGATGCCACTTATTTACAACCTTGATGCATGTAGTGTCTTTTATTTTGTTAATCACCCTCTTCACAATTCCCTGAAAGTTTCAATTTAATACCTTTTTAAGTTCCTGAAAAATTGCAGATAATGTCTTTTAGACAATCTGGATGCACATGGCGTCTTATCATTTAGTTCAGTATCCCCCTCGTCCTTTCCTAAGTGTTTCAAACTAGTATCCTTAGCCACTCCTAGGATTTTACAGATACGTTCTTATGACAAGCTGAAAGTATATAATTTGCTTTGATTGTTTTTAACATGCTCGGAAATTTTCAACTTATTTACCCTGCCGTTTCTGAGATATTAGAAATATGCTATTTTGACAACTTGGATGCACGTAGTGCCTTAGGTTTAGTTCAGCCTTCCTTTAAACATGCCATAAAAGTTTAACAAAAAACCTAATACCCTTAGCTGTTGCCAAAAAATCACAAATACACTTTTTTGAGAACGTGCATGCTCAGAATCTCTTTTAATTTATTTCAACATCCCCAATAACATGTCCTTGAAGTTCCAATACTGCCTATTTGATTTAGTTTTACATCCCCCTCAACATTCCCTGCAAGTTTCAACTGAATACCTTTGGCCGTTCTTGAGATTTTGCAGAAATGACCTTTTGACAACCTGAATCCGTATTTCTTTATTTAGTTCAATATGTGCTGAAAGTTTCCACTTAATACTCCGATCTGCTTCCGTGATATTGCACATACACCATTTGAAAATAATGATGCATATAGTTTTTCTTATTTAGTTCAACATCCCCTTCAATGGTCCCTAAAAATTTTGACTTAATACCCTCAGTCGTCCCTAAGATATTCTGGGTACGCCCTTTTGACAACATGGATGAATATAGTATCTTTTGGTTTTGTTATAGATTACTTTGAAAATGCCCTGAAAGTTTCAAGAAAATACCATTATCCATTTCTTAAATATTGCAGATACGCCCTTTTGACAAACTGGATGCACATACTTTTTTTTTGGTTAGTTCATCATTCTCTTGGTTCATTTTATCGCTGAAGGCATAGTTATTGGACCTTTCGACTATTTTGAATAAAATTACTATCTCAAAATATTCATCTAATTTCTTTGAGGGAAGAGCACCTAAAAAAAGCGTGTGAGGGATCTTGTTACACATCTAATCATTTTTTACTCTTAAAAAAGACACTAGAAATTTCCATTTCAAATTGAATGAGCCCCCTCTAAGTTTCTACGGTAACTCCTTCCATGCAAAAGTGGCCTGGTAAAAAAGGACAAAAATGCATAGTAGGCTACATTGAAGCCGTATAGTATATAGTATAGCGCTATTACGTTCGTCATGGTCTTTCAGTAAATTGGCTGTTTTACTTTCCTTTTTTCATTGATCCTTAGTTTTTCAAAGATAAAATATTAAGAGGACTACACAGCTACAGCTGGAAAGCCAAATAAACCATATAATCTCTGACAAGATGAAGTTCAATTTGTTTTATTCTTAGTTTTCCTTTATCATAGAGCATGAAAGTTTCTCTCGTCTGAATTAATCACGGAGACGACTCGGAAAGAAACTACGTAGCAATTTTGTTGAAACTTCTTATTTTAAACAGTTTATGGTAAATAACTGTAAGTCAAGAGTCATACCATGCCAATAATTAACGAAAACAATATGTATCAAAAGAATATGCTTTATGAAGTGTCCATCGTAAGTTAGTAGAGTGTTTAAGTTTGCATAATTTAAGAAAAAGGAAGAAAACATACCAACGGGGGATCGGGTTGGAGGGTCTTGAGGAAAATCATACAACCATACTTAACATGCCTATGAACCCCATTCTTGACATATCATCAGGGCCGAATTTGAAGCTTAACGGTTCTAGGCTCAATCGTTTTTGCCGCTCCGTTTTTTGCAAGATTTTTGGAAAAGTACTCGAAAATCCTGGGGCAGTGAAATCACTGAAGAAAACACAGCTGATGAGCCGAAAATAATGAAAGAGAGAGGTGCCATTGCTGGGAGACATTTGACAGTTTATAAGTGGCCACGGAATCCCTACGTCGTTTTAAAATCCCTTTTCTGTGAGTAGGCAGCGCAGCGGCAGAGTACACCTGGAACTTTGACAATAAATCCCATTAGTCCAGTTTTTGCTAGGAAAAAAAAATCAGTGATAATTTATTCGACCCCCTGGTATTGTACGCACCTAGGCCTGGAACTGTTGGGCCTATTGGCAAATCAGGGCTCGATTATCATGCTCCTCTGCTCAACAAAGCGAAACTTTTAGCTTTTCCTATGGATTAATGGATGTTTGTTTAGTTGTTTATTTTGTTTTCGATTTTTTCTTTGAAGGATCATACCAAACCAATGGCCGTAGAACATCGAGAGAAGGCGGACTTTGAACGAAAGTTCAAACATTTGTACTCTTTTAAAATAAAAAATATATATCATGCCACAGAAGAGCGTCAATGTATGCTATTTTGTATCGTGAAACAGCAGTGTTTTTGGCCTGACTAAGGCCAAAGTCGATTCGGCTTTTTGAGATTGTTAGTCGGTTTGGAGCTATTGAATAATTATACACATAAATTCTCAGTTTTGCCGCCATGCTACAACTGCAATGCCTATTGCTGGGGGGGGGGGGTGCCTGAAGCCTCAAAAAGTTAATTTTGTTCGCACCTTTTCAACTGTTCTTGGATGTTCTCCAATAATCAATGTGGATTTAGAGGAGAATATTGATCACCATGTCTTTCAGAAAAATTTTGGTTTAAATAAAGATTACACTCATATACATTTGGGGGGGGGGGGTCTCCAGGAAAAAATGGATATCCCCCAGTTGTTATATTCGTCAAAGGTTCCTCTCCTTTTGCAAAATTTTTAAATCGGCCAGAAAAGTCATATGACATTTCCACCCGTTTTTCAGGAGTTATTCTCATTTTCTGAGCATTGTTACGCTACTGTTAAACTTTGGTGTAAAAATTAGGGGCTAGGGTGCAATACCTACTTAAGATAACCTTGAATCAAATAGTTCGTGCTAACGAACTGTAAGTAAGGAGCGACTCGGCCTAATCGTAACCGAAACTCTAAACACAGAATTTTAATATCAATATATACATCAAATGATTCAGCTTATTATGCTGTTTCCAAACATATAATATTCATTTAATACATCAAAAGTTTTATATTTAGTTTTAGTTCGCTTAGTTTAACCCATCAAAAGTTACGAGCCAGAGAATTTTGCCTAAGTTTTGAAATAGGGGGAAAACGTCCCCTAAATTCAAGGAATCTTAATGAAAATTACAGCTTCAGATTCAGCCTACCAGAGAACCCTACTGTAGAAGGTTCAAAATCCTATATACAAAAACATAGAATTCTGCTATTTTTACCAGAAGAAAGATCACGTATGCGTTTTTTCTTTATATTTTTTTTTTTAAGTGATCGTATCGAAATAATAGTTCTAGAAGATCGGGAGAGGGTTCATTCGAACGGGAATTAGAAGTTCGAGTGATCTTTTTAAGTGACCAAAAAGATTGGAGGGCAACTGGTCCCCCCTTCCACGCTCCTTCGCCTCGTTTTTTACACTAAAGTTTGACTCTTTGTCACAGCTCTACTTTTCATTCTAATAAAGGACTTTAGCGTAAAGAGCGAGGCATTGAGGAAAGGACAGGCTCTTTTATATATGGAATAATTTCTGTTTGTTACTTTCAGTTTACCTTACTTTCAGTTTAAAAAAATGTATTTTTTTTATTTCATAATACATTAAAAGAGACATATATTAAATGATTTACTTTAATGCAAGTCGAAAGTAACCATGGACTTTAAAACAAAAAGCCATTTTCCTAAATATTAAAGTGGTTACCACCCATCTAAGCCTCCAACCTTTAAGCTAAAGTTTAAGTTATGCTTTATTGGGAACATGCATATAAATATATATATATATATATATATATATATATATATATATATATATATATATATATATATATATATATATATATATATATATATATATATATATATATATATATTACCGTGAATTTTCCCAGAAAAATATGAAGCCGATTTTGAGAAATAAATATATACATACAAAATTATTACTCAAATATAAAGATAGTATATATATATATATATATATATATATATATATATATATATATATATATATATAGACGTTGAAACCTTAGCTTTAACAGGTGTTGCTTAGCGGGGAGGAGTAGACTGATAGTTAAAATAATTTCTGTTTGTTTTAAGTTTTGTCTTTCGAAAAGGAAACCTTTTTTTTTAATCAAACCATCCTATAGACATTCCTCTGGTGAATATCTTACACGTCCACATCTTTTTTTGTAATTTGCTTTAAATTGCTGTTTGAAGTTTAAAAAGAAACTTTGACCTTCGAATATTTTTCTGGGAACGAATTTCTTGTAATTGATGTGAGTTTCCAGGGACGGTTCAAACTGAATAAGAATTCCTAATGTCTGGAATTGTTGCTGTTTACAACAGATATGTTTTAAAATTTTATTTTATGTAAGTGTTTGTGTATGTTTATCTTTTTTGCTTTGTCAAAATATCTGACGGTGCCAAGCAAATCGTGGACGTTCGATATACTTCTACCACGTTACTTAGTTTACGTTCCCCTTAGGGGAACGACTTTAGATTGATGAGCAGTGAAGGGCGAAGCTTTAATTGAAATATTTTTGTAATTTTCAATACGTCATGTGGGGCCAGTTGTCTGGAATAATTTGCCTGTTTCTTTAAAAAGGTCAGCGAATCTATGTGAATTCCTTCGGGCCCTTAAAACCCTTTGTCTTCATAGGTATGAATTTGTATGAATTTGTTTAAAGGGTGGTGTAGTTGAGTCTCTCTCAGGTTTGCCCGGAACCCGTTTTTTCCCGTTTTTCCTATATATTTTATTTTTTTTTTATTACTTATGGGATGGCGGTGGGAAGTTTTGGAGTATGTGAAGTATTGATTTTTGGTTATTGCGACCAGGAGCCGAGTGAGTGTAAGATTTTCATTTTTTCTTCTTTTTTTTCTTTCTTTTTCTTTCTTCTTCTTTTTCTCATTTTTTTTAGTATGTTATTTTAAGTGTTAATTTTAAGAGGGTAAACACTTCCGAACAAGCGTTAGCTTATGGGAGGTCATTTGTTTTTTTTGTGTTGTGTTGTTTTTGGAATAAACCCTTATCTTATCTTATCTTAATGCGGTTTTATGCTTTTTTTTATTAATCCTTGGGCCATGGAAAAATTTTGACGCAAATTTTAAAACTTGTTTAATGTTCAATACTAAGTTCAAAAATTTAATCAATTTTTCCATCACTAAATGTTTTCACATTGCGTAGGTTTAAAAAAATGTTAACCCAAAGATTTCACTAGCACAGAGATAGAAAAAGAAATTGAGGATTCTCGCTAGCTTTCAATAATTACTCTGTTCTACTATTCTAAAATGTTTGAATCCAGAAAACCTTGACTCCAGATCAACACTCAATATTAAAAACCTGACCGCACAATTTTGAGGAATCTGTCCTCATTTCGGTTTTCTATCGCTACAGTTAGTGACTTCTAACGCATCCATTGGTCTTATCGTCCATCTAATTTTTCTTGCCTTATGGATACTGCTGTAGCCAATATGAATTACATCCACCTAAAGAATTAACTGTGAACATTTTTATAATTTTTCATACAATGAAATGCGTTTTCAAGCAAACGCACTTGAAACAAGTCAACGTTATAGAGATGTGAGCCTCTTTACGGCCTTCTGTTTCTCTCTAGAGCATTCAAGTCGGCCAGTAAAGATTGCAAAGGTCTCTTTACAGCCGACGGAACTGCGAAGGATGTTTTCCCCGATACGATGAGCCTAAAGCGATTTCAGAATCTGGAAAACCGTCTTCGGTTTGATCATAGACACACAAGTCACAAAATAGGGGAACCTTTCACGTCATGGGGAGCTCCTCTCAAAGAGGTTTTTGACCTTTTTATAGTAAACTGAAAAGCAAATTACTCACCAGCCGAGTACTTGACGATTGATGAAAAGCTAGTTGCATCTAGAGGACGGTACAAATTCAAGAAGTCATTTGTTCTAGATCGAACAAGTGTGGAATCAAGATTTAACGTCTAGCGGCCTTTAAGGCATTTTATCTATCTAATGTATTTGCCTTCATTGGAAAAGGAACAACTATGGTTATAATCCATAATGCTTCAGTTCCAACGCGAACACGAGCCTTGTTGATCAGTTGAAGGGTTCCAGCCCCCAACCACACAGCCGGAAACTGTTTCAAATCCATAAAACTCATTGAAATATTCAGACCTATGGGAGTAACTACTGTAGGCTTTCCTTGCTAGTCATACAAAAGAGAAAGGAGCCCAACTAGTCCATCTTAGGATTTAGAGACCATATAAACCCGGTGTCGTATGTTCCAAAGACAAAAAAAGTCATTCTTTCTTCGTGGATCTACTTTCCAGCAGAGATTGAACATGAGATTAGTTAACTATAGATCATCATGGCGTACAACGCAACAAAAATGGAGTGGACTCTCTAGACCAAAATTGGTCAACTTACAAGACTGGCCTCCGCACGATAAGATGGACCAAAAAGGTGTGGCATGTGATCATGGACTTATATGGCACCAATTGTTGTAACGTGGTTCTTATGGTATTTGGATGAATGTAGTTATAGAAGCCTTTATTCTCCCTTTATAGGGGAGATCAACTATGGCCCTAAGGTAATTAAACTTTGGTAGCGTGCCTTAGGCTATGACCGGACTAATGAGGCGTACCAACTTGGTATGTTCGAGGGACTAAAGGTAGATTGTAGAGAGGTTGGCTATAATACAATACTTTTATTCAATTAACATATAATAATACCAGATATATATTTTCTACTGGGACTGGCTGTCCCAAGTAAACCACAAGTCTCGGAACACTACAATAATATATAATAGGATACTTAGACACTTACAATGATCCGACAAAATTCCAAGGTATTTCTAAAAACAACGGACCAGAGGTCAGTCCGGCATAAAGTTAGTATCAGTCTGCCCCTTCCCATAAAATGTATCTTTTATACATTTCTATCAACCACACCTTCCTTTACCCAACCGACGCAATAGCTAGGAAGTGGTGACTTCTCAATTTCCCGTTAAGCAGAAACTTGGCAGGATATATTCCTTATCTTAATAAAAAGTGGTATTTCTAAACTTTCTATTTGCGTCTTAATATATTTTTTACTAAATTCATAATTAACTAAATTAGAAAGCTTTACCACAATACTCCCCATTTAAAGAAGAATTGTCCCAATTCTCAATATTTTACTTTTAAACAAACTTAATTTTGTCGACAGCTATTATGCTGTCATCTTTGGGTCATTATGTGCATATACCCTCAATGGGTTTCCTTAGGGCCATGTTTCTGCTCCAATATAGGCCATGTTCTTTTTTTGGTAGGATTTCAATTTGAAATTCATCCTTGTTTATCTTTTTCTCTGTCTCTAGGACTGAAAAATACTCTTTTTACCCTTCTTCATATGCATCTTCTGTTTTAACTTGACCCCAACCGGCTTAAGCATTATATTAGTGGTTATGTTTAAATTAGATTTCACGTTATATTAGAAACGTTTATGAATTATTTGAGTTTAAATTTAATTCCCATTAATAATTTGATTTATCTGTGCGATGTGGTTGATATACCGTTTATTTTTCAGGTTTAGAAATTCCTTGGATAAATTACATATAACAATTGGTTTTAAAATTTTTAAATATTTTTCCAGCACAAAGTATTTTCACACATTTCAATAATATAAGGCTTTGAGGCTATGTAGCACATTCTCTAGGCCTAAATTAAGTTCTGATTTTATCTCACTTTCTGATGAAATTGTAGTAAAGTCTGTAATACTGCTATAGTTTCCAAAATATCAGTTGATCAGGTATGGTTTGGTTTCTGATGGTATGAGATGTTAGTATCAGGAAACATTTGAAGTGGTTTCAAAATTTGTTACCTTCCAAAAATGTGTCAAAAAATGATTGAAAAAAATGGATCCGAAAGGATGCTACGAAAAGTTTGATTTCCAAAAAAAGCTAAGGCTGTATCTAAAATAAATATTCAATTTAGAATAGATATAAAGCATAAAGTTTTACATATATAGTAGAAAGAAACACTCAATTTTGTAAAGTTTAATTACTTTTAATTACTTATCTCTCTTTTAATTACTCCAAAAATAATATCCCGCTTAAATCGAAACGTTATGTTTCTTGCTGGATTATTCTTTTCAAACTTAATACTTAACGGATTATTTCACAATAAAAATATTTATACGTTGAGTCGAAGCCAAACATTTGCATATAACATTAAATCACTATTTAAAACTTAAAGTAAATTAAAACATAGTATATATATATATATATATATATATATATATATATATATATATATATATATATATATATATATATATATATATATATATATATTATATATATATATATATATATATATATATATATATATATATATATATATATATATATATATATGTATATAAGCAATGTGTAATAACTTACACAGTATTTTTTTTTCTTCAAAACTAGATAGGATATTTAACTACTGGTTAAAACTTGAAGCATTTTAAAAATAAAACACGGTATAAACTAGCATTGGAATTAATTCCAATTAGTGTTTTGTTAATTGCTTATGAAGTATTAATGTAGAATACTTCTTGAATGATATAAAAATAAAAAAAACACAAATACTCAACATATTAATTCACTATATTTATATGGATAGTTTAGGTTATATATATATATATATATATATATATATATATATATATATATATATATATAATATATATATATATATATATATATATATATATATATATATATTATATATATATATATATATATATATATATATATATATATATATATAATATATATATTAACAGAAGTTATGTTGATACATAAATTAATTGTTAAAAACAAATAATAATTATGTACCCTAATAATTTATTTAATCACTGCAATATTTATTCTTTGTACAACTTTTAAATAAGTCCGTCAAGACTTTTATCTGATAAGTCTTAACTGCAATTTAAAATATATATAAAAAAATCAACCCTAACTAATAGATTTATACACTATAATTGAGAACTGTGATTAGCCTCTATATAAGGGCTTGGCAACAGTTCATATAACATGATTTTGCTATTAAAATTGACATATTTACAAAAAAAATTTCAAAATACATTGATAACTGTATATATTTTCTCAATTACCTTTGTTACCGCTATATATATTTTACATATACGACTATATACATTTTTTTATCTTTGTTTTACAACGTTGGTTCTATTTCGAACCAATTTGTGTCATTTAACTGTCATTAGCTTACTATATGCCTGTTTGTTTATTCAGACTTTTGAGCTTTTTAATTCTTTTCGAATTTTTAGGTACTTGAGACAGTTTTATAACGTTTTTGCCTGTAATCTCTCTTTTTTCAGCTTTAATGTCCTTTTGGTTAAGGCTCCATTTACAGCTTAGATCTGATAAGCTAAAAATTTAGCTATTCATCTTTTTACCTGTTTTGGCACTATCAATTGACTCGTGCTTGCACCCTGAAGGTTTGCTTACCAGGACTGCCTTCTGGTAGCTCCTATAACGTTTCTAAGTTCTCTTGTCATCAGCTGCAGCTAAAAAGACTATTATGAACCTGCACACACAATAAGTAATTATATCGTATAGTATTGCCACACTTTTTTGATCTGTGGCCACAGTTTTCTCTTCGGCTATTCTTTTATCAAACAAAGTGGCCCTTCTACAGAAAATATACCTTGCCTTCATGCACACGGTAATTTATTTTTTTTACATACAAGTGATAATGACTATTTTCACTTTAGCTTCCCAACTTTTAGTGGTCTTGTCTTAAGTTTCAACTTCAACTTAGGTCCTTAAGGCTATTATATGCCTACTTTTAATTTTTCATGCCATGTTAGTCATTTTTTCGAAAAAGACTCCGACATAAAAGAGCAAAATTTTTTCCTGTCTACTTGGAGCATTTCTCCAATATTTCTATTAATCTTGACCCGAGTTAACCACTGTAACGGTGGCTCCGTAGTATTGATGCTACTTATTTTGTACCTATTTAGTACAATGTTCATACTAGTCTCGTTCGGTCAGTTCAATATGTGCGTATAACAGAGTTTAACTGACTCCATTCAGTTTCTTCTCCTTTAATTTGGTCTGGCAATATTTTCAATTTGAACACTTCTCTTTTTTTTATTCTTTACTTCAATGAAGCATAAGGTTTTTTTCAAGTCTTTTTCCGCTTTTTCAGTAAAATAGGTCTTTTTTAAAGCCTATTTTTATATGTTTCATGTGTTTTACAATAACCTTAACACGTCTTTATGCTAATTGCCCTTCTATGGTCAAATTCATTATCTCCCTATTTTTAAGAGGTGGGGGGTTGGGTGTGCCAGCTGATTCAGCTGAAAAATCAGCTGGTTTTTTTCATGATGATTTTTAGAACATTTTTAATTAAGTTTTGCCCTGCTATTGCTGGTTTTCATTTCTTCATAAGAATGTATGTTTTTACGATATCTTGATTTCTGCAAAATTGTGTGGTTTTCACCGCAAACTCACATTCTTTATCTACGGTACTTTACAAAAAAATAATGCCTAGTTCGTGCCAAATTTTGTTTAGTGATAGGGGTTATCAGCGCCCCTGCGGTTTCCCTATAATCTCTTATATTATTCGCGTCTGGTATTTATCCTTAGTTTAATTTTTGCCTTAGTTTTATATGTTCATTGAGTGCAATTTGTCCCTTTCGTGATATTTTGACTATTACCCTGTTCGAAAAGCTTATGGATTTAGTGCCCGTGTAAAATTCCCCACATGCTATTTATTTTAGCATGTAAGATTTCACACGAACATTCAGCCCAAACCTTCTCCAGTTTGACCTATATTTCTAATATCAATTTGGTTAGCTTGGTGGATCCCCCCCAATGACAAGACGCTTAGCAGTTTTTTTAAATGCCAATTGTCCTGTCATTTGGTGTATTTCACCTGCTATTTCCTCGCCCTGATTATTTCTGTTAATGGTGTGTCGTGAATTTATCTAATATGTGAAATTATTTATACTCGAGAAAACTTTACTTTTTAAATTGTGACACATTTTATCTACGGCTTCTTGTTTATATATACTGTCCTTATTTGGTAAGTATTCATTTGTTATCTTCTATTATTTATAATAAGATTATAGCTAGCTTATACATGTAGCGCGCACTTAATGTATACTATTGCTGTCTTTCCCCTTATATTTATTTTAAAATTCTTTAAAAACAATTTTTTATTCAAATTCGACTGAAAGTGTACCCTCGGAGAGTCAAAGGTCAGTAGATGCTTCGCATTTACTTAACAACGAGAGACCAGCAGTGATTGGGCTCACTCCAAATTTGCTAGCTTCCAATGACCCTATTTCAGTAGACTAACCCCCTTTGTTTTTTTTAATTATCCCCCCAAAATATATTTTTTTCAATATACATATCAAAAGAATTGTCTTTTAATGCTGATTCTAAATATGTATAATTCAATTAGTTTCACTACATCAATTTAAAAGTTTACTTGGCCTTACTTAATTTCTTTTATGAAACGTAATTCTTTTTGACAAGTCTTGTCAGTACACCGTTCACAAAGTTTAATTTCGTCCCGGAGACAAAATTTTTGCAGGAAGCTATGATGTCACTTTAGATCGGAGCTTATTTCTTTTCTGGGAACTTACGAGTATTTAGGCTAAAATTTTTTTTTGAGTTTCTTTTCTACGTGACGGTAATGATTTTTACTGGCGATATATATTTGAAGGAAACTTTGACATTATTTACATACCGATTAAAGGAAGGAAAATATAGATATTTCTTTAGAGGCTCTTTACTCGTTTTATTTTAATTTATTCTTTTTCCGTTATAATTATTTTATTCAAATATTAATCGGCTGGGGGCTATGCTTGTTCTGACTTTCTCCGTTTCCTGGTCCGAATTTTGGACTCCAAATTTTTGCTTCTCTTCTTTATAATATTTGCAAGTTTTTCTGTGGTCTCTATAGTGTGGTTTACAAGGCTCTGAATTCGAGCGCGTTTTTTTTGCCTCGTTAAATATCTTTAATCTTTGTTTCTCCTGATGTTTTGTCTTTTTCATAAGTGATTTAGCTACTTGTGCTGCTGACGAAGGAACTTGTTGCTGTCCTTCTGCTTTCTTTACTTTTCTCCATAATTTCTCTCTTAAGGAGGGTTTTCTTAACGATGGCCCAGGTTTAGTGATATCGCTTTCTGTAGAAGAATTATCGGTGTCACATTATGTTACCTCGCATCTGGTAGATGGCATTTGTTCCAAAAGCCATTTTTGTGTTAAGACTGTAGGTGAGTCTAATGTATGAAAATCAGATAATTCATAGGTTCCTTCCAATTTTTCTTCCTCTTTGGATTTCACCTTTGGTTTATCACGTTTTAAACCATTAGGCTGTGTTTGAGGCTCTTAATCGCTAGTATCCGATGAGCATCGAATATTTCCCTTTTTCTCTTGTTTGTTGTGGAGAGTCTGTAGCCAAGACTGGGCTAAATACTCCTTCCACTCTTCCCAATCTTTGTGGTCGTTAAAAAGGTCATAAAGTTCATATGGTCTTCCGATATATACTGGTGAAATTGTTTCCTCCATTTCTTCGTCTGAAGGAATAGGCTCTGATTTCCACGGTTTCGAAAAATATCCCTTTTTCATTCTATTAGGGTGTACTACTTCTTCCTTTTCCTTATACTGATGCTTTAGAACATATGTTAAGTTATTTGGTAGAATTTTTACAATCCTGTAGGGCCCATCCCATTTCGGTTTTAACTTTTTTGTCCCTTCCAGGTTGGTTTTGTATACGTAAACCAAGTCTCCTAAACAGTAATTTGTCTTATTTTTGTTTGTTCGGTCATATTTTTCTTTTTGTTCTGTTTTCGCATCTTCCAGATTTTCTTTAACTTTTTCCATAGCTTTTTTCATTCGTATCACCATTTCTTGCTTATATTGGTCTAGGTTGTAATATATTCTATCATTTTGTATTTCATCTAAACAAATTCTGGGATCTCTTAGATGTTACAAAAAAATGGCGTTTCTTTTAAGGAACGTGAAAAAACCGTATTTACTGCAAAGACTACAAATGGTAAATGTTCATCCCAATTTTCATTTTCCTCTCTTGCATGTATTCCTAGTACGTAAGCTAATTCCCTATGTTTGCGTTCAACCTTTCCATTAGCGGCTGCCATATAAGACGATGTAAACCATCGTTTCACACCCCGATATTCTGTAATTTTGTCTAATAATTTGGCTCTAAAACATGGCCCATTGTCGCTAAGTAAAACTCTAGGAAAAATTCCGTGTTCCGAAAATAGGCGATTGACCAAAACTTTCGCAATGGTTTTTGTCTTTTCGTCTTTAATTGGAAAAGCGTATAAGTATGAGTTAAAAAAGTCAACTACGGTTAGTACACATCTGTTTCGTTTCCTTGAAACTGGTAAACTTCCTCCTGTTCCCCAAATGTTTATTGACATTAATTCTCCTACCCCTGAAGGGGTGGGGTAGAGACCTAATTCAGCCCTAGGGTTCTTTGGTGGCGACTTTTGTTTGGAACACTCTTGGCAGCTTTGTATGAAAGCTTTTACTTTTGAGTACATTTTTTGAAAATAAAAACCTTTCATCCTCCCCATAGTTTTCGCTTCTCCTTTGTGACAGCCTATCGTTGCATGTGCCATCTGTAAAATTTCTCCTTCCAGTGATTTTGGAATTACCGGAATAACTTTTAAGTCATTTTTTCTATATTCTTGCGATGGTCTGTGATATCTTAACAAAAGATTTTTACTTTCATCAAGATCAAAATTATCTAAGTCCTTAAAAAAATGTTTAAAGTGCTCTGGCAGTTCCGTTCCTTTTGATAAAAAGGATTTCATTGCTAAACAAAAATCATCTTTATATTGATGATTTGAAATATTTTCATTAGATAGTATTTCTACCCCTTCCAGTTTGCTCTGAATGGTTGTAATCAAATTTCCTTCCGTATCCGGATTTCGTGATAAATAGTCTTGTAAAATGTTTGTACGGTCCTTTATATATATATTGGGGTATATGAATATTCTTGCAGACGTAGTATCCAGCGTGTCAGCCGGGCTGAAGCATTTTCATCGTATGTAGCCAAACTAATCATTTTTGGTCTACGCGTAAAATGATTTTTTTTTCAAATAAAAATTGTCGAAAATATTCTGTAAAAACTACAACTGCCAAGCATTCCCTTTCAACTGTCGAATATTTTCTTTCTGCCTCCGTCAGTGACCTGCTGGCGTACTGGACTATTGATTCTACTCCTTCCGAATTTATGTTTAATTATATGGCTCCAATACCGTACCCCGAAGCATCTGTTTGTAAACAGAAGTCTTGTGACAAATCTGGTAGTTTGAGTATTGGTGCTTGTAATAATTGCCCTTTTATTTCATCCAGCGCTTGTTTTGCGTCCGCTGGACATTCTAATTTACCTGATTTTTTTCAAAAGGTTTGTCAAAGGTTGCGCTATTGTTGCATAATTTTTAATATATCGTCTGAAATAGCTTAACAAACCACACACTGATCTGCAACTTTTTTTATCTTTAGGAGGCTGTAAATTTTCTATGATTGTAAATTTTTCTGGATTTGGTGAAATAGTACCTTCAACTAGTTTCAACTAGTCAAGAAAAACTAGTTTTGGCACTACTATTTTTAACTTTTCTGGTTTTAATTTTAAACCTGCTTTTTCAAACTTTTCCAGTATTTTTCTAAGTCCGACCAAGTGGTCTTTCAGGTTTTCATTAAACAAAATTACATCATCTAAATAAGCCAAGGTATCTTTTTTCTTCCTGGTTCGTTATCTTTTAACATCAAATTCATTAGTCGACTAAAACAATTTGGACTAAATGATAAGCCGAAAGACATACGTCCAAATGTGACGTTCTTCCATCGTCTAAGATTACCGTAGCTTTATGCTTTGTTTCTGTATCTAAAGCGATTTGCCAATATCCTGCTATTAAGTCAAAACTAGTGTAGTATTTTGTACCTCCTAGCGAATCTAAAGTCGTATCAATTCTTGGTAATTTCATCACGTCTTTTACCGTGACGGCATTTAGTGCTCTAAAATCTATACATAATCTCCAGGTGTTATCTTTTTTCCTGACTATTACTAGTGGAAAACACCAATCGCTAACACTTTCTTTAATTATTCCCTGATCTTCAATATCCTTTATTTGGCTTTCTAGCCAAGGTTTTAAATGATAAGGTGCTTTATACGGTAACTTTTTGATTGGAGGGCCCTCTGTTGATATTTTGTGCGTGATTAAGTGAGATAATCCGTAATCCGCTTTGTGTCTTGCAAAAGTCCATTTAAAATCCCAAAGAATATTTTCCACCCGAGTTTTTACATTTTCCGGTAAATGTTTTAAATCAAATTGTCGCAAAAAAATCTTTTTTCGACATTCCATACTTTTGTTGGGATTGCGGTTTTAATGAGGATAATTGTTCGTGGCTAGTGAAATTTACGCTTAATTCTGGACTGTTTAGAGATTTTATTTCTGAATTTGAAATCTTTTCCACTGATCCAAGTTCTATTTGGTTCAGTTTTACTTTATTATTACTTAGATTTGATAGTTTTAAGTATGTTATACCATTTTCAATTTTAATAACTTCATTTTCCACGAAAATCATGGGGTATTCTTTTATAGTGTATCCTCCTATCATGGCGTCCATTGTTTTAACCTTTTCTTCTTTTGTATTTAATGTCACTAGAACTTGAGCTGTCGTTCCCCCTTCTATTGTGATTTTTCCGCTTATTTTTAGGCTTTAATTCGAATCGTCACTTTCCTTATCTGTTGTTACGCAAATCTGCCTATTAGTTTCATTTGCCTGGTTTATGGTTATTGTATCAGATATGGGTTCCCATACGATCCCATATTTTCTGATGGCATCTACTCCTAGAATACAAGGAAATGTTAGCTGCTTGCATATTATCACTGTTACTGTTATTTCTTTATCCCCTGTGCTAAATTTTAATGGACATTCTCCCAAAATTGTCAGCCTGTGCCCTGTCACTGATGTCAGGGTAGTCTGGCATCTGCTTACGCGATTTTTGACACTAGGAGGAAACCTCTTAAAAACTTCCTCTCGAATTAATGATTTAGATGCACCTGTATCTAGTAAAAATGGTAAATTTTGCAAACACTCAATTTTAAAACAACGCAAAATCGGTATACTATTATTATTTGCATTTGTATCACAACATTCTAAGCTATATAGGGGTTTTTGTAAGGAAACAGCTCTGTCAACGCTTACAGGCTGGTTTTCCGTTTAAATGCCCACTGTTTGGCCAAATGTTTCTGGGGTTATCCCAGTTTTCTTCAGCGTTGCTACTTTGACCTTGGGTATTGTTAACTGTTTGCCTCCTAGGCCTAAATTCAGAAATATTATTAGGTATTTGCCAACTATTAATTGTTCCCTGCCTTCCTAAATGTCTGCCCCCCTGCGTTCTGAACTGGTGTTTTGTCTTGTACGTCTGGCCTTCTTTGGGTATTCTATGCCAGCAATCTGCCGCATAGTGATTTTGTTTGCCACAATAATGGCAATTGAATCTTTTCCTATATTGCTTGGTAATTTGCCCTTCCTCATGGGGTCTACACCTATTTCTATATATTCTTGACCTGTCACCATTTGCTCTATAATTTTCCTCGGGAGGAGGAGGTGGGTGTCCATAATACTTGGTATTCCAAATCATTAAAGATCTAATACCATGGGATTGGTCGTGAAATTGGGATGGGTCAGTCCATGGTGGGAGAGTTTGGCCTTCCTCGTGCCTTTTTGGGTCACGATTTGGCTCCTCAAAGTTCACCCGCTTCTGTTTCCTTTCATATTTTATACTTTCTTGGGCTCCTGTCTTATTTATTGACACCTGATCAAACTTTTTCATAGCCTCGTCAATTTTTACCTCTGTTTCGACTAGTATTATAGCCTGCTCTAAATTTTCAGGTTTCCGTGATAATATTAGTCTTAATAACTTTTTTGGCAACCCTTGGGTAAAAGTATGTAGTTGTACTTTCTGTACTGTCTCGTCATTTCCGCCTTTCTCTAATTGTAAGCACACGGATCTAAATTTTGTCTGCATATTCCCTGATACTAGTTGAGGTATTGAATGTCACTACCTCTGATCTTAGCCTCTCGGAGATGCTTGTCTCTATGAACCTTTTTTAAAAGATTCAATTAGAGTACTGATGTCCTTGGGCTCTTTTTCCTTAATTGCCTCAAAATGTTTAAAGGTGCTTCCTTTTAATCTGGCTGCAACGCATTGCTCTTTGACCTTATCCTCAAACGATTAAGTTAGTTCGTCGAAAATTTTAAATTTTTCGATAAACTCATCTACATCTGAAGTTCCCGCGTATTCGGGTATAATTTTTGCAATTTCAAGTACCGTTGATAGGGAAGTAATTTTTTCCTCTGGTAAGTCATTTTATTTCAATCTACTATTTTTATCTATCCCTCTCGACCCAGTTTTTCCAACGACCACCAGTTGTTGTAACGTGGTTCTTATGGTATTTGGGTGAATGTAGTTGTAGATGCCTTTATTCTCCCTTTATAGGGGGGGGGGATAAACTATGACCCTAATATAATTAAACTTTGGTAGCGTACCTTAGGCTATGACCGGACTAATGAGGCGTACCAACTGGGTATGTTCGAGGGACTAAAGGTAGATTGTATAGAGGTTGGCTATAATACAATACTTTTATTCAATTAACATATAATAATACCAGATATATATTTTCTACTGGGACTGGCTGTCCCAAGTAGACCACAAGTCTCGGAACACTACAATAATATATAATAGGATACTTAGACACTTACAATGATCCGATAAAACTCCAAGGTATTTCTAAAAACAACGGACCAGAGGTCAGTCTGGCATAAAGTTAGTATCAGTCTGCCCCTTCCCCTAAAATGTATCTTTTATACATTTTTATCAACCACACCTTCCTTTACCCAACCGACGCAATAGCTAGGAAGTGGTGATTTCTCAATTTCCCGTTAAGAAAAAACTTGGCAGGATATATTCCTTATCTTAATAAAAAGTGGTATTTCTAAACTTTGTATTTGCGTCTTAATATATTTTTACTAATTTCATAATTAACTAAATTAGAAAGCTTTACCCCACAATGCCAATGTTATTCTGGCCTACTCAACACCTCAAGAAAAAAGCCTGACCCAAAGGAAATGCTGAGACGGTTATGACGATCCTTCACTGACCTGCAACTTCGAATCAGGGCAACCATCTAAAGGATCCCACGATTACTGAGTAATTTGATCGACAACCAAACATGCTTTTCAGCTTAGAATATCCTCCAGCTTTCTTCTTCAGGTTCCAATGACTAAGAAGGTCGTTGCATCATTTGCCCCTCTAAGCAAGGACAGAGCTCCCTAGCATCCTTAGCATACCCGCAGTTTGTGCCAAAAAACGTGTGAATGGAACATGCCATGTTCCTCTTCCACAAATGCGAATATTGGAACGATTTTTATGTTTTAGTGTTTCAAAATGATATATCTGAATATGTTGCAAGTGAAATTCCAATAAATTTGAAAATTATATTTCTCGAATTTTAAAATGTGGGGTCTGTCAGACCCCACCCTGCAGTTAGTGTAACTTTTTATCACCCTGCCAGTTAAGGTTTGAAATGGTAATTTTTCAATTTACATATTATTGCTAATGGTATTAAAAAGAGATTTTCGTGGCAGGATCAATACAAGATGCTAGGGTATATAGGAGTGCCGTTATTGATGTTAAAAGTAAAGATCACCATCTAGTAGTGTGAAGGGTTAATTTAAAGCTGAAATATCGGAAGAGTAACTACCTCCCGGGAGGTTATGATGTTGGTAGACTCCAGGATGAGAATTTGAGAGAAATTTTCCAAGAACAGTTGAATGCTAAACTTGAGAGTTTAAAATTTGATAATGTGGAAGATGGTTGGAATAATTTTAGAAAAATAATTTGTGAAGTTGCTGAAGGTGTCTTAGGGAAGAAAGCTAGAACTGCAGCTAAGAATATTAGTGAAATAGCTTTATGTTTAATAGAAAGGAGAAAGGACTTGTACAAGAAATATCTGAGTGATCGATAATATGAAAACAAAAGGAATGTAAAGAAAGTGGAGAAAGCATTAAAATATGAACTAAGAAAGGTGTGAAGTGGAGGCCAAGGATGAAATTGTCAATGATTTGGAAGATGCAGCTAGACGGCATAATAGTAAAATATTGTACTGGCATGCTAACAAATTGAGAGGGAGTAGTCAATCTGGACTAGGCCCAGTTAAAGATAGGAATGATTCCGCAATTAGCGATAAGGAAAAAACTAAAGAGAGATAGGCTGAATATTTTGAGAATTTGCTTAACCGAGATAGAGTTGCAGGAAAAGATATAGAGGAAAATGAAAAAGTTTGTGATACATTGGATGTGAAGGAAGATTTGTTTTGTCAGGAGGAATTAGCAACAGTACTAAAAGAATTAAAAAATAATAAGGCTCCAGGTGCTGATATGGTGGTAAATGAGTTTCTTAAATATGGTGATACTGAGGTTAGAAATAAGTTACTGAAGATTATGAATATGATTTTTGAAAAAGGGAAAGTACCTTACGATTTTAGGAAAACCTTAATTAAGCCACTTTATAAGAAAGGTGATAAAAGTCAGTGTAGTAATTATCGAGGCATTAGTCTGGTCTCTGTAGAAAGTAAATTACTTAGTAATATGATACTTTTTAGACTGAGAGATGCCGTAGACAAAGTTTTAAGAGAAGAACAGTGCGGTTTCAGAAAAGGTAGAGGATGTGTCGATCAATTTTTTACTCTTAGGCTAATAATTGAGAAGTGCCTGAGTTTTCAAACACCTTTGGTGCTCAGTTTTATAGATTATGGGCAAGCGTTCGATTCTGTTGATAGAAGAGCTTTAGTAAAGGTTTTATCCTTGTATGGTATACCAGACAAATACATCAAAGTGATTAGTGCTATATACGAGAATAACACTGTTGCGGTTAAGGTAGGAAATGAGGTTAGCAGCTGGTTTTGTATTAAATTAAATAACAAAACAAGTTTTTTAAACTGAAAGTAAGGAGCGACATTAAAACTTAAAACGAACAGAAATTATTCCGTATATGGAAGGGGCTGTCCGCTTCTCAACGCCTCGCTCTTTACGCTAAAGTTTTTTATTGTTTTAAAAGATAAAGTTGTGAGACAGAGTCAAACTTTAGCGTAAAAAGCCAGGCGTTGAGGAGGGGACAGCCCCTTTCATATACGGAATAATTTCTGTTCGTTTTAAGTTTTAATGTTGCTCCTTACTTTCAGTTTAAAAAATTTTTTTTTTATTTAATTTCTGATCGTTTTTTAGTTAATGCAGCTTTTATTTTGGCTCATCGTCATTGAATAAGTAAACAAAATTTGCATAAAAATCTTACTTTTCTTTTTATAAATGGCTGTCTCTAAGTTTGGTTCTGACGTAATTTACAAATTAACTTACGTAAACTTCTATATTTGTATATTTTTCTTCTGGCAAAAAATACAAAGTTGCAGATTTTTGCAGATATGAGCTTGAGATTTTTGCAGATATGAGCTTGATAGGGTTTTCTGATACGCTGAATCTGACGGTGTGATTTTCATTAAAATTCTTTCACTTGTAGGGGATGTTTTCCCGCTCTTTAAAAAATCAGGTAAATTTTCTCAGGCTCGTAGCCTTTGATGAGTAGTACTAAACTTAATAAAATTTATATATTTAGAATCAGCATTATAAGCCCATTCTTTTGATACATTTGTTGACATCAAAATTCCGTTTTTGAAAGTTTAGATTACTATTTAGCCGTATCGCTTGTTTTTTTTATTGTTTTTTTTATTACGTATATGTTATTACGTATATGAGGGGGTTCCCCCCTTAGTCAATACCACGCTCTTTACGTTAAAAGTTAAAAAAAAAATTAATTCACAAACCCCTGAATCACAAAGACCGTTTAATTGAATAGATAGCTCTTTTGAAAGCAATAAAAAAAACTGTAGCGTAAAGAGCGAGTTATTGACTTGGGGGAGAACCCCCTCATATACGTAATAATTTGTGTTCGTTTTAAGTTCTAATGTTGCTTCTTACTTTCAGTTGAAAAAACTTGTTTTTTTTTTAATTTAATTTCTGATCGTTTTTTAAATAATGCTTGGAAATCCGGCGCCCCCTTCATAGAAATGTCCCTTACCCCAGAGAAACATCCTCCACGGAAAGATTCTCCCGAGTAACCCCCTCGTCCAGCCCCCCCCACCAGAAAATAATTCTTCCTGGAAATGTCTGAATACTTCCCAATAACCAATACAATATGTAAGCAATGGGCAAAGTTCATAACTTGCAGCCCTTCCCCTGGGAACTGTGGATGATTAAGTCATGCTAAAAGACATACTTTTTAAATTTTTGACTATGCTGAACAAAATGGCTGTCTCAAAATTTTTATTGAGTGACTTTGAGAAAAAAATGAGCGTGGGAGGGGGCCTAGTTGCCCTCCATTTTTTTTGGTCACTTAAAAAGGGAACTAGAACTTTTAATTTCCTTTCCAATGAGTCCTCCTACGACATTCTAAGACCACTGGGTCAATACGATTACCCCTGGGGAAAAGAAGAAGAAAAAAAAAACAAATAAACACGCAACCGTTATCTTTCTTCTGGCAAAAAATGAAAAATTCCACATTTTTGTAGATAGGAGCTTGAAACCTCTACAGTAGGGTTCTCTGATACCTTGAATATGATGGTGTGATTTTCATTAAGATTCTATAACTTTTAGGGGATCTTTCCCCCTTTTTTCGAAAATCAGCCAAATTTTCTCAGAGGCTTAACTTTTCATGGGCAAGATTAAACTTGATGAAACTTATATATTTGAAATCAAATTAAAATGTGATTCTTTTGATGTATCTATTGGTATCAAAATTCCGTTTTTTAGAGTTTCGGTTTCCATTGAGTAGGGTCGCTCCTTACTTACAGTTCGTTACCACGAATTGTTTGATCAGGAGTTAAGCTGGGTTGTGTTCCATCCCCCTTTATATGGATTATTTTGATGGACTTTGTCTTAAGGAGCACAGGAAAAGCAATGGGAGACCACGGAATCAAATGGGGAGGAAAAAGTCTCCTCGACTTAGATTATGCTGGTGATGTAAGCATCCTAGATGAAAGTGTGAGCAAAATGAATGAAGTTTTAGAGGTTTTGTGAATTCAGGGTGCTAGAATAGGTTTTAGAATTAGTGTTAAAAAGACTAAGTCACTAAGGCTAAGAATAAGTGAAGATGAAAAGGTGACGTTGGGTAATGAAAAGATTGATCAGGTGGGCAGTTCTACTTACCTTGGTAGTATTATTAGTAAAGATGGTGGGAGCAGTGAAGATGTTAAAAGTAGAATAGCCAAGGCTCAGGGTGATTTTTTACAGTTAAAAAAAAGTTTGGAAGATAAGTCGGCAAACCAAGATTAGAATATTAGAAGCTACAGTGATGAAAGTGTTCAAATATGGCTCTGAAGCATGGACGCTCCGAAAAGCGGATGAAGATTTGCTAGATGTTTTCCAGAGAAACTGCTTAAGGATTGTTCTGGGTACCCGGCTGACTGACCGTATTTCAAACAATAGGCTATGCGAAAAATGTGGTTCAATACAACTCTCTAGGGCTATAATGAAAGAAAGGTTGAGGTGGCTAGGGCACGTTGTGCGGATGAAGGATGATAGATTGCCGAAAATTGTTCTTTTCAGCCAACCGTCCAGGGCTAAACGGAAAGCCGGTCATGCTCGTCTGGGGTGGGAGGACGTCATAAAGAAAGATTTAAAGGATATGGAAACTTCGTGGGCTGGTGTAAAAAGGAAGGCTATGAATAGACTGGGGTGGAGGAGGAGCGTGCGTAGCTGTGTTGGCCTCAGGCGGCTTGGTGCTGCGGTGAGTTGTTAAGTAATCAAGGCTGCTGCAATAATTCTAACTTATTAAAGAGAAGACCATGACCCATGGTGATCAAAAGTTTACAAGTGTATATTCCAAGAGTGTTCAAACTGGGAAAAAATCCCAATGGAATTTCCCCCAAAAATTTCCAATGGCCGCAGATTTTCTCAGAGGCTTAACTTTTCATGGGCAAGATTAAACTTGATGAAACTTATATATTTGAAATCAAAATTAAAATGTGATTCTTTTGATGTATCTATTGGTATCAAAATTCCGTTTTTTAGAGTTTCGGTTTCCATTGAGTAGGGTCGCTCCTTACTTACAGTTTGTTACCACGAATTGTTTGATCAGGAGTTAAGCTGGGTTGTGTTCCATCCCCCTTTATATGGATTATTTTGATGGACTTTGTCTTAAGGAGCACAGGAAAAGCAATGGGAGACCACGGAATCAAATGGGGAGGAAAAAGTCTCCTCGACTTAGATTATGCTGGTGATGTAAGCATCCTAGATGAAAGTGTGAGCAAAATGAATGAAGTTTTAGAGGTTTTGTGAATTCAGGGTGCTAGAATAGGTTTTAGAATTAGTGTTAAAAAGACTAAGTCACTAAGGCTAAGAATAAGTGAAGATGAAAAGGTGACGTTGGGTAATGAAAAGATTGATCAGGTGGGCAGTTCTACTTACCTTGGTAGTATTATTAGTAAAGATGGTGGGAGCAGTGAAGATGTTAAAAGTAGAATAGCCAAGGCTCAGGGTGATTTTTTACAGTTAAAAAAAAGTTTGGAAGATAAGTCGGCAAACCAAGATTAGAATATTAGAAGCTACAGTGATGAAAGTGTTCAAATATGGCTCTGAAGCATGGACGCTCCGAAAAGCGGATGAAGATTTGCTAGATGTTTTCCAGAGAAACTGCTTAAGGATTGTTCTGGGTACCCGGCTGACTGACCGTATTTCAAACAATAGGCTATGCGAAAAATGTGGTTCAATACAACTCTCTAGGGCTATAATGAAAGAAAGGTTGAGGTGGCTAGGGCACGTTGTGCGGATGAAGGATGATAGATTGCCGAAAATTGTTCTTTTCAGCCAACCGTCCAGGGCTAAACGGAAAGCCGGTCATGCTCGTCTGGGGTGGGAGGACGTCATAAAGAAAGATTTAAAGGATATGGAAACTTCGTGGGCTGGTGTAAAAAGGAAGGCTATGAATAGACTGGGGTGGAGGAGGAGCGTGCGTAGCTGTGTTGGCCTCAGGCGGCTTGGTGCTGCGGTGAGTTGTTAAGTAATCAAGGCTGCTGCAATAATTCTAACTTATTAAAGAGAAGACCATGACCCATGGTGATCAAAAGTTTACAAGTGTATATTCCAAGAGTGTTCAAACTGGGAAAAAATCCCAATGGAATTTCCCCCAAAAATTTCCAATGGCCGCAGATTCAGAAATAATCCCCCTCAAAATTGAAATCAAATCGAAATTATAACTTACTTTTTTGCATCGGTAGCACTGGTGAGTCTCCTTTTTCTTATTATATCCCTAGAATATTCTCACCAGACTACAGATCGTAGATTATTGGGCTCCTTTTTAGAAGAAATACAGTGTCCTTTTTTAGTAGTTAATAAAAAATTCTTTCCAAAAAGAAGTTTTTCAAAGAAAAGTAAAGGCTATATTAAACTTGAGATCAATAGAAATAAAAAAAAACTGTAAGAATTCAAGCTCAAAATTCAAAATTTCCTTTTTTTCAAAATCATTCTTTTTTTACCGTCAAAGATTCATCAAAGTATCAAAACTAATAACAAAGTAACAATATCAAAGTAACAAAGTATCAAAGTAAATAAAGTATCAAAGTCTCAAAGTAAACAAAGTATCAAAGAAACAATCAGCAACTGGCATAACATACAGCCCTTTCCCCATAAACTAAGTTACTATTTAGATCAGTAAATCGAAGTATTAAAGTAAAAAAAAAGCTTAGTAACAATAAACAACTTGCATGAGTCAAAGCCATTTCCCCGGGGCTAGGGGGGGGGGGGACAGTTCCGGAAGCATAGTTATTTGGCCTTTGAAGTATTTTGAAACAGATGGCCTTCTCAAAATTTTGACCGGATGTCTTTGGGGAAAAAAGAGGTGGGGAAGAGGAGTGCTGGTTGCCCTTTGATCAATTTTGACTCTTAAAAAAAAACTGGAAGTTTCAATTTCCGATTGAATGAGCCCCTCCAAATTTAATACGGTCATCCCTTCCAGAGAAACCTTATAGGTTAACAATAGGCAACTAGCATAACTTACAACCCTTGCTCTGGGAACTATGGGGGATTTTCCAACCCCTAAATTATAGTTATTTGAATTTTGGATTATTTTGAACAAAATGGTATTTCAAAAAAATAATTCCGATGTATTTGGGGAAAAAATCACAAGCGGGAGGAGGCTGGTTACCCTATGATCATTTTTTACTCTTAAAAAATGCACAAGAAATTTTAATTTTTTTTTTTAGTAAGTCTCCTCCAAAGTTTATACGACTACACCTTCAATAAGACTTTATATGATAGCGATAGGTACCTAGCACTAATTTATAGCCCTTTCCTCTAGGGCTGGAGAGGGGAAATTTCAAATCCCGGAACCATAGTTATTTGACATTTGTACTATTTTGAACAAAATGGCTAACTCAAAATTTTGGCCAGAAGCATTTAAGGAAAAAGGGCAAGTAAGAGAAGAGGACTGGTTGCCGTTCGGTTACTTTTGACTTTGAAAATGGATCTAGAACTTTCCATTTTCATTCAAATGGGCCTCCCTTAAGATCTATACGACCATCCTTTCCATAAAGGCTTATATGCCCCGGGGTCATAACTTAAAACCCATACCCCCAGGCTCTGTGGACTTGTGTCAATCCGGGGGGGCATCGCTATACGGTCTTTGGACAGTTTGAACCAAATGGCTATGCCAAAATTTCGATCAGATGCATTGGAGAAAAGACGGTGTGGGGGAGGGGGGCCTTGTTGACCTCCGATTACTTTTGACTCTTAAAAGGGAACTAGAACTTTCAATTTCAAATCAAATAAGCTTACTCCAAAGGCTATTCGACCACCACTTCCATAAAAACCTGATATGCCCCTGAGGCATAACTTACAACCCTTGCCCCGGGCTCTGGGGATTATGTCAACCCCGAAGGCATTGCTGCATGACCTTTATATCATTCTCAACAATCTGAAAAGTTAGATTGGACGCATCGGTGAAAAGAGGGCGTGGGGGAGCCATTTGCCCTCCGATCATTTTTGACTCATTAAAATGGAAATAGAACTTTTAGTTTCCAATGAAATGAGCCTCCTCTAACATTTATTATGTTACCTTTTCCACAAAAACCTTCTAAACCCCCGGGGAATAACTTACAACCCTTGCCCCCGTTCTGTGGTGGCAGTATCAACCTCGAGGACATTGTTATATAATATTTGGATTACTTTAAACACAATGGCTATCTCAAAATTTCGATCAAACTCATTTACTGAAAAAGGGCGTGGGGGGGGGATGGCTAGTTACCCTCTGATCATTTATGACTCTTAAAAAGGGAACTACAACTTTCAATTTCTTTTCATTTAAGTCCCCTCGAAGTTTATACAACTACCCTAACCATAAAAACCTTATATGCCCGGGGCATATCTTACAATATCTTATTCCGATCTCTTTGAATCTAAGAAGGGAACTAAAACTTTCAATTTCGATCAAATGAGCCCCCTCTGAAGTTTACGCGACCACCCATTCCGTAAGAACCTTTATGCCCCCGGAGCACTTGCCCCCCCCCCCCCCTGGGCTCTGGGGGCTGTGTCGACCCCGAAGCTTTTGTTATGTGATCTTTAAATTACTTTGAAAAAAAATGGTATCTTAAAACTTTGATCAGATATATTTGGGGAAAAAGGCCAAGGGGGCTAGCTGCCCTCCGATAACTCTTGACTCTTAAAAATTGCACTAGAAGTTCTGATTTCACATCAGATGAGCCCCCCTGAAGATTATACGACCCCCATAAAACCTTATATGCCCCCAAGGCATAAGTTACAATACTTGCCCCCAGGCTCGGGGGCGGGGGGGGGGGGGTCGACCCTGATGTTTTTGTATCTTATCATTGAGTTATTTTTAGCAAAATGGCTATGTTAAAATTTTGTCGGATGCATGTGGGGAAAAAAAGGGCATAGGGGAGGGCTAGTTGACCTCTGATTACTTTTGACTCTCAACAAGAGCCCTAAAACTTCCATTTTTCAATCGAATGATTCCCCTTCGAAGTTTTTACGACCATCACTTCCATATGAAGTGCCTTTGGGGAAAAAATAATAATAAACCACTGAAACCAATGACAAAATAGATCCCCCCCCCCCGAACACAAAAGTCCAGTTTTGCCCAAAGAGCCCTAAACTATGAGCGACTGTAAATTCTAAAATACCCAATTAATTTTTTATTATGTAAAATTCCTAGGTTTAGGCGTTCCCCCTGGAAAACTCTCCCTCTCCCACCAGAAAATACCCTCCCCACAGAAAATTCCACCTGGAAAATTCCCCCAGTTCATCTATTTGACGTCAGAGAGCAATAAGCATTCAATGTATTAATATGTTTTCCCAAAGGCCCTGCAAATGGGCGTGGTGGTCATATAAACTTTGGAAAGGGCTCATTCAAGTGCAAATGAAAAGTTCTAGAGCCCTTTTTAAAAGTAATTAGAGTCTGACAAGCCTCCCCGGCCAATTTTACCAAAACATATCCCATTAGAATTTTGAGATAGCCATTTTTATAAAACAGGCCATAGATCACATACCATGCCTCTGGGTCTTAGAATCCCCCCCTTCCAGCCCAAGGGGAAATGCATCTAAACTATGCTGGTTGTCGATTGTTAACATACAAGGTTTTTACGGGAAGGGTAGTTTGATGAACAGTAGTATTGTTGTTTGTCAGTTGTTTGTAGTTTTGTAATTTTGTTAATTTTCTATGAGTGGTAGTTTTGTTGAATAGGTTATTAATAATAATTTTATTAAAGAAATTCGGGTGGACAAAGACGGTTATTATTGTTCATGTGGATGGAACTTCTGTGTGGCTGAAACCATCACAACCTCAAAAATAGTAAGTAAATAAGTAAATTTATTTATAACCCACAATATAAAATGCATGCGGAGTAAAAAAGAAAAAACAAAATAATATTATCCACAAGGAAATAATAAGAAAAATACAACATAAATAACATAGCAATGTTTATAAGTCTCTAATCTGGAAAAAAATGAGTGAGGGGGTCACTGGCACATATCTTCTTTGGAATATAAGGATCCTCAGGTCCTTAGCGATGTTGTCAAGCAGCACTAGAGGTCGATAAGTCCAAAATGAGAAATAATCTTGTGATTTCTGTACCACCTTGGTAAATATAGCAGGAATTAACACTATTTAAAATAGCCTCTCCTTAGCTGAAGACGGTCTTTTTTGAGCATTAAAGGCTGAAAACCGGAAAGAATCGTAAGAGAACAAAAACTATGGTAAAGTTTACATAAGCCTCGGCGGCTGTACCTCCCTCTATTAGGCAAGATTTTACCATATAAGAAGCGAATACACTGCAGAGCACTAGTAACCAGAGACGAGCATGTAGTCGAAAGTGTATCAGAAAAAGTAATCCTTAATGAGCCTTTTTTGAAGTTTCTACGACAACGCCTTCTATAAAAATCTTATATGCCCCCAGGGCATAACTTAAAACCCTTGCTCCGAGGGTTGTGGGTGAGTTTCCTCCTCAAAAACATATTTTCTATCTGGAAATCAACTACGCTGAACAAAATGGCTATCTCAAGATTTTGATTGGATGTGTTTGCGGGAATGATGGGCGTGGAAGGCTAGTTGCCCTCCAATCACTTTCGACTATTAAAAAGGGCACTAGCCACTCCAATTTCTAATCGAATGAGCCCTTTTCGAACTTTCTACGACAACTCCTTCGATACAAAGTGCCCGGGTATGGAGAAAAAAAAAAAAAAAAAAACATTGTGCCCACATCGTTCTTTACTTAGGCAGCACTAGCGCGCTGCCTATGATATCAGATATGTGTAATAAAATGGTAAGTGAATTTAGCCAGAGTAATATTACTGAGGAATTATACAAGAATATCTCCTATTCCAGTTTATTCGGATTATCTTGATGGATTTTGATAAGTTGCTAGTCTAGCAAAGACGGCGAAGAAGGTTAAATTACGAGAAAATGAACAGCTCAAGTGGAAATCTTCACTTACCTGGGTACTATTATTAGTAAAGACTGTCCATATACTGAAGATGTAAGAAGTAGAACAGCCATGACAAGTGGCGTTTTTTGTAGTTGAAAAGTATTTGAAAAACATTAAAATACGTCTCCGACTTAGATTGGTACATTATAATACTTCGGTAATGACAGTCGTCAAATGCGACTTGAAACGTGGGTACTTCGAGAAGCTGAAGAAGATTTGCTAGATATTTTCTAGACGAATTGTCTTAGAACAGCTGTAGATGTTCATTCGACAACAAGGTTAGGGTCGATCGTCGTACTGTTTCTACTCCAGAAATTGTTGATTTGCAAAATTTTTCTGGAGGAATTGTCTAAGGAGAGCTTTCGGTGCTCGTTCGGCAACAAGGTTTTTACTCCAGCTTTTGCTATTTTATTTCTGAATATTAACTTGAACGCTGATATTGAATTTCAACTATCCATTTCCTTCTATTAAGAAGAGTTATTTAAGCTCGGGAAGCGTAATTTTACTGAAATTGAAATTCCAGCAACAATATATTTAGATTTTAAAAAAGCATTCGATACAATATCCCATTGTATTGTTTTCGTAAATTGGATAATTGTGGTGTGCGCGGACAGGCGTTGGATCTAGTTAAATCTTATCTTGATAAGAGAAAGCAACGAATAGATGGAGGTAATTTTCTCTCTTCACCTGTTCCTCAGTCCTCGATGGTTGGGGTGCCTCAAAGCTCTGTCCTAGGTCCTCTGCTTTTTCTAGTTTATATAAATTATTTTCACCGCGCTTTGGCAATCCCATGTCTCAGCACAAATTTTGCTGATGATACGATAGTTTCAATTTCTGAGAGGAATGACGAGGAGTTGGAGGCAAAACTTGATACTGCATTTTCTAATGTTCTTGAATGGTGTTCTGCAAATTTTATTGCTTTGAATTTATCAAAAACTAATTTCATAATTTACGGCAGGAAGTCAAATATATCTCCTCGTATTACCCGAGTTACTTCTTCAAAGTCTCGGGTGAAATTCTCGGGTTCTTATCAATATCTCGGGTGAAAGTGATAAAGTACCTTAGACTTATGATTGATGAAAGCTTATCTTTTAAAATACACATTCAAAATATACGCTTAAAGATTTCAAGGTATGTTGGTTTAATGCGGAGGTTGAAGCATTATTTGCCCTACTCTGCTTTACGAAGCATTTATTTTGCTCTGATTCAGTCTAATATTAATTATTGTTCTCTAGTATATTTATCTACATTTAAAAACCCTTTTAAACCAATACAGATTTTACAAAATGAAGCAGTAAGAATCCTGAAACTTTTTATTTCATCGCCTATTGCACTTCCAAATAAGTCTTCTACAGCATCTTTATATACTTATCTAGATATACTTCCAGTTTATCAACAATTTACTTTTGGAGCAATTATTTTGAAATTTAATTATGACATTAAGAAATTACCGCCATATTACGTCAATCAAAGTTTGTTCTCCCAATCACAAGATTTACATCGGTATAACACGCGACAAAAAAAAAGTATCTACATAGACATGTATAGTACTGAGAGATCTAAATTCGCCCTGTTCGTGTCAATAGTCTGGTGCTGGGATGCTCACAAGGATTTTATTGATAAATTTTCTTCTATCCATTCAATAAAAAGTAATCTTAAATTTCATTTAGTTCAGGATTACTTTCAATTAAGCGTCTTTTTAATATGACTAAGTTATTTGTTTGGATTGTTGTTCTAGGTGAATGTGGGCCTCTCGGCTATCTTTTAGTATTAATTTATATTTAATAATATTGATTATTTTTTTTATATACTACTAATACTACTACTAACAACTCACCGCAGCACCAAGACGCCTGAGACCAACACAGCTAAGCACGATCCTCCTCCACCCCAATCTATTCAAAGCCTTCCTTTTTACACCCGCCCACGAAGTTCCCATTTCCTTTAAATCTTTCTTTATGACGTCCTCCCACCCCAGACAGGGACGACCTGCTTTTCTTTAGCCCTAGATGGTTGGCCGAAAAGAACAATCTTCGGCAATCTGTCATCCTTCATCCGCACAACGTGCCCTAACCACCTCAACCTTTCTTTCATTATAGCCCTAGAGAGCGGTATTGAACCACATTTTTCGTATAGCCTATTGTTTGAAATACGGTCAATGAGTTGGGTATCCAGAACAATCCTTAAGCAATTTCTCTGGAAAACATCTAGCAAATCATCATCCGCTTTTCGGAGCGTCCATGCTTCAGAGCCATATTTGACCACTGTCATCACTGTAGCTTCTAATATTCTAATCTTGGTTAGCAGACTTATCTTCCTATTCTTCCAGACTTTATTTAACTGTGAAAAAACACCCTGAGCCTTGGCTATTCTATTTTTAACATCTTCACTGCTCCCACCATCTTTACTAATAATACTACCAAGGTAAGTGAAGCTGCCCACCTGACCAATCTTTTCATTACCCAACGTCACCTTTGCATCTTCACTTATTCCTAGCCTTAGTGACTTAGTCTTCCTAACATTAATTTTCAAACCAATTCTAGCACCCTGAACTCGCAAAACCTCTAAAACTTCATTCATTTTGCTCACACTTTCATCTAGGATGCTTAAATCATCAGCATAATCCAACTCCAGGAGACTTTTTCCTCCCCATTTGATTCCGTGGTCTCAAATTGCCTTTCCTGCACTCTTTAATACAAAATCCATCTAAATAATCCATATAAAGGGGCATAGAACACAGCCCTGCTTAACTCCTGATTTAATACAAAACCAGCTGCTAACCTCATTTCCTACCTTATCCGCAGCAGTGTTATTCTCGTAAATAGCACTAATCACTTTAATGTATTTGTCTGGTACACCATACAAGGATAAAACCTTTACTAAAGCTCTTCTATCAACAGAATCGAACGCTTGCTCGTAATCTATAAGACTGAGGACCAAAGGTGTTCGAAAACTCAGGCACTTCTCAATTATTAGCCTAAGAGTGAAAATTTGGTCGACACATCCTCTACCTTTTCTAAAACCGCACTGCTCTTCTCTTAAAACTTTGTCTACGGCATCTCTCAGTCTAAAAAGTATCATATTACTAAGTAATTTACTACCTACAGAGACCAGACTAATGTCTCGATAATTACCACACTCACTTTTATCACCTTTCTTATAAAGTGGCTTAATTAAGGTTTTCCTAAAATCGTTAGGTACTTCCCCTTTTTCAAAAATCATATTCATAATCTTCAATAACTTATTTAAACCTCAGAGCCACCATATTTAAGAAACTCATTTACCACCTTATCAGCACCTGGAGCCTTATTATTCTTTAATCCTTTTAGTACTGTTGCTAATCCCTCCTCACAAAACAAATCTTCCTTCACATCCAAAGTATCACAAACTTTTTCATTTTCCTCTATATTTTTTCCTGCAACTCTATCTCGGTTAAGCAAGTTCTCAAAATGTTCGGCCCATCTCTCTTTAGTTTTTTCCTTATCGCTAGTTGGGACCCCATTCCTATCTTTAACTGGGACAAGTCCGGATTGACTACTCCCTCTCAATTTGTTAACGTGCCAGTACAATATTTTACTATTATGCCGTCTAGCTGCATCTTCCAAATCCTCGACAATTTCATCCTTGGCCTCCACTTCACACCTCCTTACTTCATATTTTAATGCTTTCTCCACTCTCTTTACATTTCTTTTGTTTTCATAAGATCTATCACTCAGATAATTCTTGTACAAGTCCTTTCTCCTTTCTATTAAACATAAAGCTTTTTCACTAATATTCTTAGCTGCATTTCTAGCTTTCTTCCCTAATACACCTTCAGCAACTTCACAAATTATTTTTCTAAAATTATTCCAACCATCTTCCACATTATCAAATTTTAAACTCTCAAGTTTAGTATTCATCTGTTCCTGGAAAGTTTCTCTCAAATTCTCATCCTGGAGTCTACCAACATCGTAACTTCCCGGGAGGTAGTTACCCTTCCGATATTTCAGCTTTAAATTAACCCTTGACACTACTAGATGGTGATCTTTACTTTTAACATCAATAACAGCACTCCTATATACCCTAGTATCTTGTATTGATCCTGCTAATCTTCGGTTTACTATAACATAATCAATAAGGTTTGCTGTCTTACCATCACGTGAATACCATGTTAACTTATGAGCCATTTTATGACCAAACACCGTATTGCTTATAACTAGACTGTTATACCTACAAAATTGCAAAAGTCTGTATCCATTACTGTTTTCTTTCCCTACGCCAAATTTACTTAGGCTGGGATACCATCTATCCCTATTTCTACCAACCTGGGCATTAAAATCTCCCAGTAATAACATCATATTTCTACCTGGGACCTTGTCTATTTGCTCCTGTAACTGTAAGTAAAATTCATCTGAGTCCCTAGTATCTCCGTTAGTTGGTTCTACAGGGGCGTATACTACTATAACTGATACCCTGAACTTTCTAGTCATAAAATGAGCAATTAGTATTCTATTATTAATACCTTCCCAGCCTAAACAAGACTTAGCAGCTTCTTTATTCATCATGAGCCCTACTCCCTGTCTATGTACCCCATCCTTCCTGCCTGAGTAAACAAATTCTATATCACCTAATTTCATGTCTCCTACCCCTAGGATATGAGTTTCTGAAACTCCTAATAAATACAGTTCGAACCGTCTGAATTCGTCAGTCAAAATGTCGATACGATGGTCATTTTTTAATGTCGTAACATTCCAAGTTCCAATTTTCCTTTTCTTTAAATCATTGAAATTATTTTCACCTCAGGAAAAGCAATGATCCCGGATACCACTGCAGGACGGGGATCACATATCTTCTCAAATATACACCGAAGTGCTTAAGCCGGCTTAGAACCGGACAGCAAGAAGTCCCTGGGACCTCCATGAATAGAGGCTTTGTGCAATCCTGGGCCCATCTTGGTCACAACATGGTTTTCAGCACTTGGCGATGCTCTTCTATCAACAAGAGTCGAAATCCTGCACAGACATTCTCAAGCCTATTACCTCCGACTCATTATATATTCATGCCTACAAATATTATCCTACTACGGGGAGGCAACCCATAATAGATAAATTAGCTAGGAAGAGGTTTTTCAGCCCAAAGACACCCATCAAAACATACCAAGCCCAGAAGAATTGTCCATTAGTCAGAATCCCGTGCGAATGCTGTGTCGTTTACTAGGCTATAATTTCCTCGAGGGGCGCCACTCCTCAAGTGGGAATAGAGTTGACCGCAAGGTCCCCAGTCATGCAGTACCCCGAAAAGGTCGAGGCAACCCTTTGCAGAGGCCGTTGTCCATAGATCTGGATCTTACGCCCTGCCACAGTTGTCCTCCTATAGAGGATCCTCCCGCGATGGTGTTCTGCATCACCATGCAATTTAACCCATTACTGGGAGAAGGTTTGCAACTCTTTGGACTTGTGGACAAACTAGTGGGTCCTTTTGAGCGTACATATGAGGGGCCTTCTTCCTCCTCCGCCTAAATTTATGACCCTGGGCGAGGATGTCCCAGATTCTATTATGGACACCCAGGGACAAGGTCCATCCTTGGTCCGTGCCTCCTATGGAGGTACCCAAACACGCAAACTACTTATAAATATATATAACTCACTGAATATATAAGTTATATACAGAAATATATAACTCACTGACTTATTTCACCTACTAATTATAAATATATATAACTCACTGAATATATAAGTTATATACAGAAATATATAACTCACTGACATATTTAACCTACTACTTATGAATATATATAACTCACTGACTAGGCCTATATAAGTTATATACAGAAATATATAACTCAGTGACATATTTAACCTACTACTTATAAATATATATAACTCACTGACTAGGCCTATATAAGTTATATACAGAAATATATAACTCACTGACATATTTAACCTACTACTTATAAATATATATAACTCACTGACTAGGCCTATATAAGTTATATACAGAAATATATAACTCAGTGACATATTTAACCTACTACTTATAAATATATATAACTCACTGACTATAAAAGTTATATACAGAAATATATAACTCACTGACATATTTAACCTACTACTTATAAATATATATAACTCACTGACTAGGCCTATATAAGTTATATACAGAAATATATAACTCACTGACATATTTAACCTACTACTTATAAATATGTATAACTCACTGACTAGGCCTGTATAAGTTATATACAGAAATATATAACTCACTGACATATTTAACCTACTACTTATAAATATGTATAACTCACTGACTAGGCCTGTATAAGGTATATACAGAAATATATAACTCACTGACATATTGAACCTACTACTTATAAATATATATAACTCACTGACTAGGCCTATATAAGTTATATACAGAAATATATAACTCAGTGACATATTTAACCTACTACTTATAAATATGTATAACTCACTGACTAGGCCTGTATAAGTTATATACAGAAATATATAACTCACTGACATATTTAACCTACTGCTTATAAATATATATAACTCACTGACTAGGCCTATATAAGTTATATACAGAATTATATAACTCAGTGACATATTTGACCTACTACTTATAAATATGTATAACTCACTTACTAGGCCTATATAAGTTATATACAGAAATATATAACTCACTGACATATTTAACCTACTACTTATAAATATGTATAACTCACTGACTAGGCCTGTATAAGTTATATACAGAAATATATAACTCACTGACATATTTAACCTACTACTTATAAATATATATAACTCACTGACTAGGCCTATATAAGTTATATACAGAAATATATAACTCAGTGACATGTTTAACCTACTACTTATAAATATATATAACTCACTGACTAGGCCTATATAAGTTATATACAGAAATATATAACTCAGTTACATGTTTAACCTACTACTTATAAATATATATAACAGATGAATCCATTTAACCTTTTTCGTATTTTCTGATTATGTCAGGGGTGCTCTGGGAAATCAAATATAGAAATTAGACTATTATTATTCAATAATAGAATTTATACATCATTGACGAAACCACCGATATTTAGGCAGTTAAAGACAGCTTTGAACAATTCGGCATCATCAGTTGAAGAGTGTCTCCTTTGTGTTAGTTGGTCAATATTAGGGGTTAGCTTAAGGCGCTTGAATATAGCAGATAAAGTTAGCCATTCTTTTTTATGGTTGAGAGTTGCCACAGGGCAACCAAAAAGAACATGGTTGATGGTCTCATCATAAGGTTTGACATAGGCGGCAAAGAGGGCTCATTACTGCTTTATATATATTTATATTTATATTTGGATCCTGGGCTAGCTGCTACTTTCATATTATTGTTGTATTATTGTATATTTGCCGTCGTAATTATCTTTGTATTGTAGCGTAATTTGTTATTGTATCTTTGTCTAGGCCTAGTTTTTCGAGCTTTCTCCCCATGGGCCTATGTCAATTATATACATGTATATGTTAATAATAAAATGATTGAACTTGAACTGTTCTGTTGTTTTTATACTTGATTTATTTTACTATGTTAAACCCTTTGCTTATTATCTACGTTTTTTTACTTGTAGAAATGTGAAATAATAATGCTGACTATATTAGTTTTGTATGTTTATATCCACAATCTTTCTTTCTTTTAGAATGTCAACAATTACTGGGTATTTGGCTGGTGGGGTACTGGGAAGAAGTGATGTTAAGTGAAGTACTGATGTAATATTCCAAAATATTTTAGTTGATTCTAAATTGGTTTCTTTATAATACCCAAGGGGGTCCTTGCAATTTTTTGAAGAGGATGGGGGGAGGGTCTGGAAAAATATGTTTTATCAGAAAAATTTAAGAAATTAAAAAATAATAATCATGATTATATTAGTTTTTGTTTATTTATATCTGCAAACCTGCAACTTCCTTTCTTTAGAATTTCAACAATTACTGGATGCTTTACTGGTGAAGTACCGGGAAGAAATGAGGTTTTGTGAAGCACTGGTGTGGTATCCCCAAAATATTTTATTTGATTTTAGATTTGTATGTATACTAACCAATGCTTTGCCTGCAAGTTGTCAAGGGAGGGACTGGCAAAAAAAGGTTTTACTTGTAAAAAAAAAAATGTAAAAAAATCATAAATGTAAAAACATAATAATCATGTTTATAGTTTATATCTACAATTCTTCTTCTAGAATCTCAACAATTACCGGATACTTTGCTGGTGAAGTGCTGGGAAGATCTGCCCTTTTCTATATATCAAGGGATGACCTGCCATTGGTTGGTGTCGCAATGAAAATGAGTGAGTCTTTTTCCTTTTCTTTATTTGTAGGATTGATAGTTACGTAGTATAGTTTGTTGACACCAGACAGGAGAAGACTAGTGTTACCATAACCGTTTCAGCCTAAAAAATTATGGAATGTAAAACTAGGTAGTGTTTTTAATACTAAAGGTTCGAGTAAAAATGAAATTTTAATCATTTGAATTGTCCTTAATTAGAGTATCAACAGTAAGTAATATGATACTAGATTCGATAAAAGGCACGAAACAGGATGAAGATATGTCGGTAGTTTCTGCATAAGATAAGTTCGTTAAAACGTTTTTATTCCAATTTTTGGTTTCTATTATTCGTATCCACTCTGCTCTCGAAAACATAAAATTATTGCTCTGTTTCAAATAAAAGAGCGATTACAGGTTTATAAATGGCAAACAAATCAAAAGACGTTCTTATCTTGATCTGAAGAACCCAAGAAAGGGGGATTATAAACACTGGACTGTCGGATATTAAGATAAGATTTATTCTTCATTAGATACACATACAAAATGATATGTTAATTTTCCCTCAAATGCTCATTGGCTTGTAAAGAAGGGGGAAGACAAATGAGTTAATTACTCAGAGAAGAAAAACAAAAGAAAATTTTAAATGATCATATACTCACAGACAGAAGAGCAAAAAGGAGAAGAAAAAAAAATATAAATAAAATCAGAACTATAGAAAAAAAACTAAATAGGATAAAAAGTACAAATTAATTAAGTAGATAAAATATACTCCAAGAACAATAAGAAAAATAAGAAAAAAATAAATAGATAAAATAACTTCTGTGCATCAAAAGAATGTTTAACAGCTTTTTTTAAACAAACCGAATGAGTGGCACCCTCGAGCTGATTCAGGCAACTTATTCCAAACAATTTGACTCGCCATTAGAGGATTAAAATCTGACCTTATACAAGGAGTAAATGGAACCTGAACATGATTTTTCATATTGCGAAGATTATAATTATTTTGATCAGAGGTAAAACATTCCTGCAACTTAAATCTCCTTTTAAAAGAATCATAAAATGTCAATAAACCCTCTCCTTTATTATTCCCATAAACCTAATTAAAACAGTAATCTAATGAAATATTAAAACTAATGAAATAAAGAATTAATAATAAAACTATAAAAACAATGATACTAAAAATACTAAAATAAAACAGAAAATTGTAAAATTACTAAAATACGACAAAAAACTAGCACATGGTCCACAAAGTAGTTAGACCTGTTGACAGAAGCGCCAAGATTTATGATTGACCTATGTTTTCTTTTATTTTAGCGTCACATTTCTACTTCAGAAGTGAAAAATTGAAAAGGCCAGAAAAGGGTTTGAAATTCTATACTAGCACTTTGTTGTAAATTTTTGTCTACTAACTCTATGTATTTTTATCTTTTGCGATATTCGTCACACCATTAGGGAAGCTAGATTTCTAGGCTTTGGTCTTTTATAATCTTAGACACTTGTGCCTAAAATCCTTACTCTGATTATTAAGGCAAAATTCCACAAAGTTTTCAAAGAGAAGTAATAAGCTACATTAAAGGTAAGCAGAAATAAAGTCAAATAAAGTTTATAATTTACTATTTATCAAAGATATGATGATCGTACCTTTTCCTAGGGCCTCAATGGAGATGCAGGTCTATTTTTGAAAATTTACTTTTAAAACACAAATATTTGCCTAGTTTATCAAACTTCAGTACTCTCTAGAGAACAGGGTGCATGTACACAGGGTTGCCACTCAGTCGGTTTTTTTGGTGCCACTTTGGGTGGCAAAATAGTGTCAATTTTGTATAAAAAGTGTCATTTTCCAAAAATTTACCGATCGCGACGCTTCGCGTCGCTCGCGCTCATATCAACAAGCTTTTTAAGTTGAAAATATTGCCAAATCCACTTGGGATCACCCCCCCCCGTGGTTTCCTGCATCTTTAAATTCTCCAACATGAAATGTCAGATCTAATTCCATCTATCAACTATAAAAAAGAAACTTTGATTTTACTTAGTCGGTGCTAAATTCCGGCTTTGCGCAGCACGTCCATTCTTGTCAACTTTCCAGCCCCCCTCCTAAAAATCCGCTAAAACACAAATGGTGCTTACTGTATAAAATGGGAACTCGTCCCACAGAGTACTTTCTTCCCTTTTTTTTCTGAGCAGTCGCATAGCGTGAAAAAGGAACGGAAAAAGAAAAGAGGAAAAACCTTCAGTTTTTTTTCTTTTGAGAAAACGGAAAAAAATGAACAGCAATGCTCGTCTACATTGAAAGTTTTTCATCCAGTTTTTCCATAAAATGGACTATCTGGATTATTTCAGTGCATTCAGGTGCTTGAAACTTTTCTTTTCTCCGGAAATGCTGAAAAGAATGCCACGATCATAGATCGTAGCTATTGATTACCCTATGATAAACACAACTAATAGTGGTTCAGACACTAACTGTTTCAAATAATTCATTTGGCAAAAACTAGTGGAAAAACAATAAGACAGCTATATAATTTAATCTGTTTATCACAACCTGAATAGAACAAGTTTCAGGAGAACTTTCGCCACTCCCAGTAAATTTTTCTTTACGAAGTCTTCAGGGACTAGGGCATAGGAACAGTCAACTAGCGTTTTAAGTATCAATATGAAAGCACCTTTACAATAAAAAAAAACAGTATTTAGAGTATCAGCGTGAAAGCACATTTACAATAAAAAAATTAGTGGGAAGGAAATAACTACAATGAGGAAGTGCGTCCAAATTCAATTTATGTAATGATGTAACATATATTTAAGTAAGAAAAAAAAGTGAAATTAGATTGTGATTTTGCTAATGATTGCAGAGGATTTAAGATAATAGAAGTTTTGGTACTAATTTTGTTTTTAGTATAATGGTTATGTATGAATATTCATTTGTCCATTGCCAAGAGTTCAAAGAAAAAAAAAATGAAAAATATGAACGGAAATGTTAGAGGGCATTTTTGCGTCATTGGCCCAGTCACTGAAGAGGTCACTAGATATTCTTGTGGGTCACCAGTGTGATCAGTGGATGAATTTGCGTTGCTGAGTCGTTGTGTGATGTCACCAGTGAGATTTTCAGTCACTGGGCTTCAAGAGCTCCAGTCACAGAAATCGATGAAAAGACGCGTAATGTCATGCAGTCACTGGCCCAGTGACTTGTTAACATAGTTACAGCTATTAACATAGTGGCGCAAAAATACACTCTTAGCTTTTCTTGCTCTTTTCTTCTTTGAATTGTAGTCAACCCTCAACTTATAAAACATAAAAATTGAATTCGGACCCACTCAAAAATTGCAAATTCCTTGACTGACTTATCGTCTATGAGCCTACAAACTATTGCAACAACACAAAATAGTTGAACTAAACAACTGAAAACAATTGAAGGCTTCTCCAACACATTGCAGTTAAATGTCTGTCTCAGTCCTTTTCATTGCCAAGTATTTTGTACCGAAGATCACCGGGTGATCTTTGCTTATCAGTGATAAGAATAAGAATATAAACATTTCTCACACACAGATAGAGACAATCACGTTTACGTTTTTCAACGGACAGAAAGATTCTTGCATCCAATAATTGCCGCACGCGGAGTTAAGATAAGAATCTTAACTGACAGAAAAAGGATATCGATGCATATCTACATTGACAGTTTTCCTTCCGGTTTTTGTCTGAAAAACCGGAAAATTCTTTCCGGTTTTTCTTTCAGTTTTCCGGAAAATCTTTGTCTGAAAAAATTCTTGTTTTGTAAAATAGTGCTACTTAGCAAAAAAAGTGCCACTTTTGCAAAAAAAAAATGTCCTAATAGCGCCAGGTGTCCCAAAAAGTGCCATTAAAAAAAAGTGTCAAAAGTGACACTAAAGTGCCACCGGTGGCAACCCTGCATGTACATACTAAGAAAATACGTTTGCATGGCATAAGTTAGGCTCAATACCCGTTCCTTAAAGTTTATAGTGAGAGATACCAACCATCAAGAGTTTTACCTACATCTAGAATTATATTTTTGTTCCTTTCCTTTTGTTTTATACATGTCTTCATTTATTTTAGATGTGAACTGCTAGATTTCTGTTCCATCTTAAAAAAAGAATCGGTCCGTTGATGCATACCAACGAATCCTTTATTTAAAGTTTTGGGGAAAACGATTTATCGCCATTACAATATTTGGTCGAGAAATCGGTTTCTTAACAGCTTATTTGTGTGAGAGCATCCCCGACCCATCGGGTACTGTGAGTGTAATAAATATTGTGAATGCTGATCCCTTTAAGATACCAAATATATGAAATCAACGAAAAAAATGAAGTAGCCTATTATGGAATTAGTTTTGATAAAACATATTTTCATGGAAAACACTGTCATGATTGCAGCAGTAGCTGCAACCTAGTAAAGAGCGAACCACAACCAGGGGTGGATCCAGGATTTTTGTTTAGTAGGGGAGGGGCGCAAAATAGGTTTATTCTATAAGCTTGCGTTAGGAGCAAGTTTAATTAACGCAAACTTGCGTTAATTAAGTAAATTACACTACTTTAGAGGACGTTTTGGGGGGATGCGTGCTCCCCCCCCCCTCTGGATCCGCCACTGACCATAACCCATAGTAATTAAAAGTTTAAAAACCTGTTTTAAAGAAAACTGCCAAATCAGAAAAATTGCCATCTGACACTGAATCAGGAATGGTAACTATCGTTTCGGTTAGTCTTAAAAGTAAAAGTTAATTTCGAAATCAAATTTATGGTGATATCAAAAAGGAGCCTAAATCCCTTCGAAAGTGGTGTCAGATCGAAATAAAAAGTGTGCCATTCGAATCAGCATAGTTGAGAACCTTAAATAGGATAATTACAGTTTTCCATCTTGAACATCGAGGAAAATCAGTTTTTTGCATGGGTAGCACTGATGACTCCTTTGTTGTTGTTTTTTTTTTTTTTTTGATTAATAAGCGCTTAAAGCTCAAACTGAGTTTTTGGAAACTGAGAGAACTGGAAGAACTGAGAGAACTAGAGAAATGAAATAACTTGACACAATTTATGTCTATTTGAAAATTTATTTTGAATAGATTTTACATAATCTGGGCTAATGATTTTTGGAACTCGGCCTCATTTAATCCAAACAAACCTCAATCAATTTCTTAATTAGGAATTTTGTCCTAATATTTAGTAAATTTGTCATTTGGACTAGCATAATCCAAGGAAACTTAAGTTAATTCCTTATTTAAGAATTTTGTAAAGTCAGTATATTGTGAAGCATACTAACATAGATCAGATAAGCTATTGCCGGTTTTATTAAGTAGCCAAAATTGCTTATTCAACTTCGATTTATGGGCCAAGGCATCACATAGCTCAACCATTTAGTGCTTGTAAAAGTAGAGCTAGTAAAGAGAATGTAAGAGTATGCGCTTCAGTAAAGCGCATATTGTGTTCGAGTCTTGAGAAGGCATAGGGGTTATCAGCCCGACTCGTGTTAATTTTTGCTCGGTTTGAGTTAGACTCGGCTATTTATTGCAATTTCTGTTCGTTTTGAGTTTTGAATTTCATTGATTTATTGATAGTGATTTGTCGTAGTTTTACGCTTGGAAGATTATTTTACTTTATTTCTGCTCATTCTTGGCTTAATAGAGGTCTTTACGTTTTTTTGAAAAACTTGTCTTGTGGAAAAAGTTTTTTAAATTGATTTCTGTTCGTTTTTATTGACATAGACTTTTTCATGGAAAAAAAATATTGTATATCTTTTCAGTTTCAAACAGTTCATGGTAACAAACTGTAAGTAAGGAGCCACCCGGGTCAGTAGTAACCGACACTCTAAAAAACGGAATGTTGATACCAGTAGGTACATCAAAAGAATAAGATTTTTATCCTGATTTTAAATATATAAGTGCTATCCATCAATATATATTTCATCAAGTTTAGTCCTACCCATCAAAAGTTACGAGACAATTTACATTATTTTTGGAAAAAGGAGGAAACACCCCCTAACAGTAATAGAATCTTAATGAAAATCTGACCGTCAGAATCAGCGTATCAGAGAACCCTACTATAGAAGTTTCAAGCTCCTAACTGAACAAATGTGGAATTTTGTAGTTTTTGCCAGAAGAAAGATCGAGGATGCGTGTTTTGTTTTTGTTTTTTTTTTCAGGGGTGATCGTATTGACCCAGTGAACCGAGAATATCGTGAAAGGGCTCTTTCGAAAGGAAATTAAAAGTTCTAGTGTCCTTTTTAAGTTACCAAAAAATTCGACACCCCGTCACACTAGGCCCGTATAACTAGGCCCCGTCACACGCTCTTTTGTTTTCGAAGTCACCGGATAAGAATTTTGAGACAGCCAGTTTGTTCAGTATAGTCTAATAACTATGTCTTTGAGGACGACTTAATCCCCCACAGTCCCCGGGGGAAGGGCTGCAAGTTATAAACTTTATCCATTGTTTACATATAGTAATGGTTATTGGTAAGCATACAGACGTTTTCAGGGGATTTTTTCGGTGGGGGGGGGGGTCAGGGGATTGGGTTACGTGGAAGAAATTTTCCATGGAGGATTCTGTCATGGGGGAAGAGGATTTCCATGAAGGGGGTACTAGATTTACCAACACTATTTAAAAAACAATCATAAATTAAATTAAAAAAACAAGCTTTATCCACTGAAAGTAAGGAGCAACATTAACACTTAAAACGAACAGAAATTATAACGTATGTCAAGGGTGTTTGTCCCTTCGTCAATACCTCGCTCTTTGCGCTAAAGTATTTTTAGTAATTTCAAAAGAGCTATTTATTCTAAATTAAATTAAAGACGTTTTCAGGGGGATTTTTTCAGGTGGGGGGATTGGTTTACGTAGGAGGATCTTTCCATGTAGGGATTTTTAAGGGGGAAGAGAATTTCCATGAAGGGGGAGGGCTGCTTCTCCCAGCATTATTTAAAAAAAACAATCGGAAATTAAATAAAAAACAAGTTTTTTTTCAACTGAAAGTAAGGAGTAACATTAAAACTTAGAACGAACAGAAACCATTACGTATATGAAGAGGTTCTTCTTCTCCTCAACGCCTCGATCTTTACGCTAAAGTATTTTCAGTAATTTCAAAAGAGCTATTTATTCTAAATTAAATTAAAGACGTTTTCAGGGGGATTTTTTCAGGTGGGGGGATTGGTTTACGTAGGAGGATCTTTCCATGTAGGGATTTTTAAGGGGGAAGAGGATTTCCATGAAGGGGGAGGGCTGCTTCTCCCAGCATTATTTAAAAAACAATCGGAAATTAAATAAAAAACAAGTTTTTTTCAACTGAAAGTAAGGAGTAACATTAAAACTTAGAACGAACAGAAACCATTACGTATATGAAGAGGTTCTTCTTCTCCTCAACGCCTCGATCTTTACGCTAAAGTATCTTCAGTAATTTCAAAAGAGCTATTTATTCTAAATTAACGGCCTTTGTGATTCAGGTGGTCATTCTTAAAGAATTGGAACCAAATTCGAACTGTAGCGTAAAGAGCGAGGTATTGAGCGAACTTTCGGTAAAGAGCAAATCCCCTCATTTTATGTATATGAGGAAGTTCGCCTCCTCGTCAATACTTCTCTCTTTACACTAGAGTTCGAATTTTGTTAAATAATGGCCGATATAAGCAATAATGTGTTTGTGTTATTTTCCAGCCAATCTTAACATTTAATTTTACCTTAACCAGCTTCATAACTATGATTTTTCTATGATAATAAACCAAAGATATTCTATGTCTTCGGCTTGTGGTTGTTATTAATTAAAAAAACATGTTTTTTTCAACTGAAAGTAAGGAATAATATTAAAACTTAAAACGACCATGATTTATTACGTATATCTTTTAAAGAACTTTTCTTTCATTAATTTTAGTCATTTGAGAATTGCTTAACTTGTGACTTTCATTTTCATAAAAATAATTTCGACCTCTTTGGCCGTTTTGTTACCATGCCTTACAAACTTAATTCTGCAAATATCGCTAATTTAAGTTACGTGGGAGTCTTTCCATGGAGAAATTTCTCGTGGAAGAAGAGAATTTTCCAAGGAGGGGGAGCTGGATTTCCCGACATTAGCTTAAAAACGATCAGCAATCAAATAAAAAAAACAATTTTTTTCAACTGAAGGTAAGAAGCAACATCAAAACTTAAAACGAACAGAAAATATTACATATATGAGATGGGTTGCCTCTCCTCAATAGCTCGCTCTTACGCTAAAGTTTCTTTTTTAACTTTTAAAAGAGGTTATTATTCTAATTAAACAGCCTTTGTGACTCAAGAACCATTTTTAAGCAACTGGAACAAAAATCAAAATTAGGTTATTATAAGGTTATTATTAGTTAAAAAAAAGTGATATTAATCTGCAAAAATCGTTTTAATTATTCGTTTACGGTGAGCCAAATTCAAAACCTGTATTAATTCAAAACGTTCAGAAATTAAATAAAAAAAAAACAAGTTTATTTTAACTAAAGCAAGGAGCGAAATCAAAACTTAAAACGAACAGAAATTATCCCGTATATGAAAGAGGCTTTTCTTAAAAAGCAGAGTTGTGAGAAAGAGTCAAACTTTAGCGTAAAGATTGGGGCGTTGACGAGGGGACCGCCTCTTTCATATACGGTATAATTTCTGTTCGTTTTAAGTTTCAATGTCACTCCTAATTTTCAGCTAAAAAAACTTGTATTTTTTATTAAATCTTCTATAAGAATCCATTGTACAGATTGTTTTTTGCATGTTGGAGAAACTTTTTCAACAATTTTTATCCTGACACAAACAGTATTTTTTAATTTAATTTTATAGCTTTTGAAGTTAAACTGAAAAAAAACTTAATATAATTCACAAAAGATTCTATCTATGCTCTTTGACAACCTGGATACACTTGCACTCTTTTTATTTATTTAAATTGTAAGAGCAGAAGCAAAGATAGTTATACCCCAAAATATTCAACTTAATAACCACAGTCATTCTCAATACATTGCTAAGGTGTTTTATTGGCAACCATTTAACACAATTCCTTTTGATTTATTTTGAAGTAACATTCATTTTTAAAGCTTAATGGGTCATTTTCGTAATTAGAGGGGGGGGGGTGAAACGCCTAATATCCCTAAAGACATAGTTGCTGGACCGTTCTACTATGCTGAACAAAATGGCTGTCTCAAAATTTTGACTGGATACATTTGGAAAATGAATGGGCTTCAGAGAAGGGCTGCTTGCCCTCCAATATCTTGTTATTCTTAGAAATGGCAACAGACATTCGCGCTGTAATTGGAGTGGAAGGGGGAGGACTTCCCCCTTTATATATCTAGTAAAAATATTCTAAAGAAGTTAAAACAAAGGAAAGCCATTTTAAATGTATTTTGTTTTCAGTAAAGTGCAAATTTTTTTCTGGTTTTGAGAACGCATTGGGGTTTTCAGCCCTAATCATATTAATTTTTTGCTCGTTTTGAGTTTGACTCGGTTATTTATTGTGTGATTTCAATAAACAAAATAAGTTTAAAATGTTTTAAATTTAATAAATTAGCAAATATCAAAACTTAAAGGAATATATATTAATATAAGTATACTAAACTGACAATCCACAGCCATTATTTCAGTAAAGTGCAAATTATGTTTTCGTCTTGAGAAGGTATGGGGGTTGTCAAAGTCATAATTACCAGACCTTTAAACTATACACTGAACAAAATGGCTATCTAAAAATTTTGATTAGATGTATTTTGGGAATTGATGGGCGTGAGGTTGGAGGGGTTTGTTTCCCTCCAATCACTTTTAAATAATAAAAAGGGCACTAGCCCTTTCAATTTCCAATCGAATGAGCCTTTTTTGAAGTTTCTACGAAAACAAATGACCATCTTAAAATTTCTATCAGATGTATTACGGGAAAATACGAGGTTTGGAGGAGGTTAACCGCCCTCCGATCACTCTGAATCTTAAAAAGGGCACTAGAACTTCTGATTACCAATCCAACGAGCGCCCCTCCGAAGTTTATACGACCTCTCTTTAAACATATACCTTATATACCCCCAGGCCATAACTTACCTTGTCTTGAGGACTGTTCGAGGGCGTCATCATCCTAAAAGACATAATTTCCTGTCCTTTCAATGACGTTCAACAAAATGGTTATCTCCAAATTTGTTTTTGGAATTGTTTGGGCAAAGGGTGGGTGAGGGAGGGGGGATAGTTGCCCTCCAATCACTCAATCACTTTCGACTACTAAAAGGGGCGCTGGCTCTTTGAATTTCTAATCGAATTAGCTGTTTCCGAAGTTTGTACGACAAGAAATGGCCATATCAAAATTTCTATCAGATACGTTTTGGGAAAATACCAGGTGTTGGCGGGGTATCAACCCTCCGGTCACTCTGAGTCTTAAAAAGGGCACTAGAACTTCTGATAACGAATCCAATGAGCCCACTCCAAAGTTTTACGATCACCCTTTCTATATATACTTTATATGCCCCTGGGAGTAACTTAAAACTCTTGCCCTGAGGACTGTGGGGGGGAGTTCCCATCCTCAAAGACATATTTTCCTGACCTTTCAATTACGTTGAACAAAATGGCTATCTCAAAATTTTTATTGAATGTGTTTTGGGAAATGGTGGGCGTGGGAGGGGGGTTAGTTGCCCTTCAGTAACTTTCTACTATTAAAAAAGGCATTGACCCTTTAAATTTTCAACCGAATAAGCTGTTTTCGAAGTTTTTTTGATTAACCCACCTCTCACTCCCACCTTTTCCCAAAATACATCCAATCAAAGTTTTGAGATAGCCGTTTTGTTCAACGTAGTTGAAAGTTCTGGAAATTAGGTCTTTGAGGATGACACCCCCCCCCCCCCCCCAGTCCTCAGGGCAAGGGTTGTAAGTTGTGCCCTTGGGGCATATAAGGTTTATATAGAAAGCGTTGCCGCAGAAACTTCAAAAGGGCTCATTCGATTGTAATTTAAAAGGGCTAGTGCCCTTTTTAATAGTCGATAGTTATTGAAAGGCAACTAATACACCTCCCACGCCCACCATTTCCTCAAACACATCCAATCAAAATTAGCGATATCCGTTCTGTTCAACGCAGTTGAAAGTTCTGGAAATTAGGTCTTTGAGCAGGACACTCCTCCCACCGTCTTCAGGGCAAGTCTTATAAGTTATGCCCTGGGGCATATAAGGGTTTATTAGAAGCTTTGTCGTAGAAACTTGAAAAAGGGCTCATTCAATTGGAAATTCAAAGGGATAGTGCCCTTTTTAATAGTCGACAGTGATTGTAGGGCAACTAACCCCCTCTCACGCCCACCCTTTCCCCAAACACATACAATCACAATTTTGAGATAGCCATTTTGTTCAACGTAGTTGAAAGTTCTGGAAATTAGGTCCTTGAGGATGAAAACCACCCCAAACCCCTCAGGGCAAGGGATATAAATTATGCCCTGAGGGCATATAAGGTTTTCATAGAAAGTGTTTTGGTAGAAACTTCAAAAAGGGCTCATTCGATTGAAAATTCAAAGGGCTAGTGGCCTTTTTAATAGTCGAGAGTGATTGAAGGGGAACTAACCTCCCTCTCAATTTGTACTTTACTGAAAAAAATTATTTTAAATGTTTTCACTTTGATCACTTTAAGAAATCAAACAATTAATTAAGATTTTAAGGAATAAATATCAGCATATGTAGGCTATATTAAACTGTCAATGCACATTTTTTCAGTAAATTCATTTGAATTTTTTCAGTAAAGTACAAGTTATATCCTGACTTTTAGAAAGCATAGGGTTTAGAACCCTACTCAGATTAATTTCTGCTCGTTTTGAGTTTGACTTATTTTAATTTCTGTTTGTTTTGGGTTTCATTTATTTATTGATACTGATTTTTGGTAGTTGTATGGTTGGTAGATTATTTGATTCTATTTTTGTTCATTTTTGGTTTAATAGAGTTACTTAAAAAAAACTTATTTTGTGCAAAAAAGTTTTTTGATTAATCGTTACGTAAAAAGATTATTAAACACAAGCAATCACAAGCTCATTTGGCAGCACAAAAAAAATAACTGCAACTTCTATAAAGCGGTCAATTGAAACAGTTTGTTACGCTTTCAATGAAACTCATAAAGAATCAACCAAATCAGTTTCTAGGTCTGCTTATTATTTGGCTAAAAATGGTCGACCATATTCGAATCATTTTGGTTTATTATAACTACAACGATTTAACAGTGTCAATATTGGAGTTGGGCTACATTCCCGTTATAGTGCCACTACAATTATAGATCACATTGCCCAAGAAATGAAGGTTAAAATAACAAGTAAAATAAAGAACGAGGGAGATAAGATACCCACAATCTTAGACGAATCCGCTACTATAAGCTCTAAGTCAGTTTTAATAGTTTATTAAAAGTGTGAAATTAACGATTAATTTCCAATTGAGTTTTATCATGTCAGCCAATGAACATTGCAAAGAAAAGTTTTGTAATCCAAGCCTTAATTGAATACGTAGCTTTGGGCTTGCCACTTTACGTTTAAAAAATACAGGATGCACCTTACTGTTGGGCCAACTTTACTTTTTCACGATTTTCAAGGAAAGAAAAAATTAACTTCCCCTTTTTGTTAAAAATGTCTTAGGTACGAGATTTAAATGTGAAGAAATCTGTAACCAATTGCAATATGTAGCTAAAATGTGTGGCATTATTTTTCATTAATTTAAAGAACCTTTCCCCAAACAAGTCTTTCAAACAAAAGTAAAGAGCTCCATTAAACCAAAAATGAGCAGAAATAAATTCAAATAATCTTTCAAGCGTAAAACTACCACAAATCACCATCAAAAATAAATGAAGCCCAAAACGAACAGAAATTAGAATAAATGTTCGAATCAAACTCAAAACGAGCAAAAATTAATATGAGTAGGACTGAAAACCCCCACTTCTTCTCAAGATCAGAACATAGTTTGCACTTTATTGAAAACAGAATATGTTGTAAGTTTTTTCAATTTTTTTACTTTAAGAAATAAAAATTTATAAAAACTTTAAGGAATAAATATTCCTTATATATGTATATTAAACTGACAATCCACAGCCCTTCTTTTTTTCTTTTTTTCAGTAAAGTGCAAATTATACTTTGGTCTTGAGAAGAAATGGGGTTGTCCGTCCTAATCTTGTTAATTTTTGCTTGTTTTGAGTTTGACTCAAAGTATCTATTGTAATTTCTCTTCGTTTCTTGTTTCATTTATTTATTGATGGTGACCTGTGGTAGTTTTACGCTTGGAAGATTATTTGACTTTATTTCTGCTCATTTTCGGTTAAATGCAGCTCTCAACTTTTCTTTGAAATACTTTTTTTGTGGAAAAATTTTTTAAATTAGTTTCGGTTCGTTTTTATTGACATAATCTTTATCATTGAAAAAAACATATTTTATTTCTTTTCGTTTTTTTTTTCTGTAAGAATACATAGTTTGGCTTGCTATTCGTATGTTGGATAAACTTTTTTTTACAGTTTTTAATCCTGACACAAATAGTATTATTTAATTCAATTTTATACCTCTTCAAGCTAATCTGAAAAATAAAACTGAATACTATTCCCAAAAAAGTCTATGCTCTTTGAAAACCTGGATGCACTTACACTCTTTTTATTTATTTAAATTGTAAAAGCAGAAGTAGTAATAGTAGTAGCCCGGAAAGCTTGAACTTAATACCCCCAGTCGTTCTCGATATATTGCTGAGGTGTTTTATTGACAACAATATGCACAATGCCTTTTGGTTTAGTTTTAAAGCATAATGGGCCAGTTGCATAATTATGGGGTGTTGACATACCAAATATCTTCAGAGAAATAGTTACTGAACCGTTCTACTATGCGGAACAAAATGGCCTTCTCAATATTTTAACTGGTTGTATTTGAAAAATGGATGGGCATGGGAGGAGGGTTGCTTGCCCTCCTATCTCTTTTCATTCTTGAAAAGAGCACCAGAACCTATATTTTCCAATCGAATTAGCTCCTTTAAAAGTTTAATAAGTTTTTCTAGCTATTATACAGCGGCGTTGCCAATGATATTGTTTATATGCCCTTTTGAAAACCTGTATGCCCATAGTTCTTTCATTTGATTGAATCTCCCCCTAAACGTTCTCTAAAAGGGGACCTTAATATTCTTAGCGTCATTAGCTAGAGTAACTGTAGTGGTCATATTAACAGTATACACATAGTGCCTTCTGGCTAGTTGAAAATCCGCCACAACTTACCCTTAAAGATCTAACTTAATAATGCAAGCCGTTCTTGAGATACTTGTTTTATCGCCCTTTTGAAAATCTTCTTGCTCATAGTTCATTTTGATTTAGTTCAACACCCACCTAAATAATCCTTGAAAGCTTCACCTTAATGCTCTTATCTTGCGTAGTAGCAACATTTTCTTCAACATCCCCTTCAGCATACGTTGAAAGTTTCAACTTAATACCATCTTTTGACAACCTGTGTGTTCCAAATTAGTTGCATATACTTGCAATATTTCTCAAAATTTTCACCTTAATACCCTTAGTTTTAGTAGCAGCAATACTGCTACTACTGATACTACTATAATACCAGTATCAATAGTAGTAGCAATAGAATTAATTGTAGTAGCCTTAGGCATAGTTGTATTAATAGTCACAGTAGTACTATTAGTATTACTAGTGGTAGTACAAATAGTAATAGCGGTAGTACCAGTAGCAGCAGTAGTCTTAACGTATTGCCTTTTAGTCACTTGAACATTCCTATCATCAATTTAGGGACTTTTAAACTTAATACAATTTACCATTGCTACGACATCTTTGATATGTCATTTTGATAACCTGTATATTCATTTACTTCTTGAAATATTCATCTTAATGCTCTTAACCTTACAAGTAGTCACAATAGAAGAAGAAATTGAAGTAGTAGAAGTAGTAGTAAGTGATAGTAGTATTAGTAGTAGCGTGCACATATTGCCTTTTAGTTAGATGATCTTGCTCTTTAAGCATTCTCTGAACGTCCCAACTTAATACACAAATCAATTCTTGAGATACGCTCTTTTGACAATGTGCATGCACATGGTGTCTTTTGATTTAGTTATAATTTCTCCTCAATATTGTGAATAGAGTAGTGTGGTAGTAACAATAGTGGTGGTAAATGTAGTTATAGTGGTAGCTTGCAAATATGACCTTTTCGATCATCTCCCTTATCATTTCCTGAAAATTACAAATTAATGTACTTAGTAATTCCTGAGTTACCCCTTTGACAATCATTGTACAAATATCGTGTTTGGATTTAGTTCAACACTCCCCTCAACATTCTCTAAAAGGTTCATCTGAATGTCCCTTGTCTTTTTGGAAAGTAAAGTTCAAGCATGCATACCATTCTCAATGACCTATACCAAATGAAAACAATGAACGAATTACCTAACGTACAGCCATTGCCCTGAGGACAATGGGGACGTTGACATTCTCAAAGACATAATTAGTGAACCTTTCAAAAAAGCTGAACAAAATAGCTCTCTTAAAAGTTTGATCTGACTTGTTTTGGGGAATGGTGGGCTTGGGGGGGGGTCTGGTTGCTCTCCTTTAACTTATGACTGTTAAAATGACACTAGAACTTCCAACTCCAATGAAATGATGTTTCATAAAAACCTTATATGCCTCAGGGCATAACTTACAATCCTTGCTCCTTGGATCTGGGGGGAGGATTGTTTCCACCCTTAAGTCATTGTTATATTCTCTTTGGACTATTGTGAGCAAAATCGCTATCACACAGTTTCTATCGGATGTGTTTGGGGAAAAGAGGGTGTCGGCTCTCTGAGGGCGTTACTTTGACTCGTAAAAAGAGCAAATGACATTCTGATTTCTGATCCAATGAGCCCCCTCCGAAGTGTATACGACCACCCCTTCCATAAAAACCTCATATACCCCTGGGGCAGAACTCACAACCCTCGGCCTGAGAACTGTGGAGGGTTTGGCATCCTCAAAGACATAATTTTCGGACCTTCCAACTACGCTGAACAAAAAAGTTATCTCAAAACTTTGATTGGATATGTTTGAGGAAATGATGGGCGTGGGGCAGGTTGCCCTCCAGTCACTTTAGACTATTAAAAAGGGCACTAGCCATTTCAGTTCCAATCCATTGATTATTTTTTTGTAGTTTCTTTGGCAACTCCTTCTATACAAAGTGCCCCGGCCTAAAAAAAATAATAATAATGCATTGTGCCTACATCGCTCTTTACTTAGGCAACGCTAATGCGCTGCCTATGATATGCTGGGTAGTAATTTAAATTGGTGTTTGTACGAGCCCCCAAAAGGCAAATCTATAAACATTATTCCCTACTATTATTTTCTACCAATGCCTCTTGATATCAATACTCCTTCTTATAGATGTAACGATAAACAGAATTTAGGCTAGTTGGTACTAAAAGGAGTTGTCCCGGCCAAAGCAGATCATTCTTTTTTTTTGCAAATTAAATATGTCTCTGCATTTGTGACCGGTAGATAAAGATTTATAAGAGGAATATTTCCAACCGCCTAATCATAAAGCAGTTTAGACACGCCCTTTTGTTTTTGGGAAAATTGATATAGTAGGCTGTACAACAAGCGTCTACAAAAAGACTAGGCAATGTAGACTTGGTAAATAATTCAGCAAAAGGAAAGTAGCTTTTCATCCCAGGAATTTTCTCATGATTTTTGCTATCTTTCCTTAGAACCGTAGTACCTCCAGCAAGGGCGCCGGTAGAAAATTTTCCAGGGGGGGACAGACGCCAAAATAGTAGTGGTGGTTGGGTGACAGTTGTGTTGGTTTAGGGTACCAAACTACGACTTTAACCCGAAGAGGACGAATTTGCTATCAATTTAAAATCCTGAGAAGCTAATTGGTTTAAAAGTATTAATAATTCCATTTTAGGCTACCCAGTTGCAAAAGAAGTAATGCCACACGGTGGTAGTGCTGTATTCAACCAAGCTGATTCGCTTTACTTGTAATAATTAATTTAAAACACTTTTTCCAGATCATAGTTAGAGTTATGTATAAAAACATGAAGAAAAAGTTGCTGTTTAATTTTCAAATTACATGAATTGTGTGCCCACCCTCGAAAGTTACTTTTTCCTGTTGAATTGGGATCAATAAGGTGATTGTGGTCCTGCACCGCGTCTTTTGGGGCAATAACACCCCTACATGCCCAGCAAATTGTTCCCTTTTCCAACGCCAGTTGCTCTTTATCTGACAATGTCATCGGGTAATTGGTGTGAAGCAATCGTGAAATTGCGCCATTTGCTGTTTTTATTAAAGATATTAATACCTTTTCCATGCTGCCCTCCTCATCCATAGTAAAAAAAAAACTCTTCCAATTGCATTTTATTGTTGGAATCACGACGGGCGTGTGCGTAGGAACACGCAACTAGTTTGTGTTCCTTGACTATATTTGGCCTTGATGAGTCTGATACCTCAACCAGTCTTGTTTCACAATCCAAAGATGTTTTATCAACTTGTAGCAGGGAATTTTGGAAATTTTTAAATTGTAAAATATCTTTGCCTTCTGCCGGCATTTCAATTCTTTGATTCCCATGAATTTTGCAATTGCTCATGTGATCTGAGAATGTTCGCTCAGATCTAAATGAGGAAAGGCACATGGGACAATAGAGACATTCTCCTTTGTTCTTGCCTTGAGATAAGAGTCGACTTATTGCTGTAACGGGAAAAAATGACCATAAGAATTTACATCTTTGGGAGGCTCGTAAATAACCCATACCCAATTTTTAACATTTTCCATCGTCGGTGTCCTCACTGAATACAAAACCCCCTTTTTATTTGGCTTCTTTCCCCCATCTACAAATTCAGTGTCATACTGGAGAACAACCACCCCCACCCCAATATTTTCATTTGCTTTCTCGAATATGCTTATTTCTTTCAAGGACACCGGATACTTTCCCTCTAAACAATCAAAATTTATTTTAGGGAAATTTTTTCCACCATTACGTGCAAGTTCGTCGAGATTTTTTACTCTTGAATCTTTGTTTAATGTTTTATGGGCTGCTGCTAAAAATGCATACTTAAAACATTGCAGCCCCGTGTCAAATCTGAAACCCTGAACCCCTCCTGTAGCCGACAAATCTGGGTGGCATTTTATTCCTTTACCTCGCCCTCCCTTAAAATAAAGTTTTTTTTTTAAATCTACTGACATTCAGATCCATGCGTTCAATGTATAAAATTGTGGACCCGCTCCCTCTCTCATTAAACGTGTTCAAAGTCGATATCAATTTATTCACCCAGTTGAAAAAGTTGTCTTCAAATTCGTTTAGACCTGGGTAAAAAGTCTGGCTCCCAGTTGAAAAATGAAAATAAAAAATATCCCCAGATGTCCCCTTTTGTAAAAAAAACTTTTTGATTCACCGATGCTTTAATTCCTCCTTGACCCCCCCATTTCTGAATCTGAATCTCAATTTTTGCTCGAATTCTGTCGATATAGCTATGGAGAACTTTTACAGGGTCAGTTAAAATAATGCCCGCGTTTTCCTCGGGAGGGTTAAAATCTACCCTATATGTTTGCAGGTGACTTAGAGCAGACTCTAACAAATAAAATTCACGCAATTCCGGGGACATAGCACTATTTTCATGTCCTGCACCTGTTTGTACAGGACTCAATTCAGTAATAGTAAAGTTGTCGTTAAAAATATCCCCGGAAAAATTAGGCCCAACAATTTGCATAAGACTGTCCATTTCTTCAGCTGTAAATTGAAAATCCAGGGGGATATCAAATAACGTACCTTCACTAACATCATCATCCGGTGAGAGGGGACAATTACCCATGTTACTTTGAAATCCTGGACCAGGAAAGGCAGAAGTTTTCACAGCTTCCCCCTGAAACTAGAAAATGAATGGATTAAGTTTTTTTTTCTTTGACGAAAGTTTTATCACAATTATAACACACTTTTCTTTTTTCTTTTTTTATCAAACAATGTATAATAAATTACAAATTTTGTTAATAACACACTGACACACACACTGACACACACACACAAACACACGCACACACACACACACACACGCACATACACACACACATACACACTGACACCACACACACACACATGCGCACACATACACACACACACACACGCTCACACACACGCACACACGCACACGCTCACACAGAGACGATACACACACAGAGAGAAGACACACGAACAGATACGGCACACACACACACACACACACACACACACACACACACACACACACACACACACACACACACACACACACACACACACACACACACACACACACACACACACACACACACCACACACACACACACACACACACACACACACACACACACACACACACACACACACACACACACACACACACACACACACACACCACACACACACACACACACACACACACACACACACACACACACACACACACACACACACACACACACACACACACACACACAACACACACACACACACACACACACACACACACACACACACACACACACACACACACACACACACACACACACACACACACACACACGCACACACACACACACACACACACACACACACACACACACACACACACACACACACACACACACACACACACACACACACACACACACACACCACACACACACACACACACACACACACACACACACACACACACACACACACTCACACACACACATACAAAAACATCGCAACGTTTGACTAATAGCAATAAAATAAAATAAAAAAAAAGTCAACCAAATATTTGTCTTACTACCCCATTTAAAAAAAGAACTTGATTCTTTTTCCTACAAATCTAGCCATCCGTAAGAAATAGCGATCAGACTAGAAGCAGATTCCTTTTCCTACAAATCTACCCCCCCCCCCCCCTTTTTTTTACCCCACCCCTACACACCTTTTTTTTCTTCAATAATTACCCCCTTTAGTAAAAACACACACGCGCATACAAGTAGCTGATTATAAATTGTTAGCCGAACAAACGATGATCGTTTTAATTTTGCTTAAATTAAGACTTCAAATGAAATATGGACAAAAAATTTCACGAGAAGTTCTCTATTTCATTGAAGAATACACGGAGCAAAGACAGGTTTTTCATATGCTAAGTTTTGTTACACCTTGAAGGAATCTGCATTTGATTAGGCTAAGAGGCGCGTGCTGACACGGTGTTTTTCTTAACTTTAGCACATGAACGTCATCTCTGAGTCGAATGTAAAAGTTAAATTATCAGCAACTTGTTTAAAAAGGGAATTTGTGGGTGCGCTATAAAGTTGAAAGCTATCTGATAAATGGTGCTTACCATAGAAGTTGCAATTAGCTCGTTACAAAGTGACCGTGGTGCATAGCGAATAACGCTTTCTCTCATCGAATTATGTGCAGAGTTGACACTGTCATGAGAAGGCCCTGGTTGGTCCAGAGAACTTGCAGCTTGCATTGATGTGTTATCACCCCATCTTTGTCTCTTTTCGGAGGGAGGGTGAATGCAAGAATCCACCTCAACATCCTAAAAAAGAAGAAAAAATTTAGTAATAAGCTCTCTTTTACAGATAAATTGCCCTCTAAAGTTTATTCTGATGTTTGTAGCACTTTAGAAATATTTAAAAAGCTTTTAAAATAAAATTTTTGAAAATTTTGAGTTTGGAGGGAAGGGAAGGAGGGAAGGGTGATTTCAAAAACATCTCCCCATAATATAATTTGATCTATAAAGTCAATTCTGATGTTTGTAGTGCTCTATGTCTTGAAGCTTTACAAATATTTAAAAAAGCTTCTGAAGTAGAATTTTGGAAAATTTTGAGTTTGGAGGGAAGGGGGATTTTAAAACCCTCTTCCCGTGATATAATTTAACCTATAAAGTCGATTCTGAAACTTGAAGCGCTCAATCTATTAGTGCTTTAGAATGCCTGCTACTTTTTACAAATCAATATTTTTCTGCTCAAATGTTCCTTCGCGTACATACGAATATCATGGTACTAAACTCCCAAAATTTGAAATAAAAAAAATGACAAAATTTAATTAGCTAGCTTAATTCTTACTTATTCAGAATATTAACGGAGGGCATTGGACCCTCAATTCCGTAGTATCAAAAAAAAAGTTGACAATTATATGCAAAGTTTTTAAAAGTTATATACCTAAATTACGAAATACTTAAAATCACAGAAAAAAAAGGAAGAAAAGGATTCCTGGACATAGCCTAAACTAAAAAATTATTAAGTATATAAGGAATTCACCCTCTAGCCTATATCTCACCCTATACGCTTATTTATTTTTTTTTTATTTTTTAACACTTTCAAAAGAGGTATCTATTCTAATTAACCGGCCTTTGTGATTCAAGAGTTCCTTTAGCGTAAAGAGCAAGATATTGAGAAGAGGGGCGACCTTTCATATCTGCCGAAACTAATGTGCAAATTCTATTTTAATTTTTCATATACAACGAGCCAAAATCATAGTGAACATGCCTTTTTTTTTAATATTTACTAAAATTGAAATACATGGACCGTTTAATATTTAAAAGAAGGAAGCTTTTTAAAAGAGGTAACAACATGGTGAAAAAAATACAAAAGTGTAAGGAAGGAATTTCTTCCTTAACTTAATACCGGCCTTTGTGATTCAAGAGTTCCTTTAGCGTAAAGAGCAAAATATTGAGGAGAGGGGCGACCTTTCATATCTGCCGAAACTAATATGCAAATTCTATTTTAATTTTTCATATACAACGAGCTAAAATCATAGTGAACTTCCTCTTTTTTTGAATATTTACTAAAATTGAAATACATGGACCGTTTAATATTTAAAAGAAGGAAGCTTTTTAAAAGAGGTAACAAGATGGTGAAAAAAAACAAAAGTGTAAGAAGGAATTTCTTCCTTAACTTAATGGCGAGACAATTTCTTTTTATTATAATAATGAGAAAATTTTACTCACCAGAAGCTGCTTAGAATATTCCATATCTATGTAAATGATCGCAAAAATACCGATACTGATAAGTTGAATGAACTATTCAAACTGTTGAAAATCCTAATTTGAAACCTGAATATATACAAAAAATAATTGAATATATTGGCAGCTAAAAAAAGACACACCTGTTTTTCTGACACGGATTTACCCTAAAAAAGACATGTATACCATGAATTAGAAATCCGGTAAATTGTGTCAGAAAAACTTGAACCAAACCAGATTATACCCACCTAACCAGATTGTACCTACCAAACCAGATTATACCTACCAGAAACCTGTTTGGTACAGGGGCGTACACAAATTCAATAGATACTTACTACTTATATCTTTGTTAAGCCTGGCTATAACTTGGAAAACAATCAGAAATTAAATGAAAAAAGAGATTTTCAACTGAAAGCAAGGAAAAGATTTGAAATCTGTTTGAACAGATTTTTTTTGTATGAAAGAGTTGTCTCCTCCTTAGCTCCTTCCTCTTTGCTGCGAATTTCGGCTTTTTTCCAAGTTTTTAAAGAAAATGTGCAATTGGAAAAAAAAATTTCAAAGCAGTAAAAAACTTTTTTTAAAGAGCAAGGTGTCGAAAAACCTCTTCTATTTGTTTCATTACGTTTCGTGAAACTGTAAAGTTTTATGAATGCAATAATTTAGGTAATGCAGAAAAAACGATCAATATTTCAATGATCTCTGTTTGGATTTTGATGGGTAATCAAACCATTCGTCTTTTTTCCCAGGGGTGATCGTATAGACCCAGTGGGCCTAGAACGTCGGCAGAGGGCTCATTCGGCTCAATTGGAGGGCAAATAGGCCCCCTCCTATACCACTATTTTCCCACAATCGTCCGATCAAAACTTTGAGATAGCTTTTTTGTTCAGTATAGTGGAAAGGCCCAATAACTATGTCTTTGGAGATAAAATGACCCCTTACAGCTCCCGGGGAAAAGTTATAAAATTCGCCCATTGTTTTATTTGTTATTGGGAAGCATGGTTACATTTTTCGGGTGGGAAGGGGAAGACGAATTTTCTGCTGGGAGAATTTTCAATGGAGAGGATAGTTTACAGAAGGCGAAATTTTCAGAGGCAATTTTACCCTGGGTGAATTTGCACGAATTCATATACGAAATTTCTTTGTATGTCTTGATTTCTCTCTACCGATTCAATTCTGCGCATGGAGATGTTAAGGATAATTGTCCGAGGTAAATTTTCACCAGGGTTGAATTGCCCAGAGGATATTTCTATGGGAAGGGGGATTTTTCCGTGGAGGTGGAGCCAGGTATCCTGGTTTATTTAAAAAAAGATCAGGAAAAAAATTTCAACTGAAAGTAAGAAGCAACATTAATACTTAAAACGAACAGAAATTGTTACGTATTTGAGGGGGGTTGCCCCCTCCTCAAAATCTCGCTCTTTATGCTAAAGTTTAAGTTTTGTCCCAATTCTTTAACAACGACTCCTGAAAGACAAGGGTCGTCTAATTAGAACAATAAGTAACTTCTTTTTAAATTGCCGAAAAACTGTAGCGTGATGAGTGAGGTGTTGAGGAGGGGGTGCAACCCCCGTCATATACAGTAATAATTTCTGTTCGTTTTAAGTTTTAATGCTACTCCTTACTTTCAGTTGAAAAAACTTGTTTTTTTCTTTATTTAATGAAGCTCAGAGACAAACAATGATCTAAAGGCAATGGAAAAAGTATGTCAATTAAAGTAAAAGTATTAAAAAATGAAAAAGTAAGTAATTACAAAAGATACACAAAACAATAGCCTACTTACAAAAACTAAGATATAAACTCCCAGCATTTAGTTCCGTTGAGCAATTCCAAAGCGTTGGACGGATATTTTTTTAACTATATCTACAGTTTTGAACTTGGTTATCAAACACCAAAATATTTAATGCCTTTAGGCTCAGTGTTTATAAATAGTAACGCATTATCAAAGTAGTTTGTTCAAAGTAAAACATTAAAACAAAATTAAGAAAATCAAATAACAATTTTAATTCAATGCTTTTAATTTAATTGTGAATACCAAGGGCCAGGATATTTGACACCTTTATGCTTCATAACTGTAAAAAAATAAAACAAAAATTCAAAATGACAACTAGATAAATACAATCACTTCTGGGAAAAAAATTGATAATAAAACACAAAAAACGTATCTGTTCAGGGGGAAAATGCAGAAATTCCCAGCAGTATGTTCAGGGGAAACATTTATAGTGGCTTCATATATCAGCTCATGGGTACTCTTGCAATGCAAGCAGAAGTTGACGGCATATTCTTACCGAAATTGCCCCTTATTAAGTGGTTTTCCTTGTGTTTTCTATAATTATACGAACTTTTTTGTGTTCTAATAACTGCACTAATTACTAATAAACAAACACATATTTAGGAGCACCATTAAAAGCTGATTCTTTGATTGAATGTTATCAATAGTTAGGCTCTTATACTTTCGTTATTGACAAGGATCGTTATTTACTTACCATTCACTATTATGAAGAAATTGATTTTTTTTTTTTTTTTTTTTTTTTTTTTTTTTTTTTTTTTTTTTTTTTTTTGCTCCAGCCAAATTTATATAGAAAAAAAAATGTTTGTGGAAAACTGGTTAAGGGTTACTCAGTCACAAATTAGAACTTATATATGCCTTATTATGGGTCAAAATCTATTGGCAGGCAGCCAACAAGGGGGGCAACAAACATTTTTTCCATGGTTTTTCCCTATTCTGTTCTCTTTCCTTTGGTTTCCTTATAATTAATTTATAGTCCCAAATTTCCCGGGGGGCCATGGCCTTCCATGCCCCCCCCCCTTGCCGGTGCCCATGTTCTCCAGTGCCATCTGTGGCGCATAGGGCAACGACGAAGCCTCTCCATTCATTGCGCATGGCTGAAGCTGCGATGAAATTCCCTCGTTCAGGTGTCAGTGAGGTTTCAGCCATCTTCTCATCCCGGTCTAAAGTTCTGAACAGAGCAATCTTCGGACGACCTCTTCTATGCCTACCGTCGGGTTTCCAGCTGTGTGGTATGCTAGGAAGACGAATTGTTGCTATGTCTGCTTATATTTTGGAATAGCTCACCCATGTTTTGGACGTTTCAAGTTAGCCCCCTCCCCCCCCCCAAAAAAAAAAAAAAATTGTGAATGTATCAGGGTGCCTAGTTCGTCCATGACTCCTCTGCAAATATAGCAAAATAAACAAACGTTGTTTATTAATTTTCTCTCATGGCGCTAGCATTTAGTGTTTATTTTTGAAACATGATGACAATATATGTAATGGATATCTCAGTGTGGCATCGAACTAATTTTTGAATTCTCTAGATGGCAGAGGCCTTAGAACAAGTTTCCATTGCTGTTATTTAATTCCACTTTTCTAAATATTTCATTGGCGAGAGATATTGTCGGTGACACACTGACATTAGCTCTTGTCACAAAAAGTAATGATACTACAGTAGCAAACTTAATGATTCAGTGTTATTTTCTAATAATGTAGATTATATCCTTCATCCCTTACCATTTTCTCAATGTAATTAAGGTAGAGGGATCTTCGCCTTTGTTACATTCTTAATACAGTACAATGAAAGCCGTAGCAGTGGTGGACCCAAGGGGCTACCAATCCAACGCCTGGGTGTAGTCGACTTTTGTGTTGGTTACACATGCATTTATACAAACTTGTCAAACCAAAGTATAAGTAATCAAGATATTTGCTTTCGAACCAATAACAGAATTTCAGAATTATAGCCTAAAAATATGCTAATGCCCTCAAATTTATATGCATGCATCCTCCCAAAACAGCGGATCTTGTGCTGAGCTATAATTAAACCATGATTACTGGAAATTTTGTTTCTAATAATATCTTAGAGTGTTGTTAAACCTTTTATCAAAGAAGATTAAACCACGTAAGAGGGATTTTACTCTTTTTTATTCGACTTTATTGAAAGCTCAGGGTGCTCTGAGCAAACGTTTGATATCTATTCTACTTTTGTTTTGGCTCTGTAGTTTGAAAGGGCTCTGGAAGAATTGGTAAGAAAGTAAATTCTAGACATTTGTCTTCCTTATTCTTCTTCTCTCTTGTTCTTCTTCTTCGGTTTATTATGGAGACACATTCGCATAATTCAGTCGGCGGAATCAAAATTCAGGCACTGTAGTGGAGGTCGAGTTTGAACTCTGGGTCCCACATTACCAATGTGCCGCTACAAGACAATTTTTTTTATCTTTCTTCTTTTCCTTTGGATTATTGTGGAGACAGTTTCACATATTCCCATCACCGGAATCAAATTCTGGGCTTCAAGTGAACTAATAACAATATTCTATACACATATTTGTAACAGCTTCTTATTCGAGTAAGAATTGTTATGTCCGTCCCATTTTTAGTTCAAGTCCCGACTAGAATCGAAAATCATGAGTTATTTCATAAAATCAGAGTTTTGTTTTCTTAAATTCGGGGAGGGGGAAGTGGAAAAGATATAACTTAAAAAAAAAAAATATTAATTATGATTGCGACGTGGGAAGCACTCTGAGACGAGTCAAAATCCGTTCTCTGGAATGCTTGCTTAAGCTTAGTAATGCTTAGAATCCTTATACAGGGTTATAATCCTTTAACTCTTACTACGCCAATTATAACAGTGTTTACTTTGAGTAAAAGGAAACAAATGTACGTGGTAATTAAGATAAATTATAGATTCAAATTGTTGCAGTATAATAATCATCTTGCTAACATATAATTCATTTGGTGTCAACAATCATTTCGTCAGTATGTTCAACTAACTGCAGATTAGGCTACTCATTCAATTTTATACACCCAAGCGATGTTAAATTTCTCATTAGATGGTTTTAAGGAGCAAAGTAACTAAAAAATAGAGCATTACCTATTTTCAATCCCTTAGGTACCCTAATAAACTTAACGTTACGATAACCCTAAGGAAATATAATACCGTATTTTATCGCAATAGATTATATTAAATTGCTTAAGTTAACGAGTATCCAAGATGTTAAAGTGATCCACCAATCAGAAACAATTTTCACTCCAACCCGTCGTTTGTAAATTTGAGCTGAAAGGGTTGACGGAGTAACAAAGTATAAACACATACTGAACAAGTACTGACAACTCTCCAAAAGTGACCCCGCGTACCTCAGTGCCTCTAGAGGGGAAATGCTGTACTACTTAATCGCTCCGAGCCAATAAATTAAATTTAATACAGCTTTTACGGAACAAGTATAATCACCTACGGAACTTGAAAAATTTAGGCGCCAGGTTCGCATAGGTATGGAATCGTCTCCGGAGACACGGACAAAGGGTCACTTTTTTGTGTGGAGAGGATAGGTTTGGTCAGTATTTGTTGAGTATGTGTTTATACTTTGCGGAGTAACATGAGAATGTCTTAAAGTACCCGGGAACTTAATTCTTCGTGCATTAGACGTTCAATACATCGGCATGAAGTTTTAACAATTATCGGGCGCCAAGTATATACCATTAAACAGCCAAACATCTAAGCTATACATTAATATGTTTATTACTAAAATTCTTCAGTATTAAACACTTCAAGTTATTAGCTAATTGACCTACGGATAAGACCATGTTTCCCGACAGACCAATTAGGCGTGTTCAGACAGACCCTCTAATGTGTAGTTATCCCTGTAGTAGACTGTTGACATTTCAATAGAATTCTTTTTTTTCTGATTTTAAAATAGCCCTTTTCTTCCGTTTGTTTACATATTCTCACTAGACTATATTTGTTGAATTACAAAGGGCTGTAGCACTGTATTGAGTGTTGAAATACTTGACTATACGAAGCAGTCAGTAAATTTGGCGTTGTAATCGTTCCATTCATCTTTTTTGTAAACAGGAGAAGTTTCAGCTTGTTTCTTTTCCGAATTCAGAGTGGTAACAAGCGAGAGAATTTAAGGAACGAAAACATCTTAATAATTATACAGCAACCAAAAGAAAATTGCAGAAAATCCTGGTTTTTCGGTATGAGTATACCGGAGGTGGAGCAAAGACGCAAACAAATTTTCATTTTGCTGTTCTTTGTACTTTAACTCTGCGGCCTCCATCAGCGCATTGGTTCATGACAGACTAAATACCAAATAGAATGGGAGACTTTTATATATTGTATCTGGTGTGCGTGTAACTGAACCCCAAGCAACTGAACCCCTGTTACTGAACCCCCGTGTAACTGAACCACCGTGTAACTGAACCCCCGTATAACCAAACCCCCTTGCAACTGAACCCCCGTGCAACTGAACCCTCGTGCTACTGAACCCTCATGCAACTGAACCCCCTTTAACTGAACCCTCGTGCAACTCAACCCCCGTGCAACTCAACCCCATTTAACTAAACCCCCGTGTAACTTAACCCCCATGTAACTGAAACCCTATGTAACTGAACCCCCGTGCAACTGAACCCCCGTATAACCGAACCCCCGTGGAACTGAACCCCCGTGCAACTGAACCCCCGTGCTACTGAACCCTCTTGCAACTGAACCCTCGTGCAACTCAACCACCGTACTTACATTGGGTAAAACACAATCGGGTTATGAACCATAGTTATTTAACTATGGTATAGTTATTTAACCTTTAAACTGTTTTAAATAAAATGGCAGTCCCAAAATTTAGATCGGATGTATTTGGGGGGAAAATAGGGTGGGGTGGAAGCCCTCCGATCACTTTTAACTCTGAAAAAGTGCACTGGAAATTTTGATTTCCAATCGAATGAGTCCCCCCCCCCAAAGTTTATACAAAATTTTTTCTACAAAAACCTTATGTGTTAGCAATGAGCAACTAGCTTAACTTACAGCCCTTGCCCCAGATGCTGCTGGTGGGGTTGTTAACCCCAAAGGCATGGTTATTTGATCTTCAGACTATTTTGAACAAAATGTTTATTTTTATTTTGATCGGATATATTTTTTTTTTTGGGGGGGGGGGGGGAGATGTCGGTTAAGAGGGAAAGGCTGATTGTCCTGTCAAGTTGAAAATTTGACAGAATGAGGTATTTGAGGTAGAACTTGAACTAAATCAAAAGACACTATGTGCATGCAGATTTTCAAAATGGCATATCTCAAAAAGGGATTTGTGTATTAAGTTGGAACTTTCAGAGAGTGCTTAAAGGGAAAGTCAATTCACCAAAAGGAAATATGTGCACGCTCAGGACTGGATTTACTACTAGGTCCCTAGGCCCGGACCCAGAAGCGCAATGCTAGTGGGAGCAATAAATTATCACTGAGTAATTTTTTCCTTACAAAAACTGGACTGATGTGATTTATCGTCGCCAAGTGCACTCTGCCGCAACGCTGCCTATTCAAAGAAAAGTGACTTTAAAACAACACAGGAATTCCATGGTCACTTATAAACTGTCAGATGTCTCCCAAGAATGGTAGCTGAGAGTTGGGTGTTACCCCTCTCTTTCATCACTTTTAGCTCATCAGTTGTGTTCTGTTAACACACAGTTACATGGTTACATGGTTACACACAGTTACAGTTACACGGGGGTTTAGTTAAATGGGGTTGAGTTGCACGGGGTTGAGTTGCACGAGGGTTCAGTGGCACGAGGGTTTAGTTGCACGGGGGATCAATTGCACGGGGGTTCAGTTGCATGGGGGTTCAGTTACGCGGGAGTTTAGTTAAATGGGGTTGAGTTGCACGGGGGTTGAGTTGCACAAGGGTTCAGTGGCACGAGGGTTTAGTTACACGGGGGATCAGTTGCATGAGGGTTCAGTTATATGGGAGTTCAGTTACACGGGAGTTTATTTAAATGGGGTTGAGTTGCACGGGGGTTGAGTTGCACGAGGGTTCAGTTAAAGGGGGTTCAGTTGCATGAGGGTTCAGTAGCACGGGGGTTCAGTTGCACGGGGGTTCAGTTGCACGGGAGTTCAGTTGCACGGTGGTTCGGTTATACAAGGGTTCAGTTGCTTGGGGTTCAGTTACACGGGGGGTCAGTTACAATGGAACCGTTGTCAATGGAAACTTTGGCCTTTTAAAATGGGAACATTGAAAACAACTAGCATCACTAACAGTGCAGCATTTGGCAACTTCACTAAATGGCAGAAATTTGCAGGGATGGATCCAGGATTTTTTTTTTGGGGGGGGGGGGGGGCGCAAAATAGGTCGATCCGAAAAAAAATTAGGGGGGGGGGGTCGTTAAATAGATTGATCCGATCAACTTGCGTTAGGAGCAAGTTTAATTAACGCAAACTTGAGTTAATTAAGTAAATTACACTACTTTAGACTATGCAAGGGGCGCGTGCCCCCCTCTAGATCCGCCACTGTAAATGTGGATAACGAATAGTTAGTTAGTAATGGAATAGGATTGATGCTGAAATTACTCTGTAAGTGATTGTCTGGCAACTTAGCTAAATAGCCGAAATTTGGATAATGATGAACATAGTTAGTTTGCAATAGAATAGGATTAAAGCTGAAATCCTCACTACTCAGTTATTGATAATTAGTCACCATTCTTTTTTTAACAGTTTTCAACAATAGATAGCGCTGGTGATTTTAATTTTGAAACTAATTTCAGTTTCAATTGTGTAATTTTTTCATACTCTTTACTACAGACAGCAGATATTTAGACAAGCTACTTGCATTTCTTTTCAATGGCAACGACAAAGGTTTTTGAAGCACTTGACACAAGAGCTAACCCGGCTGTTTATGCCAGATTATTTAAAATGACTGATTTCACCACTGATATCATCATTCTTGTTGGATGTGTGGTAGCTGTTTCCTTGGTCCCTGTCACTTATTTTGTTACTAATACTACTACTATTAACAACTCACTGCAGCACCAAGCCGCCTAGGCCAACACAGCTACTCACGCTCCTCCTCAATCCCAATCTATTCAAGGCGACCCTTTTTACACCTCCCAGGAAGTTCCCACTTCCTTTAAATATTTCTTTATGACGTTCTCCCACCCTAGAAAAGGACGACCTACTTTCCGTTTAGCCCTAGACCGTTGGCCGAAAATGACAATCTTCACCACTCTGTCATCCGCACAACGTGCCCTAGCCACCTCAAGCTTTTTTTCATTACAGCCCTAGAAAGCGGGACTGAACCACATTTTTCGTACAGCCTACTGTTTGAAATACGGTCGGTCAGCCGGGTAGCCAGAACAATCCGTAGGCAATTTCTCTAGAAAACATCTAGCAAATCTTTATCCGCTTTTCGGAGCGCTCATGCTTCAGAGCCATATTTGACCACTGTCATCACTGTATCTCTTAATATTCCTATCTTGGTTTGCAGACTTTTCTTCCTATTCTTCCAAACTTTTTTTCAAACAGTTCGTGGTAACAAACTATAAGTAAGGAGCGACCTGGCTCAATAGTAACCGAAACTCTAAAAAACGGAAGTTTGATACCAATAGATACATCAACAGAATCAGATTTTAATTCTGGTTTCAAATATATCAGTTTCATGAAGTTTAGTTTTACCCATCAAAAGTTACGCACCTGAGAAAATTTGCCTGATTTTCGAAAAAAGGAAGGAACACCCCCTAAAAGTTACAGAACCTTAATGAAAATCACACCATCAGATTCAGACTATCAGGGAACCCTGCTGTAGAGGTTTCAAGCTCCTATCTGCAAAAATGTGGAATTTAGTATTTTTGCCAGACGAAAGATCACGGATACGTGTTTATTTGTCTGTTTTTTTTTTTTTTTTTTTCCAGGGGTGATCGTATCGACCCTGTGGTCCTAGAATATCGTGGGAAGGCTCATTCGAACGGAAATTAAAAGTTCTAGTGCCCTTTTTAAGTGACCAAAAATTGAGGGCAACTAGGCCCCCTCCCACGCTCATTTTTTCTCAAAGTCACCCGATCAAAATTTTGAGATACCCATTTTGTTCAGCATGGTCGGAAATATAATAAATATGTCTTTTAGTATGACTTAATCCCCCAAATTTCCCGGGGGGAGGGCCGAAAGTTATGAACGTTACCCAATGTTTACATATAGTATTGGTTATTGGGAAGTATACAGACGTTTTCAGGGGGATTTTTTCAGGTAGCGGGGGGGGGGGTCGGGGGTTATGTGGGAGGATCCTTCCATGGGGGAAGGAACATTTCTATGAAGGGGGTGCCGGATTTCCAAGTATTATTTAAAAAACGATCAGAAATTAATTAAAAAAAAAGTTTTGTAACTCAAAGTAAGGAGCAACATAAAAACTTATAACGAACAAAAATTATTACGCATGTGATTGGGTTCGACTCCTAGTCAATACCTCACTCTTTATGCCAAAGATTTTTTAGTACTTTCATAAGAGCTATTTATTCTAATTAAGGGCCTCTGTGATTAAAGGGTCATTTTTAAAGACTTGGAACAAAATTCGAACTTTAGTGTAAAGAGTAAGGTATTGACTAGGGGGCGAACCATATAATATATGTATTAAAAATATATGAATATAGAAGTTCGTTATGTAAGTTAATTCGTAAGTTACGTATATTTTTTAATAATAAAAACGTTCGTAAATATTATTTAACAACTTTCGAGAAAGCCATTTAACCAAATAAAAGTAAAATTTGTATGCAAATGTTGTTTTAATTATTCATGTACGGTGAGCCAAATCAAAACCTACATTACTTCAAAAACTTTCAAAAATTAAATTAAGAAAAACAGGTTTTTTTTAACTGAAAGTAAGGAGCAACATTAAAACTTAAAACGAACAGAAATTATTCCGTATATGAAATGGGCTTTCCCCTCCTCAACGCCTCGCTCTTTACGCTAAAGTTTGACTCTGTCTCACAACTTTATTTTTTAAAACAGTAAGAACTTTAGCGTAAAGAGCGAGGCGTTGAGGAGGGGAAAGTCCCTCTCATATACGGAATAATTTCTGTTCGTTTTAAATTTTAATGTTGCTCCTTACTTTCAGTTAAAAAAACTTGTTTTTTTTTTATTTAATAGCTATGAAAGACACCCTGAGCGTTGCATTGTTTTTGTACATTACCTGACATCTATTCAGGTAATAAATCTGCACATTTTACTTCAGTTTACCTCGGAGTAATGCAGTAATTATTTGTTTCTTGTCTCAAGATAACTATCAAAACGAATGTTGATTCAAATTCTTTTGCTAACAACTGCTTGCCATCAATCTTACACCAGCGTTGGTAATAAGAATGACTTAGTAACAAAAGACTGATATTGAAAACTTAAGGGACTCTTCCAACCTATCATCTTGATAATTACGGTTACCATGGTATGAAACTTCATGAATTAATATAGAATTGAAACACTTATGGTAGATTTTAATTTTAAATCAGCTCGCCACTGATTCAGTGGCGAATCAACTTGATTTAACTCGCAGACTAAAGGCCATAAGTGGACAACCTTCAATGTTTAAAACTTGAAAACTAGCGTTTAGCTTCTTTTCCCCTTTAAAAACTAGCATGTAGAAACACTTATGGTAGATTTTAATTTTAACTCAGCTCGCCACTGATTCAGTGGCGAATCAACTTGATTTAACTTGCAGACTAAAGGCCAAAATAAGTGGACAACCTTCAATGTTTAAAACTTGAAAACTAGCGTGTAGCTTCTTTTCACCTTTGAAAACTAGCATGTAGAAACACTTACGGTAGATTTTAATTTTAACTCAGCTCGCCACTGATTCAGTGGCGAATCAACTTGATTTAACTCGCAGACTAAAGGCCATAAGTGGACAACCTTCAATGTTTAAAACTTGAAAACTAGCGTTTAGCTTCTTTTCCCCTTTAAAAACTAGCATGTAGCTTCTTTTCACCTTTGAAAACTAGCATGTAGCTTTTTCTTCTATACACCCTTAGTTAATATCCCTTAGAATACTCAACGACCTTGACAAGCTGTAGTAAAATATGGTAAGTGGTTTTAAAAAAAATAGTAACAAAGGAGGAGTCAGAGGCTCGCAAATTTTACATATCGGGACGATTATAGCAAATAGTGATAGCTATGGCAGAAAATCAAACATCTTGGGGTACTGAATTGTAAGTAAACATCGGTTGGTGTCAATATATATTCGAACTATATTGAGATCATATCATTATTACTTTTTTTTTTTATTATTATTACGAGCGGACTTTCAAAACTGAATCTTGACTCGAACCATAAAAGCCCATTACCTCAAATCCTAAAAAAAGAACAAATAGCTGCTAGACTATTGGTGATCTCCTAAGCGCTGGATTTAGAAATGGAGCTAGGTAACTCGTTTTTTCCCCTTTGTAGAAGAGGCTTTCTTGGTAGAGTTAAGGTTCCCACCATTGTTATCTCCTGTCCCCAAAACCCCACCTGCCAGATTCAGACCGGCTTGAATGGGCAAACTTGTCCCCCAAAAGAGAGGAGAGAGTCACCTAGCTCTCGCCAGCCATCAGAGGCAAGCGCCCCTTGACAATCAGACCTGATACTGCCAGGAGAACTTCTTTCTGCCTCCTCGGATTTATCCTCAAGGGATCATTTTTTGCACAATGATCGACAGTCAATTTGTTCGGTGTATTGACCCCGTGGCACAATTTTGGCAGCCCTTACCAGCTAGAGTTCATTCGATCTTGGCTCTGTATTTGTCATAATATCCTGCCTCATAGACTTTAGGTATGACTGCTAGTGGCTGGGTAGTGACTGAAATTAGTAGTAGTCGGCCCCTGTTTGTTCTTACTACTCTCAGAGGCCTCAGGAGAGGGTTGCCATCACTACCCCCAATCGAAACTATACAAAATGAAATTTTGATAGAAACAAATATGTTTAAAAAGTCTCCATTTTCCGATGATTCCAAATATACAAAGTTCATTCAATTTAAAAATATCCGTAAACACTAAAAAGTTTCGAAGCCGAGAAACTTTACTTAATTCAAAGCCAAGAAACTTTGCTTAATTCGGAGCCGTGAAAAGGAGATATAACACTTCCTAAAGATAATATAGTCTTTTTGAAAATTTTATAATTACATTCGTCATGTAAAAACACTTAATTTTGAAATTCAAAAGTCCTGCATGCAAACCTAGGAATTTTTTTTTGATTTTACACAAAATCTTACTGAGGGAGGCGTGTATATTGGTTCGTTTGTTTGTTTGTTATTTATTTTTTTGTATTTTAGGTAATGGGGGGAGGGGGCTACATACGAAAGCTTAGTGATTTTTTGGAAAAATGATTTTTTTTTGTGTGTGTGTGCCAATTTCTCACGAACAGTTGGCTCATAATACCCAGTAAAGCCAATAAAAAAATAAAAAAAAGAATGCACAGGCATTTAGCCTATATGGCCTATTAGATATTTTATTTCAGGTTAATCATGTCAAAGCGGCGTTGGTAGAACATAGGGAAATTATAGATATTATAGAGTGCTTTGTTGAAAAAAAAGTAACCAAAGGTTCGACTTTATATATAGGTTGGTTGTTTCCACCAAAGACATACATATTTTACCTCGAGGAATTTTATCTGATGATTACAACCTCGGTGCCTAATCTCATCAGAAATATGTCTTGGGCATTATTTTGCTTCTAAACTAGTCAATGGTTGTTAAAACTTATCGTTTGCCTTGAAAATAATCGGTTTTGATGGAATAAAAAAATAGAGTCACTGTAATTGGCATGGTATAAAAATCCTGAATCAAACATTTTAGACATTTTTTAGCACCAAAAGAGCAAATTTAAATCAGGAAATTGACTAAAAGTCTCCTGGCAAAAAATACCCAAGAAATTAGAATTTTTCGAGAGAACTCGCCCCAAGAAACTTTCAGTGGATCCCTTGGATTCCCAAACTCGTTAGATAAAATTGTAGCCCCTAAGGAAATTAAGATATCTCTACTTTAAAGGGATAATCTCTTAGATGGATTTATTAGCTTGGACACATAAAATAGCATGAAAGATTTCGGAATTTCAAAGGGTTAATAGATTGGGCAAGTAGGACACTCAAATAGCTAATTGGATAGACTGTCTGAATTTCAGACCTAAGTGGTTTTCTGAATTATTGTTTGTTGAGAATCTTATTTTTGATATTTTTAGCCTCCTACCCCCCCCCCCCCCACCCCTTGGGTAAATGCCTTTCATGTACAAAAATAATTTCATTTTGTATAATAGAAATTACTATTAGTAAGATTTATAGATTCTGAATGGTTTTATCAGTAATTTATTTTGAATTTCGATGATAACTGATCATAACTGTGGGTTTCAATTTTAACTAAACTATTTATATTTACTTTCAGCTTTTTAACCTTGATTATATAAATATCGTCGCTGATTATTTATTCGATATTTCGAAGTTTGTTCTGGCATTTCTGCTATTTTTCTTGTTTTTTTTTCTTTTTTTCAGTGTTGACAAGTCCGTCTGGTGAGGGCATAATTACATATCGACTAATTACCAGCTGCGGCTCACCTGTCTACCTGAGATCCCATGGAACTGTGGAATTCGACGAAGCCACGCGGACAGTCAAGAGTTTTGCTTGCGTGAACTACGTTATTAAGTAAGTCCAGTAAATCTAAATAGCTAAATAGTTGTATCAACTTGATGGCAGTTTACCCTGTAGCGCTTATATTTCCAAAACCCCCCAAAATTGGAAACATAAAAAAGATTTATCAACCTTTTGACTCTTCATAAAATTGTGCTAAAAAGTTAGAAACAATTTTTAAATAGGGTGCGAGACTAATAACTGGGTACTTGTCTAGAATCCAGTAGCCACGCGATAAGTAAAGTTTCGTTAATGCTAATGAAATAAAACAAAATTGGATGAAAATATAATAGTGCAGAAACAAATTTGGGCTGTATATTTGCACAAAATGTGGGGGGGGGGTTAAAGCATAGCATATATTAAATACGTAACCTAACCTTACCCGCGTACTCTCTAGTCCCCCTAAATCCCAAAAATTAAAATTAAAATCTTTGTTACGGAGTGACCAACACCTCACAAAACTTGTTTTTCATAGCATCTCGGTCTTTCTCGATGCGCGTGGTTACTGGATTCTAGACAAGTACCAATAACTGCTTATAAGTTATATTTGTAATGAAGTAAAAACGGTTTAAAGGAAAATTTGAAATTCATGGGAGTAGGTGGAGGGCGAAGCTTGGAATACATGGGGATTCAGGATGAGCAGCTGTGTTGCCCTCAGGTGGATTGGTGCTGTAATTGGCTGCCACTTGTAGTAGCATTCCAGCGAATTCCAACTACGTAAACTTAGAAAAATTGGGTTGTGTTTCATTCTGATCCCTGTTTTTTTTTTTTTTTTTTTTTTTTTTTTTTTTTTTTTTTTTTTTTTTTTTTTTTTTTTGGTTAATTGTGCCGCGCAATCCAAAGGGAAACCTATAGCCTTCGAAATTCCTGTGCAAAACGTCTAAATTACCTAAGTTCAAGCGAAATACTAAATACCAAAATATAGTAAAACCATATTTCCTTTCTAATTAGATTTTCTAAACCGTTCAAAGAATTTTTAGCTTTAGGACCGATTTTCTTTGGATAATTTTATCGTTTCGCTTTTGATGCTTGACATGTCTCAGTGTCGGCTGACAATCTCTAAAACAAGGGACCTATTAACGAATTTTCCCAGCACCACAGGGAGCTTTCGAATTAACTTTGGTTAAAACTTATGGAGGATCTTAAATGTGTCATCAGTTCAAAAAGCTAACGAGAGGCTAGTTTAAAACACAGATTTTTTTTTTTTTTTCTGACCCCTGTTTTTTTTTTTTTTTTTTTTTTTTTTTTTTTTTTTTTTTTTTTTTTTTTTTTTTTTTTTTTTTTTTTTTTTTTAGCAAAACGCTGTCTATTCAATATAGACAGAGAATAAATAATAGGCATCCTATGTCGCCAAAAATGTCAATCAAGGCACTTAACACAATAGGAACTTCCGAAGCTTTCAAATCTTATTCAATAATACATCTTTTGAGGTGACTCTTAATGTTTTCCAAGCAGGTATATACTTGAATATGCTTAGGAACTGTCCTTTGTTGAACATCAAAAAGAAAATCTTGCTCTGCTTGATTAAGAAAAAAATCGTTCTTTCTGAGGATGCAGGCTCATTAAGTCTGAATGTCCCTATCTCCCGCACAAAACAGGAAAATTTATATGGTTTTCCTAAGATTTCCGGGAAATTAGCTGTCTGCTTTTAATTTTCTGTCGTTTATTCGCATCTCTTATCAAAGATATAAAAGCTGTAGTAAGACCGCCCAGGAATTTCTGAATAGCTGGGCCACATAAACAAAAAAAGTTTATAACAGACGAAATAGTGAGATCTTTTATGGTATCGAACGGCCTCTTTTTTACATTTTGATTGAATTGTGTCAGAGACTGCTCGTTTTGTCATGTGCAACAAGTGCAAAGTTGGTATTCTACTATTCTAATAATAATTTCTGCATAGAGTAAAATCAAGATTATCCGCAAATGGATAGCCTGTAGTGACAACTGGATAACTCAGTTCGAAAAGAAATGAATAATGATGTGAATGATGATAGCGAAGAATTATTAATAATAATATAATATGACTTGACATATTAAAAGCATTTTTGTGTTGGTGTTTATCTGTTTTGTCCTAAGTAGAGATGACCCTATAACTCGTGACAGGAGTCCATATATGGGCATAGAGCCACGTGGTTTATGGACTTTGTCAGTGAGAAAGAAAAAACAGGAATTTTGTCACATTTATGGATGGTTTTATGGACTTTGTCAGTGAGAATGAAAAAACAGAAAGTTTGTCACATTTATGTCTGTTTTCATGGATGGATATGTGTGTTGATTATTTGATGGTTTTATGGATTTTGTCAGTGAGAATGGAAAAACAGGAACTTTGACACTTCCTTCTTGTTGTTGTTCAAGCCAGATGTTACGAGTTTCCGGGAAACAGTATTTGTTATTGTTGTTTCCAAGCCAAATGTTACGAGTTCCCGGGAAACAGTTAATTAATGTCTGACAGATGACGTCAAGTTAATTAATGTCTTTGCATTTCCAAAGAGAATTGTCTAGGAGAAACAGTTAGATCACACATGATGTCATGATTGATTGATTGACACGAAAGGGGAATTAATTTGTTGTTCTAAAGAGAATTGATTCACGAAAGGGAAATTAATTTGTTGTTTCTAACAAGAGAATCGTTTCCGAGCAGACGTTTTGATCTTAGCGTGCGAAAAGGTTTCCAAATAATTTGAAATAAGCCAGCGCAGGGATGCCAAACAAATGGAACATGCTGAAATTCCGTTTAGGGATAATTTTGGCGAAACCGTTTTAGCTATTTTATGGAATTATTTCGGCGAAACAGCTAGAGACATTATAAAATATGATTTTAGAAGAGATTTTGGAAGAGAATTTGAGTGTGGTCGTTATAATACACAAGTTTCAATTGGACAGTGTTGTGAGGTCCTCTACCCCAACCCCAAAGGTTCCGATCCCCCTACCACAACCCCGAAGGAAGCCAGCGGTCCTCAAAGGTTCTCTGGGCTTCCAAAGGACCCCCCCCGGACCCCCAAAGACCCTCACCCAGTCCCCAAAGGTCCCCAGGCACCCAAAGGGCCCCAGACCCTAAAAAGGCCATACCCGAGCCCCAAAGGTCCTCCCCGGTCCCCAAAGGTCCACCAGACCCCCAAAAGCCATCCCCGGTCGCCAAAGGTCCACCAGAACCCCAAAAGCCCTCCCCCGGTCCCCAAAGGCCCTCCCCCGGTCCCCAAAGGCCCTCCCCGGGCTCCCAGGGCTCCCAAAGGGCCCCGATTACTCTACCCCAACCCAAAGGGCCCCGATTGCTCTACCCCAACCCCAAAGGCTTCTCATACCCCACCCCAACCCCGAAGGAAGCCCCCCGTCCTCAAAGGCCCCCCAAGCTCTCAAAGGGCCACCGGAGCCCCCAAAGGCCCACCCAGACCCCCAAAGGCCATCCCCGGGTCCCCCAAAGGCACATCGAGCTCCCGAAGGACCAACGGGATCCCAAAGGCCCTCCACCGGTCCCCAAATGTCCCCCCGGCCCTCAACTGCCCTCCCTGTGCCCCGAAGGAAGCCCCCCGGTCCCCAAAGGCCCCCCAAGCTCTCAAAGGGCCACCGGAGCCCCCAAAGGCACACCCAGACCCCCAAAGGCCATCCCCGGGCCCCCCAAAGGCCCATCGAGCTCCCGAAGGACCAACTTGATCCCAAAGGCCCTCCACCGGTCCCCAAATGTCCCCCAAGCCCTCAACTGCCCTCCCTGTGCCCCAAAGGCCCTCCCTGTGCCCCAAAGGCCCTCCCCCGGCCCCCCAAAGGCCCCCAAGGTCTCAAAGGGCCTCCGGAGCCCCCAAAGGCCCACCCAGACCCCCAAAGGCAATCCCCGGGCCACCCGAAGGCCCTCCCCAGGCTTCCAAAGGCCCTCCCTCGGTCCCCAAAGGTCCCCCAGGCTCCCAACTGGCCCCCCGGACCCCCAAAGGCCTTCCCCTGGCACCCAAAGGTCCACCGGACTCCCAAAGGACCAATCGGCGCTCAAGGGCCCCCAGACCCCCAACGGCTCTCCCCGGGCTCCCAAAGGACCACCCAGCCCGTGCTTTAGTTTTAGTTAAAAGTATAGAATGTTTTAGCTTAGAGTCTTAACTTAGAGTTTTTGTTGAAGTTCTAGTTTAGTTTAATTTTAGTTAAGAGTTTGATGTTTTACCTTTGAATTTCAGTTGGATTTTTAGTTAGTTTAGTAGTTTGGTGTTTTAGCTTAGAGTCCTAGCTTAGAGTTTAAGTTAGAGTTGAAGTTTATTTTAGTATTAGTTAAGAGCTTAGAGTTTTTAGCTTAGAGTCTTAGCTTAGAGTTTTTTTTTGTTAGAGTTCTAGTTTAGTTTAATTTTAGTTAAGAGTTTGATGTTTTACCTTTGAGTTTCAGTTAGAGTTCTAGTTTAGTTTAGTTTTAGTTTAGAGTCTTAGCTTAGAGTTTTTTGTTGAAGTTCTAGCTTAGTTAAGAGTTTGATGTCTTACCTTTGAGTTTCAGTTAGAGTTCTAGTTTAGTTTAGTTTTAGTTAAGAGTTTAGAGTTTTAGCTTAGAGTCTTAGCTTAGAGTTTTTGTTGAAGTTCTAGTTTAGTTAAGTTTTAGTAAATAGTTTAGAGTTTTAGCTTAGAGTCTTAGCTTAGAGTTTTTTTGTTAGAGTTCTAGTTTAGTTCAATTTAGTTAAGAATTTGATGTTTTACCTTTGAGTTTCAGTTAGGGTTCTAGTTTAGTTTACTTTTAGTTAAGAGTTTAGTGTTTTACCCTAGAGTCTTAGCTTAGAGTTTTAGTTAGAGTTCTAGTTTAGTTTAGTTTTAGTTAAGAGTTTAGAATTTTAGCTTAGAGTCATAGCTTAGAGTTTTTGTTAGAGTTCTAGTTTATTTTAGTTTTAGTTAAGAGTTTAGAGTTTTTAGCTTAGAGTCTTAGCTTAGAATTTTGTTGAAGTTCTAGTTTAGTTTAGTTTTAGTTAATAGTTTAGAGTCTTAGCTTAGAGTTTTTGTTAGAGTTGAAGTTTAGTTTAGTAATAGTTAAGAGTTTAGAGTTTTTTGCTTAGAATCTTAGCTTAGAGTTTTTGTTAGAGTTGAAGTTTAGTTTAGTAATAGTTAAGAGTTTAGAGTTTTAGCTTAGAGTCTTAGCTTAGAGTTATAGTTAGAGTTAAAGTTTAGTTTAGTTAAAGTTAAGAATTTAGAGTTTTAGCTTAGTGTCATAGCTTAGATTTTTACTTAAAGTTCTAGTTTGGTTAAGTTTTAGTTAAGTGTTTAGAGTTTTAGCTGAGTCGTAGCTTAGAGTTTTTGTTAGAGTTCTAGTTTAGTTTAGTTTTAGTTAAGAGTTTAGAGTTTTTAGCTTAGAGTCTTAGCTTAGAGTTTTTGTTGAAGTTCTAGTTTAGTTTAGTTTTAGTTAATAGTTTAGAGTTTTAGCTTAGAGTCTTATTTTTACTTAAAGTTCTAGTTTGGTTAAGTTTTAGTTAAGTGTTTAGAGTTTTAGCTGAGTCGTAGCTTAGAGTTTTTGTTAGAGTTCTAGTTTAGTTTAGTTTTAGTTAAGAGTTTAGAGTTTTTAGCTTAGAGTCATAGCTTAGAGTTTTTGTTGAAGTTCTAGTTTAGTTTAGTTTTAGTTAATAGTTTAGAGTTTTAGCTTAGAGTCTTAGCTTAGAGTTTTTTGTTGAAGTTCTAGCTTAGTTAAGAGTTTGATGTCTTACCTTTGAGTTTCAGTTAGGGTTCTAGTTTAGTTTACTTTTAGTTAAGAGTTTAGTGTTTTACCCTAGAGTCTTAGCTTAGAGTTTTTGTTGAAGTTCTAGTTTAGTTAAGTTTTAGTAAATAGTTTAGAGTTTTAGCTTAGAGTCTTAGCTTAGAGTTTTTTTGTTAGAGTTCTAGTTTAGTTCAATTTAGTTAAGAATTTGATGTTTTACCTTTGAGTTTCAGTTAGGGTTCTAGTTTAGTTTACTTTTAGTTAAGAGTTTAGTGTTTTACCCTAGAGTCTTAGCTTAGAGTTTTAGTTAGAGTTCTAGTTTAGTTTAGTTTTAGTTAAGAGTTTAGAATTTTAGCTTAGAGTCATAGCTTAGAGTTTTTGTTAGAGTTCTAGTTTATTTTAGTTTTAGTTAAGAGTTTAGAGTTTTTAGCTTAGAGTCTTAGCTTAGAGTTTTTGTTGAAGTTCTAGTTTAGTTTAGTTTTAGTTAATAGTTTAGAGTCTTAGCTTAGAGTTTTTGTTAGAGTTGAAGTTTAGTTTAGTAATAGTTAAGAGTTTAGAGTTTTTTGCTTAGAATCTTAGCTTAGAGTTTTTGTTAGAGTTGAAGTTTAGTTTAGTAATAGTTAAGAGTTTAGAGTTTTAGCTTAGAGTCTTAGCTTAGAGTTATAGTTAGAGTTAAAGTTTAGTTTAGTTAAAGTTAAGAATTTAGAGTTTTAGCTTAGTGTCATAGCTTAGATTTTTACTTAAAGTTCTAGTTTGGTTAAGTTTTAGTTAAGTGTTTAGAGTTTTAGCTGAGTCGTAGCTTAGAGTTTTTGTTAGAGTTCTAGTTTAGTTTAGTTTTAGTTAAGAGTTTAGAGTTTTTAGCTTAGAGTCTTAGCTTAGAGTTTTTGTTGAAGTTCTAGTTTAGTTTAGTTTTAGTTAATAGTTTAGAGTTTTAGCTTAGAGTCTTAGCTTAGAGTTTTTTGTTGAAGTTCTAGCTTAGTTAAGAGTTTGATGTCTTACCTTTGAGTTTCAGTTAGAGTTCTAGTTTAGTTTAGTTTTAGTTAATAGTTAGAGTTTTAGCTTAGAGTCTTAGCTTAGAGTTTTTGTTGAAGTTCTAGTTTAGTTTAGTTTTAGTAAATAGTTTAGAGTTTTAGCTTAGAGTCTTAGCTTAGAGTTTTTGTTAGAGTTCTAGTTTAGTTTAATTTTATTTTAGAGTTTAGAGTTTGAGCTTAGTCCTAGCTTAGAGTTTTTTTTGTTAGAGTTCTAGTTTAGTCTAATTTTAGTTAAGAGTTTGATTTTTTTACCTTTGAGTTTCAGTTAGAGTTTTAGTTTAATTTTAGTTAAGAGTTTGATGTAATACCTTTGAGTTTCAGTTAGAGTTCTAGTTTAGTTTAGTTATAGTTAAGAGTTTAGAGTTTTTAGCTTAGAGTCATAGCTTAGAGTTTTGTTGAAGTTCTAGTTTAGTTTAGTTTTAGTTAATAGTTTAGAGTTTTAGCTTAGAGTCTTAGCTTAGAGTTTTTGTTAGAGTTCTAGTTTAGTTTAATTTTAGTTAAGAGTTTGATGTCTTACCTTTGAGTTTCAGTTAGAGTTCTAGTTTAGTTTAGTTTTAGTTAAGAGTTTAGAGTTTTTAGCTTAGAGTCTTAGCTTAGAGTTTTTGTTGAAGTTCTAGTTTAGTTTAGTTTTAGTAAATAGTTTAGAGTTTTAGCTTAGAGTCTTAGCTTAAAGTTTTTGTTGAAGTTCTAGTTTAGTTTAGTTTTAGTTAATAGCTTAGAGTTTTTGTTAGAGTTCTAGTTTAGTTTAATTTTATTTAAGAGTTTAGAGTTTTTTAGCTTAGAGTCTTAGCTTAGAGTTTGTGATAGAGTTCTAGTTTAGTTTACTTTTAGCTAAGACTTCAATGTTTTACCTTAGAGTCATAGCTTAGAGTTTTAGTTAGAGTTCTAGTTTAGTTTAGTTTTAGTTAAGATTTTAGAGTTTTAGCCTAGAGTCTTAGATTAGAGTTTTAGTTATAGTTCTAGTTTATTTTAGTTTTAGTTAAGAGTTTAGAGTTTTTAGCTTAGAGTCTTAGCCTAGAGTTTTTGATAGAGTTCTAGTTTAGTTTAGTTTTAGTTAAGAGTTTGATGTTTCACCTTAGAGTCATAGCTTAGAGTTTTAGTTAGAGTTCTAGTTTAGTTTAGTTTTAGTTAAGAGTTTCGAGTTTTAGCTGAGTCTTAACTTAGAGTTTTGTTAGAGTTCTAGTTTAGTTTAGTTTTAGTTTAGAGTTTTAGTTTAGACTTAGAGTTTCAATTAGAGTTCTAGTTTGGTTTAGTTAAAGTTACGAATTTAGAGTTTTAGCTTAGTGTCATAGCTTAGATTTTTACTTAAAGTGATAGTTTGGTTAAGTTTTAGTTAAGAGTTTAGAGTTTTACCTTAGAGTCTTAGCTTAGAGTTTTTTTGTTAGAGTTCTAGTTTAGTTCAATTTAGTTAAGAATTTGATGTTTTACCTTTGAGTTTCAGTTAGGGTTCTAGTTTAGTTTACTTTTAGTTAAGAGTTTAGTGTTTTACCCTAGAGTCTTAGCTTAGAGTTTTAGTTAGAGTTCTAGTTTAGTTTAGTTTTAGTTAAGAGTTTAGAATTTTAGCTTAGAGTCATAGCTTAGAGTTTTTGTTAGAGTTCTAGTTTATTTTAGTTTTAGTTAAGAGTTTAGAGTTTTTAGCTTAGAGTCTTAGCTTAGAGTTTTTGTTGAAGTTCTAGTTTAGTTTAGTTTTAGTTAATAGTTTAGAGTCTTAGCTTAGAGTTTTTGTTAGAGTTGAAGTTTAGTTTAGTAATAGTTAAGAGTTTAGAGTTTTTTGCTTAGAATCTTAGCTTAGAGTTTTTGTTAGAGTTGAAGTTTAGTTTAGTAATAGTTAAGAGTTTAGAGTTTTAGCTTAGAGTCTTAGCTTAGAGTTATAGTTAGAGTTAAAGTTTAGTTTAGTTAAAGTTAAGAATTTAGAGTTTTAGCTTAGTGTCATAGCTTAGATTTTTACTTAAAGTTCTAGTTTGGTTAAGTTTTAGTTAAGTGTTTAGAGTTTTAGCTGAGTCGTAGCTTAGAGTTTTTGTTAGAGTTCTAGTTTAGTTTAGTTTTAGTTAAGAGTTTAGAGTTTTTAGCTTAGAGTCTTAGCTTAGAGTTTTTGTTGAAGTTCTAGTTTAGTTTAGTTTTAGTTAATAGTTTAGAGTTTTAGCTTAGAGTCTTAGCTTAGAGTTTTTTGTTGAAGTTCTAGCTTAGTTAAGAGTTTGATGTCTTACCTTTGAGTTTCAGTTAGAGTTCTAGTTTAGTTTAGTTTTAGTTAAGAGTTTAGAGTTTTAGCTTAGAGTCTTAGCTTAGAGTTTTTGTTGAAGTTCTAGTTTAGTTAAGTTTTAGTAAATAGTTTAGAGTTTTAGCTTAGAGTCTTAGCTTAGAGTTTTTGTTAGAGTTCTAGTTTAGTTTAATTTTATTTTAGAGTTTAGAGTTTGAGCTTAGTCCTAGCTTAGAGTTTTTTTTGTTAGAGTTCTAGTTTAGTCTAATTTTAGTTAAGAGTTTGATTTTTTTACCTTTGAGTTTCAGTTAGAGTTTTAGTTTAATTTTAGTTAAGAGTTTGATGTAATACCTTTGAGTTTCAGTTAGAGTTCTAGTTTAGTTTAGTTATAGTTAAGAGTTTAGAGTTTTTAGCTTAGAGTCATAGCTTAGAGTTTTTGTTGAAGTTCTAGTTTAGTTTAGTTTTAGTTAATAGTTTAGAGTTTTAGCTTAGAGTCTTAGCTTGGAGTTTTTGTTAGAGTTCTAGTTTAGTTTAATTTTAGTTAAGAGTTTGATGTCTTACCTTTGAGTTTCAGTTAGAGTTCTAGTTTAGTTTAGTTTTAGTTAAGAGTTTAGAGTTTTTAGCTTAGAGTCTTAGCTTAGAGTTTTTGTTGAAGTTCTAGTTTAGTTTAGTTTTAGTAAATAGTTTAGAGTTTTAGCTTAGAGTCTTAGCTTAAAGTTTTTGTTGAAGTTCTAGTTTAGTTTAGTTTTAGTTAATAGCTTAGAGTTTTTGTTAGAGTTCTAGTTTAGTTTAATTTTATTTAAGAGTTTAGAGTTTTTTAGCTTAGAGTCTTAGCTTAGAGTTTGTGATAGAGTTCTAGTTTAGTTTACTTTTAGCTAAGACTTCAATGTTTTACCTTAGAGTCATAGCTTAGAGTTTTAGTTAGAGTTCTAGTTTAGTTTAGTTTTAGTTAAGATTTTAGAGTTTTAGCCTAGAGTCTTAGATTAGAGTTTTAGTTATAGTTCTAGTTTATTTTAGTTTTAGTTAATAGTTTAGAGTTTTTAGCTTAGAGTCTTAGCCTAGAGTTTTTGATAGAGTTCTAGTTTAGTTTAGTTTTAGTTAAGAGTTTGATGTTTCACCTTAGAGTCATAGCTTAGAGTTTTAGTTAGAGTTCTAGTTTAGTTTAGTTTTAGTTAAGAGTTTCGAGTTTTAGCTGAGTCTTAACTTAGAGTTTTTGTTAGAGTTCTAGTTTAGTTTAGTTTTAGTTTAGAGTTTTAGTTTAGACTTAGAGTTTCAATTAGAGTTCTAGTTTGGTTTAGTTAAAGTTACGAATTTAGAGTTTTAGCTTAGTGTCATAGCTTAGATTTTTACTTAAAGTGATAGTTTGGTTAAGTTTTAGTTAAGAGTTTCCAGTTTTAGCTGAGTCTTAGCTTAGAGTTTTTGTTAGAGTTCTTGTTTAGTTTAGTTTTAGTTAAGAGTTTAGAGTTATAGCTTAGAGTCTTAGTTTAGAGTTTTTGTTGAAGTTCTAGTTTAGTTTAGTTTTAGTTTAGAGTTTTAGCTAAGACTTAGAGTTTTTTGTTAGAGTTCTAGTTTAGTTTTAGTTAAGAGTTTAGAGTTTTACCTTAGAGTCTTAGCTTAAAGTTTTTGTTAGAGTTCTAATTTAGTTTAATTTTAGTTAAGAATTTGATGTTTTTACCTTTGAGTTTCAGTTAGAGTTCTAGTTTAGTTTACTTTTAGTTAAGAGTTTAGTGTTTTACCTTAGAGTCAATTCTTAGAGTTTTTGTTAGAGTTCTAGTTTAGTTTTAGTTAAGAGTTTAGAGTTTTACCTTAGAGTCTTAGCTTAGAGTTTTTGTTAGAGTTCTAGTTTAGTTTAGTTTTAGTTAAGAATTTGATGTTTTACCTTTGAGTTTCAGTTAGAGTTCTAGTTTAGTTTAGTTAAGAGTTTGGTGTTTTAGCTTAGAGTCTTAGCATAGAGTTTTGGTTAGAGTTCTAGTTTATTTTAGTTTTAGTTATGAGTTTAGAGTTTTTAGCTTAGAGTCTTAGCGTAGAGTTTATGTTGAAGTTCTAGTTTAGTTTAGTTTTAGTTAATAGTTTAGAGTTTTAGCTTAGAGACTTAGCTTAGAGTTATAGTTTTAGTTTAGTTTTAGTTAAGAGCTTAGAGTTTTAGCTTAGAGTCTTAGCTTAGAGTTTGTGATAGAGTTCTAGTTTAGTTTAGTTTTAGCTAAGACTTCGATGTTTTACCTTAGAGTCATAGCTTAGAGTTTTAGTTAGAGTTCTAGTTTAGTTTAGTTTTAGTTAAGAGTTTAGAATTTTAGCTTAGAGTCTTAGCTTAGAGTTTTTTGTTAGAGTTCTAGTTTATTTTAGTTTTAGTTAAGAGTTTAGAGTTTTTAGCTTAGAGTCTTAGCCTAGAGTTTTTGATAGAGTTCTAGTTTAGTTTAGTTTTAGTTAAGAGTTTGATGTTTTACCTTAGAGTCATAGCTTAGAGTTTTAGTTAGAGTTCTAGTTTAGTCTAGTTTTAGTTAAGAGTTTCGAGTTTTAGCTGAGTCTTAACTTAGAGTTTTTGTTAGAGTTCTAGTTTAGTTTAGTTTTAGTTTAGAGTTTTAGTTTAGACTTAGAGTTTCAATTAGAGTTCTAGTTTGGTTTAGTTAAAGTTATGAATTTAGAGTTTTAGCTTAGTGTCATAGCTTAGATTTTTACTTAAAGTGATAGTTTGGTTAAGTTTTAGTTAAGAGTTTGATGTTTTACCTTAGAGTCATAGCTTAGAGTTTTAGTTAGAGTTCTAGTTTAGTTTAGTTTTAGTTAAGAATTTCGAGTTTTAGCTGAGTCTTAACTTAGAGTTTTTGTTAGAGTTCTAGTTTAGTTTAGTTTTAGTTTAGAGTTTTAGTTTAGACTTAGAGTTTCAATTAGAGTTCTAGTTTGGTTTAGTTAAAGTTACGAATTTAGAGTTTTAGCTTAGTTTCATAGCTTAGATTTCCACTTAAAGTGATAGTTTGGTTAAGTTTTAGTTAAGAGTTTCCAGTTTTAGCTGAGTCTTAGCTTAGAGTTTTTGTTAGAGTTCTTGTTTAGTTTAGTTTTAGTTAAGAGTTTAGAGTTATAGCTTAGAGTCTTAGTTTAGAGTTTTTGTTGAAGTTCTAGTTTAGTTTAGTTTTAGTTTAGAGTTTTAGCTAAGACTTAGAGTTTTTTGTTAGAGTTCTAGTTTAGTTTTAGTTAAGAGTTTAGAGTTTTACCTTAGAGTCTTAGCTTAAAGTTTTTGTTAGAGTTCTAATTTAGTTTAATTTTAGTTAAGAATTTGATGTTTTTACCTTTGAGTTTCAGTTAGAGTTCTAGTTTAGTTTACTTTTAGTTAAGAGTTTAGTGTTTTACCTTAGAGTCATAGCTTAGAGTTTTAGTTAGAGTTCTAGTTTAGTTTTAGTTAAGAGTTTAGAGTTTTAGCTTAGAGTCTTAGCTTAGAGTTTTTGTTAGAGTTCTAGTTTAGTTTAGTTTTAGTTAAGACTTTGATGTTTTACCTTTGAGTTTCAGTTAGAGTTCTAGTTTAGTTTAGTTAAGAGTTTGGTGTTTTAGCTTAGAGTCTTAGCATAGAGTTTTGGTTAGAGTTCTAGTTTATTTTAGTTTTAGTTATGAGTTTAGAGTTTTTAGCTTAGAGTCTTAGCGTAGAGTTTATGTTGAAGTTCTAGTTTAGTTTAGTTTTAGTTAATAGTTTAGAGTTTTAGCTTAGAGACTTAGCTTAGAGTTATAGTTTTAGTTTAGTTTTAGTTAAGAGCTTAGAGTTTTAGCTTAGAGTCTTAGCTTAGAGTTTGTGATAGAGTTCTAGTTTAGTTTAGTTTTAGCTAAGACTTCGATGTTTTACCTTAGAGTCATAGCTTAGAGTTTTAGTTAGAGTTCTAGTTTAGTTTAGTTTTAGTTAAGAGTTTAGAATTTTAGCTTAGAGTCTTAGCTTAGAGTTTTTTGTTAGAGTTCTAGTTTATTTTAGTTTTAGTTAAGAGTTTAGAGTTTTTAGCTTAGAGTCTTAGCCTAGAGTTTTTGATAGAGTTCTAGTTTAGTTTAGTTTTAGTTAAGAGTTTGATGTTTTACCTTAGAGTCATAGCTTAGAGTTTTAGTTAGAGTTCTAGTTTAGTCTAGTTTTAGTTAAGAGTTTCGAGTTTTAGCTGAGTCTTAACTTAGAGTTTTTGTTAGAGTTCTAGTTTAGTTTAGTTTTAGTTTAGAGTTTTAGTTTAGACTTAGAGTTTCAATTAGAGTTCTAGTTTGGTTTAGTTAAAGTTATGAATTTAGAGTTTTAGCTTAGTGTCATAGCTTAGATTTTTACTTAAAGTGATAGTTTGGTTAAGTTTTAGTTAAGAGTTTCGAGTTTTAGCTGAGTCTTAGCTTAGAGTTTTTGTTAGAGTCCTAGTTTAGTTTAGTTTTAGTTAAGAGTTTAGAGTTTTAGCTTAGAGTCTTAGTTTAGAGTTTTTGTTGAAGTTCTAGTTTAGTTTAGTTTTAGTTTAGAGTTTTAGCTAAGACTTAGAGTTTTTGTTAGAGTTCTAGTTTAGTTTTAGTTAAGAGTTTAGAGTTTTACCTTAGAGTCTTAGCTTAAAGTTTTTGTTAGAGTTCTAGTTTAGTTTAATTTTAGTTAAGAATTTGATGTTTTACCTTTGAGTTTCAGTTAGGGTTCTAGTTTAGTTTACTTTTAGTTAAGAGTTTAGTGTTTTACCCTAGAGTCTTAGCTTAGAGTTTTAGTTAGAGTTCTAGTTTAGTTTAGTTTTAGTTAAGAGTTTAGAATTTTAGCTTAGAGTCATAGCTTAGAGTTTTTGTTAGAGTTCTAGTTTATTTTAGTTTTAGTTAAGAGTTTAGAGTTTTTAGCTTAGAGTCTTAGCTTAGAGTTTTTGTTGAAGTTCTAGTTTAGTTTAGTTTTAGTTAATAGTTTAGAGTCTTAGCTTAGAGTTTTTGTTAGAGTTGAAGTTTAGTTTAGTAATAGTTAAGAGTTTAGAGTTTTTTGCTTAGAATCTTAGCTTAGAGTTTTTGTTAGAGTTGAAGTTTAGTTTAGTAATAGTTAAGAGTTTAGAGTTTTAGCTTAGAGTCTTAGCTTAGAGTTATAGTTAGAGTTAAAGTTTAGTTTAGTTAAAGTTAAGAATTTAGAGTTTTAGCTTAGTGTCATAGCTTAGATTTTTACTTAAAGTTCTAGTTTGGTTAAGTTTTAGTTAAGTGTTTAGAGTTTTAGCTGAGTCGTAGCTTAGAGTTTTGTTAGAGTTCTAGTTTATTTTAGTTTTAGTTAAGAGTTTAGAGTTTTTAGCTTAGAGTCTTAGCTTAGAGTTTTTGTTGAAGTTCTAGTTTAGTTTAGTTTTAGTTAATAGTTTAGAGTTTTAGCTTAGAGTCTTAGCTTAGAGTTTTTTGTTGAAGTTCTAGCTTAGTTAAGAGTTTGATGTCTTAGCTTTGAGTTTCAGTTAGAGTTCTAGTTTAGTTTAGTTTTAGTTAAGAGTTTAGAGTTATATCTTAGAGTCTTAGCTCAGAGTTTTTGTTGAAGTTCTAGTTTAGTTAAGTTTTAGTAAATAGTTTAGAGTTTTAGCTTAGAGTCTTAGCTTAGAGTTTTTGTTAGAGTTCTAGTTTAGTTTAATTTTATTTTAGAGTTTGAGCTTAGTCCTAGCTTAGAGTTTTTTTTGTTAGAGTTCTAGTTTAGTCTAATTTTAGTTAAGAGTTTGATTTTTTTACCTTTGAGTTTCAGTTAGAGTTTTAGTTTAATTTTAGTTAAGAGTTTGATGTAATACCTTTGAGTTTCAGTTAGAGTTCTAGTTTAGTTTAGTTATAGTTAAGAGTTTAGAGTTTTTAGCTTAGAGTCATAGCTTAGAGTTTTTGTTGAAGTTCTAGTTTAGTTTAGTTTTAGTTAATAGTTTAGAGTTTAGCTTAGAGTCTTAGCTTGGAGTTTTTGTTAGAGTTCTAGTTTAGTTTAATTTTAGTTAAGAGTTTGATGTCTTACCTTTGAGTTTCAGTTAGAGTTCTAGTTTAGTTTAGTTTTAGTTAAGAGTTTAGAGTTTTTAGCTTAGAGTCTTAGCTTAGAGTTTTTGTTGAAGTTCTAGTTTAGTTTAGTTTTAGTAAATAGTTTAGAGTTTTAGCTTAGAGTCTTAGCTTAAAGTTTTTGTTGAAGTTCTAGTTTAGTTTAGTTTTAGTTAATAGCTTAGAGTTTTTGTTAGAGTTCTAGTTTAGTTTAATTTTATTTAAGAGTTTAGAGTTTTTTAGCATAGAGTCTTAGCTTAGAGTTTGTGATAGAGTTCTAGTTTAGTTTACTTTTAGCTAAGACTTCAATGTTTTACCTTAGAGTCATAGCTTAGAGTTTTAGTTAGAGTTCTAGTTTAGTTTAGTTTTAGTTAAGATTTTAGAGTTTTAGCCTAGAGTCTTAGATTAGAGTTTTAGTTATAGTTCTAGTTTATTTTAGTTTTAGTTAAGAGTTTAGAGTTTTTAGCTTAGAGTCTTAGCCTAGAGTTTTTGATAGAGTTCTAGTTTAGTTTAGTTTTAGTTAAGAGTTTGATGTTTCACCTTAGAGTCATAGCTTAGAGTTTTAGTTAGAGTTCTAGTTTAGTTTAGTTTTAGTTAAGAGTTTCGAGTTTTAGCTGAGTCTTAACTTAGAGTTTTTGTTAGAGTTCTAGTTTAGTTTAGTTTTAGTTTAGAGTTTTAGTTTAGACTTAGAGTTTCAATTAGAGTTCTAGTTTGGTTTAGTTAAAGTTACGAATTTAGAGTTTTAGCTTAGTGTCATAGCTTAGATTTTTACTTAAAGTGATAGTTTGGTTAAGTTTTAGTTAAGAGTTTCCAGTTTTAGCTGAGTCTTAGCTTAGAGTTTTTGTTAGAGTTCTTGTTTAGTTTAGTTTTAGTTAAGAGTTTAGAGTTATAGCTTAGAGTCTTAGTTTAGAGTTTTTGTTGAAGTTCTAGTTTAGTTTAGTTTTAGTTTAGAGTTTTAGCTAAGACTTAGAGTTTTTGTTAGAGTTCTAGTTTAGTTTTAGTTAAGAGTTTAGAGTTTTACCTTAGAGTCTTAGCTTAAAGTTTTTGTTAGAGTTCTAATTTAGTTTAATTTTAGTTAAGAATTTGATGTTTTTACCTTTGAGTTTCAGTTAGAGTTCTAGTTTAGTTTACTTTTAGTTAAGAGTTTAGTGTTTTACCTTAGAGTCATAGCTTAGAGTTTTAGTTAGAGTTCTAGTTTAGTTTTAGTTAAGAGTTTAGAGTTTTAGCTTAGAGTCTTAGCTTAGAGTTTTTGTTAGAGTTCTAGTTTAGTTTAGTTTTAGTTAAGACTTTGATGTTTTACCTTTGAGTTTCAGTTAGAGTTCTAGTTTAGTTTAGTTAAGAGTTTGGTGTTTTAGCTTAGAGTCTTAGCATAGAGTTTTGGTTAGAGTTCTAGTTTATTTTAGTTTTAGTTATGAGTTTAGAGTTTTTAGCTTAGAGTCTTAGCGTAGAGTTTATGTTGAAGTTCTAGTTTAGTTTAGTTTTAGTTAATAGTTTAGAGTTTTAGCTTAGAGACTTAGCTTAGAGTTATAGTTTTAGTTTAGTTTTAGTTAAGAGCTTAGAGTTTTAGCTTAGAGTCTTAGCTTAGAGTTTGTGATAGAGTTCTAGTTTAGTTTAGTTTTAGCTAAGACTTCGATGTTTTACCTTAGAGTCATAGCTTAGAGTTTTAGTTAGAGTTCTAGTTTAGTTTAGTTTTAGTTAAGAGTTTAGAATTTTAGCTTAGAGTCTTAGCTTAGAGTTTTTTGTTAGAGTTCTAGTTTATTTTAGTTTTAGTTAAGAGTTTAGAGTTTTAGCTTAGAGTCTTAGCTTAGAGTTTGTGATAGAGTTCTAGTTTAGTTTAGTTTTAGCTAAGACTTCGATGTTTTACCTTAGAGTCATAGCTTAGAGTTTTAGTTAGAGTTCTAGTTTAGTCTAGTTTTAGTTAAGAGTTTCGAGTTTTAGCTGAGTCTTAACTTAGAGTTTTTGTTAGAGTTCTAGTTTAGTTTAGTTTTAGTTTAGAGTTTTAGTTTAGACTTAGAGTTTCAATTAGAGTTCTAGTTTGGTTTAGTTAATGAATTTAGAGTTTTAGCTTAGTGTCATAGCTTAGATTTTTACTTTTACTGAACACACACACAAATTTCTCTTAGAAATAGTATTTTTCATCAGTGATAACACTTTTTCTGTTCGAACTAGCATGTTTTCTGTCGAAGATATCAAATTTTTTCATATAAGTAATATTTTTTGATTGTGATAACAACTTTTCTGTCAGAAGTAGCAAGTTCTGCATAACACTAACAAAACTTCTCATCAAAGTAACGACATTTTACCTTAATACTAACATACTTTTACTGAACACACACAAATTTCTCTTAGAAATAGTATTTTTCATCAGTGATAACACTTTTTCTGTTCGAACTAGCAAGTTTTCTATCAAAGATACCAAATTTTTTCTTAGAAGTAACATTTTTTGGATTGTGATAACAACTTTTCTGTCAGAAGTAGCAAGTTTTGCTTAACACTAACAAACCTTCTTATCAAAGTAACGACATTTTACCTAAATACTAACTTACTTTTACTGAACACATACAAATCTCTCTTAGAAATAATATTTTTCATCAATGATAAAACTTTTTCTTTTCGAACTAGCAAGTTTTCTGTCAAAGATACCAAATTTTTTCTTAGAAGTAACATTTTTTTGATTGTGATAACAACTTTTCTGTCAGAAGTAGCAAGTTTTGCTTAACACTAACAAACCTTCTCATCAAAGTAACGACATTTTACCTTAAAACTAACATACTTTTAATGAACACACAAAAATTACTCTTAGAAATAAAATTTTTCATCAGTGATAACACTTTTTCTGTTCGAACTAACAACTTTTCTACCAAAGATACCAAATTTTTTATTAGAAGTAACATTTTTTTGACTGTGATAACAACTTTTCTGTCAGAAGTAGCAAGTTTTGCTTAATACTAACAAACATTCTCATCAAAGTAACAACATTTTACCTTAATACTAAAATACTTTTACTGAACACACACACAAATTTCTCTTAGAAATAATATTTTTCATCAGTGATAACACTTTTTCGGTTCGAACTAGTAAGTTTTCTACCAAAGATACAAAATTTTTTTAGAAGTAACATTTTTTGATTGTGACAACAACTTTTCTGTCAGAAGTAGCAAGTTTTGCTTAACACTAACAAACATTCTCATCAAAGTAACGACATTTTACCTTAAAACTAACATACTTTTACAGAACACACACAAAAATTTCTCTTAGAAATAATATTTTTCATCAGTGATAACACTTTTTCTGTTCGAACTAGCAAGTTTTCTACTAAAGATACCAAATTTTCTTTGTTGAAGTAACATTTTTTGACTGTGACAACAACTTTTCTGTCAGAAGTGGCAAGTTTTGCTTAACACTAACAGACATTCTCATCAAAGTAACGACATTTTACCTTAAAACTAACATACTTTCACTGAACACACACAAATTTCTCTTAGAAATAATATTTTTCATCAGTGATAACACTTTTTCTGTTCGAACTAGCAACTTTTCTAGCAAAATTACTAATTTTTTTTTAGAAGTAACAATTTTTGATTGTGATAACAACTTTTCTGTCAGAAGTAGCAAGTTTTGCTTAACACTAACAAACCTTCTCATCAAAGTAACAACATTTTACCTTAAAACTAACATACTTTCACTGAACACACACAAATTTCTCTTAGAAATAATATTTTTCATCAGTGATAACACTTTTTCTGTTCGAACTAGCAAGTTTTCTACTAAAGATACCAAATTTTCCACTTCAGTTCAGATTTTTTCTCAAAGAGATGAAAAAATTTAAAATAATGTTCCAAATTTTTCATAGAATATAGAAAAGTTCAAATTCACTTCTGAATTTTACCAAAGAACTCAATTCAATTCTAATTTCTCCAGAGAAAATGCAAATGTTCCACTCCACTATTAAGTTCTCTAATTTCTCTAGAGAAAATGCAAATCTTCTACTTCAGTTTTAAGTTCACCAAGACGTAAAGAAATTTAAAGTTATGTTCTAAATTTTTCCGTAGTAGATAGAAAAAGCTATACCATAGTTGTGAATATTTTCCCGGAAGATTAAAAGTTCCACTTTAATTCTAAATTGTCTCAATGAAAAAGAAATAAGTTACTGTTCAATTCTTTTTTTCCAAATAATATAAAAATTTTCCACTTCAGTTCAGATTTTCCTCAAAGAGATGAAAAAATTTAAAATAATGTTCCAAATTTTTCATAGAAGATAGAAAAGTTCAAGCTCTCTTCTGAATTTTACCAAAGAACACACTTCAATTCTAATTTCTCCAGAGAAAATAAAAAGCTTCTATTTCAGTTCTTATTTCCCCAAGACACAAAATTAAAGTTCCATTCTAAATTTTACCGTAGAGGATAGAAAAGTTATACCTTAGATGCGAATAATTTTTATTTAAAAATTAAAAGAAAATTTAATTCTAAATTTTCTCAATGAAAAAAAATAAGTTATTGTTCAATTCTATTTTTCCAAATAATATAAAAATTTTCCAATTCAGTTCAGATTTTTCCCAAAGAGATGAAAAAATTTAAAATAATGTTCCAAATTTTTCATAGAAGATAGAAAAGTTCCACTTCACTCCTGAATTTTACCAAACAACACAATTCAATTCTAATTTCTCCAGAGAAAATAAACATCTTCGACTTCAGTTCTTTATTTCACAAAGACATAAAGAAAGTTAAAGTTCTATTCTAAATTTTTCGGTGGAAGATATAAAAATTAATACCATAGTTGTGAATAATTTTCCAGGAAGATAAAAAGTTCTAATTCAATTTTAAATTTTCTCAACGAAGTGAAGAAAAGTTCAACTTCTCTTCTGAATTTTCTCAATGAAAAAGAAATAAGCTATTGAACAATTCTATTTTTCCAGGGAAAATAAAAAAAATTCCACTTCAATTCAGATCTTTCTCAAGGAGACGAAAAATTTAAAATACTGTTCCAAATTTTTTCATAGAAGATAGAAAAGTTCCACTTCGATTCTGAATTTTACCAAAGAACACACTTCAATTCTAATTTCACCAGAGAAAATATAAAGCTTCCTCTTCAGTTCTTATTTCCCCAAAGAAATAAAAAATTAAAGTTCCATTCTAAATTTTCCCTTAGAAGATAGAAAAAGTTATACCTCTTTGAGAAAAATCTGAATTGAAGTGAAAAATTTTTATATTATTTTGGAAAAATAGAAGTGATCAATAACTTATTTCTTTTCATTGAGAAAATTCAGAATCAAAGTTGAACTTTTCTTCACTTCGTTGAGAAAATTTAAAATTGAAGTAGAAATTTTTATCTTCATAGCTTTTTCAATCTACTATGGAAATATTTAGAACAGAACTTTGAATTTCTTTATGTCTTGGTGAACTTAAAAGTGGAGTGGAAGATTTGCATTTTCTCTGGAGAAATTAGAATTGAATTGTGTTCTTTGGTAAAATTCAGAAGTGAACTTGAACTTTTCTATCTTCTATGAAAAATTTGGAACATTATTTTAAATTTTTTAATCTCTTTGAGAAAAATCTGAACTGAAGTGGAAAATTTGGTATCTTTGGTAGAAAACTTGCTAGTTCGAACAGAAAAAGTGTTATCACTGATGAAAAATATTATTTCTAAGACAAATTTGTGTGTGTTCAGTAAAAGTATGTTAGTTTTAAGGTAAAGTATTGTTACTTTGATGAGAAGGTTTTGTTAGCGTTAAGCAAAACTTGCTACTTGTGACAGAAAAGTTGTTATCACAATAAAAAATTGTTACTTCTAAGAAAAAATTTGGTAAGTTTGGTAGAAAAGTTGCTAGTTCGAACAGAAAAAGTGTTATCACTGATGAAAAATATTATTTCTAAGAGAAATTTGTGTGTGTTCAGTAAAAGTGTGTTAGTTTTAAGGTAAAATTTCGTTACTTTGATGAGAATGTTTGTTAGTGTTAAGCAAAACTTGCTACTTCTGACAGAAAAGTTGTTATCACAGTCAAAAAATGTTACTTCTAAAAAAAAATTTGGTATCTTTGGTAGAAAACTTGCTAGTTCGAACAGAAAAAGTGTTATCACTGATGAAAAATATTATTTCAAAGAGAAATTTGTGTGTGTTCAGTAAAAGTATGTTAGTATTAAGGTAAAATGTCGTTACTTTGATGAGAGGGTTTGTTAGTGTTGAGCAAAACTTGCAACTTCGGACAGAAAAGTTGTTATCACAGTCAAAAAAATGTTACTTCTAAGAAAAAATTTGGTATCTTTGACAGAAAACTTGCTAGTTCGAACAGAAAAAGTGTTATCATTGATGAAAAATATTATTTCTAAGAGAAATTTGAGTGTGTTCAGTAAAAGTATGTTAGTATTAAGGTAAAATGTCGTTACTTTGATGAGAAGGTTTGTTAGTGTTAAGCAGAACTGGTTACTTCTGACAGAAAAGTTGTTATCACAATCAAAAAATGTTACTTCTAAGAAAAAATTTGATATCTTTGACAGAAAACTTGCTAGTTCGAACAGAAAAAGTGTTATCGCTGATGAAAAATATTATTTCAAAGAGAAATTTGTGTGTGTTCAGTAAAAGTATGCTAGTATTAAGGTAAAATGTCGTTACTTTGATGAGAAGGTTTGTTAGTGTTAAGCAGAACTGGTTACTTCTGACAGAATAGTTGTTATCACAATCAAAAAATGTTACTTCTAAGAAAAAATTTGGTATCTTTGACAGAAAACTTGCTAGTTCGAACAGAAAAAGTGTTATCACTGATGAAAAATATTATTTCTAAGAGAAATTTGTGTGTGTTCAGTAAAAGTATGTTAGTATTAAGGTAAAATGTTGTTACTTTGATGAGAAGGTTTGTTAGTGTTAAGCAGAACTTGCTACTTCTGACAGAAAAGTTGTTATCACAGTCAAAAAATGTTACTCCTAAGAAAAAATTTGGTATCTTTTGTAGAAAACTTGCTAGTTCGAACAGAAAGAGTGTTATCACTGATGAAAAATATTATTTCTAAGAGAAAATTGTGTGTGTTCAGTAAACATATGTTGGTATTAAAGAAGATTGTTGTTACTTTGATGCACACATTTAAAATACATGTGATTTTATTAATAATATTTGATTTTTGTTCTGAAAAGATTTAAGAAAGCCTTTTGAAAGTATTGCTTGGTGATGGGATATTCAAAAAGCCATAAAGTAAATTTATGGGTGAAAAGGATGAGTACTTCAAGTTGTAAAATTGGTTTAGGAGGGACATTACGTAAAGAACTTGTTCTGAAGTAATATAAAAAGCCTTTTGAAAAGTACTGCTTGGCTTTGGGGTATTCAAAAAGTCTTAAGGTAAAGTTGTGGGTAAAAAGGATGAGTACTTCAAATTGTAAAATTGGTTTAGGAAAGGACAGTAAGAAAAGAACTTGTTCTGAAAAGATATAATAAAGCCTTTTGAAAAGTATTGCTTGATGTTGGAGTATGCAAAAAAGTCGTAAAGTAAAGTTGTGGGTGAAAAGGATGAGTAATTCAAGTTTTAAAATTGGTTTAGGAAGGGACATAAGGAAAAGAACTTGTTCTGAAAAGATATAAAAAAACCCTTTTGAAAAGTATTGCTTGATGTTGGAGTATTCAAAAAAGTCTTAAAGTAAAGTTGTGGGTGAAAAGGATGAGTACTTCAAGTTGTAAAATTGTTTTAGGAGGAACATTACGTAAAGAACTTGTTCTGAAATAATATAAAAAAGCCTTTTGAAAAGTACTGCTTGGCGTTGGGGTATTCAGAAAGTCGTAAGGTAAAGTTGTGGGTGAAAAGGATGAGTACTTCAAGTTGTACAATTGGTTTAGGAGGGACATTACGAAAAGAACTTGTTCTGAAAAGATATAATAAAGCCTTTTGAAAAGTTTTGCTTGATGTTGGAGTATGCAAAAAATATGTAAAGTAAAGTTGTGGGTGAAAAAGATGAGTACTTCAAGTTGTAAAATTGGTTTAGGAGGGACATTACGTAAAGAACTTGTTCTGAAAAGATATAATAAAGCCTTTTGAAAAGTATTGCATGGTGTTGGGGTATGGAAAAAAGCCGTAAAGTAAAGTTGTGGGTGAAAAAGATGAGTACTTCAACTTGTAAAATTGGTTTAGGAGGGACATTACGTAAAGAACCTGTTCTGAAAAGATATAAAAAAGCCTTTTGAAAAGTATTGCTTGATGTTGGAGTATGCAAAAAAGTCGTAAAGTAAAGTTGTGGGTGAAAAAGATGAGTACTTCAAGTTGTAAAATTGGTTTAGGAGGGATATTACGTAAAGAACCTGTTCTGAAAAGATATAATAAAGCCTTTGAAAAAGTACTGCATGGTGTTGGGGTATGCAAAAAGTCGTAAAGTAAAGTTGTGGGTGAAAAAGATGAGTACTTCAACTTGTAAAATTGGTTTAGGAGGAACATTACGTAAAGAACTTGTTCTGAAAAGATATAATAAAGCCTTTTGAAAAGTATTGCATGGTGTTGGGGTATGCAAAAAGTCGTAAAGTAAAGTTGTGGGTGAAAAATATGAGTACTTCAACATGTAAAATCGGTTTAGGAGGGACATTACGTAAAGAACTTGTTCTGAAAAGATATAAAAAAGCCTTTTGAAAAGTATTGCTTGATGTTAGGGTATTCAAAAAGCTGTAATGTAAAGTTGTGTTGAAAAGGATGAGTACTTCAACTTGTAAAATAGGTTTAGGAAGGACACTAAGAAAAGAACTTGTTCTGAAAAGATATAAAAAAGCCTTTTGAAAAGTATTGCTTGATGTAGGGGTATCCAAAAAGTTGTAAAGTAAAATTCTGCTGAAAAGGATGAGCACTTCAACTTGTAAAATGGGTTTAAGAGGGGTATTAAGAAAGGAACTTGTTCTGAAAAGATATAATAAAGCCTTTTGAAGTGTGGGGGGCCCTTCTCTATCTCAAGTGTGCAAAAAAGTATTATAAAATGGGGGGCCAAAAAGTTGGGGGGCTCTTTGGGGTCCTGGGGCCCGGGGGGCCTTTGGGGGCCCAGGGGCTCTTTTTTGGCCTTGGGGGCCATTGGGAGACCGGGGGGCCTTTGGGGGCCATTGGGGGGCCTTTGGGAGCCTTGGGGGCTAGGGGGCCAGGGGGCATTTTGAGGCCTGGGGTTCCTTTTGGGTTGGGGTAGGGGGGTCGGGGTCCTTTTGGGTTGGGGTAGGGGGTTGTTGGGGTAGGGGACCTCACAAGACTGCAAATGGACTTGTGTATTATAATGACCACAGAGTTTCACCCTCAAATCATCTTCTAAATCATCTTCTAAAATCATCTTCTAAAATGCCTCAAACGGTTTCCCTTAAATCATCTTCTAAAATGTCTCAAACGGTTTCGCCCAAATAATCCCTAAACGTAATTTCTGCGTGTTCCTTTTGTTTTGGCATCCCTGCGCTGTCACATTTGAAATTCCTAGGAAACCATTTCCCGCGTTAATCTCTTCATCTCATAGGTGTTCCTAGCTACACTATTATGGTTTCGATAGAATATTAATTTATCTCTGTGACCTAAAGATCAGAGAAGCCGTATTTAAAAAAGTTTTTTTCTATCTCTTTAGACTCCCGCATAATTCCAAGATAACAAGTGATGTCATTTCTAATTCCTGACACAAAAGATCTAAGAAGCCTTACGGTTTCGATAGAATGTTAATTTATCACTGTGACCTACAGATCAGAGAAGCCTTTTTTAAAAATAGAATTTCTATCTCTTTAGAATCCCGTATAATTCCTAGGAAACAAGAGATGTCATTTTTAATTCCCCTTTCGTAGATCAATAATTCCCCTCGATTATGCAAATCAATTTCTCGGAAACTCACTTCCCCTTCGAATACTAGATCAATACATTCTCCCCGATTATGCAAATCAATTTCTCAGAAATTCTCTCCCCTTCTTGGATCGATAATCCTTGAATAAATTATGTACGTCCCGGAGTCATTAAAGCCTTTCTACTTGGAACTCAGAAAAAAAGCAATGTTTTTTTCTTCTACGAAAAGGCTTCACTAGTTCTATTAAAATATAAAAGAGTAAGGTAAGTAATTTTTCTTAAGTTTCCAACAAAAATGCCCATCCTAGTCTTAGACTGTTATGACTTTTTGCCAAATATATTATGTAATTAAATCTTTCACGTGCAGTGAAGAAGAATGGAAAAAGGAGTTTGAAGAACTAAAGGAAAAACTGAAAGATGTATACCATTTGGGAGATACTCAACACCCTGGTACGGATCCAGAAGTGTCCCAACAGATGCATACAGCTAATATTCAAACGTCATTGTCTCCATTTGTAAGTATTAGAGTTTAATTTGAGGATTTGAAGTTGTAATCATTATCCTGGGAATAGCAGTGGTAGCGGCAGTACCCGAACCAGCAATGCTGTGGTTGGAGCAATCTTATTTGGAGTAGTCTTGCTAGGTGTAGTCGTTGTAGGAGCAGAAGGGGGCTGAAAAATATTAGGCAGTATATATATGACTGGAGCAGTGGTGGCGGTAGAAGCAGTAGTTGTTGGAGGCATGGTCATGTCTTAGGAGAAGTAATGACCGTGAGAGCAGTAGTTGTGGTAGAAGTAGCCAGGTAAGAACAGGCCTAGTTGGGCAATCATAACTAGCGCAAAGGCATTATGTATATCCATGTTGTCAAAGGGTGTTGCTGCTTTATCTCAGTACCAGCTAAGGGCATTAAGTTAGAACATTTTCAGGAAATTCTAAATTACATAAAAACCAATCTTTGTATCCAGGTTTTCAAAAGGTGTATCTGCAATATCTTATGAACGCCTATGGGTATTATCTTGAAATCTCAAGGGGGTGTTGGAGTAAATCAAAAGACACTAAGTGCATCCAAGTCATCAAATTGCGTATCTGCATTATTTAAGGAGTGAGTAATCGTGTTAAGTTACAACTTTGATTCAATGTTAGTGGGGACGTTAAACTAAAACAAAAGACAGTCTGTACATCACTGTTTTAAAGCGGGGGGTTCGCAATATTTCCAGAATAACAAAGGGTATTAAGCAGAAATTTACAGGGAATATTGATTAAGGTGTTGATCTTAATCAAAAGACTTTAAGTTCATCCAGGTTGTTAGAACGCATAACTTAAATATCTCAGGAAAAGCTGAGGGACTAAGTTGTGACCTTCAAGAAAAGTTTAAGGGAATGGTAAACTAAACTAAACGACACTTTGTGCATCTGAGTTACTAAAATTGTGTATCTGCTGTATCTCAGTAACAGCTAAGGGCATTAAGTTGAAATTCTCAGGATATTTTTTGGGGATATCGAACTAAGCCAAAGAGGCCATGTTCATCCAATTTGTCGAGCGTCTTATCCGCAATATTTCAAGAACGACTAAGGGCATCAAATTGAATCATTCTGGGCCTCTTTAGGGACATTTTTACCTAAATCAGATTACAATATGTGCCTCCCGTTTGTATAAGGGTTTGTCTGTCAAATCTCATGAAAGGCCGAGGAAGACAGTTCAAGCTTTCTAGAAATGTTGAGAGAGGTATTGAAATAGTACAAAAGACACTACTTGCTTCCATGTGGTCCAGAGAACTTATTTGCAATATCTCAGGAACGGCTAAAAGTGTTAGCATGAAACTTTCAAGATGTGTTGAGAAGATGTTGAACTAAATAAAAAAATATTGTTCATCAAGGATGTCAAATGGGAGTGTCCGGGATATATCAGAATCGGTTAAGGCATCAAGTTGTAACTTTCAGAACATGTAGAACAAAATCAAAATACATTATGTGCATTCGTGATTTTATATCTGCAATATCTTAGAAATGGCTTGGGTATTAAAATGAAACCTTCAAACAGAGTTGAAGGAGTGCTTATCTAAATTATGCAACTATGTACATATGAGATATCAAAAGGTTGTATCTGCAGTATCTCAGGAATGGCTAAGGGTATTAAGTTGAAGCTTTCAAGAAATATTTTTAGGCGTGTTGAACTAAATCAACAGACATTAAATTCATCCTGGTTGTCGAAAGGGCATGGCTGCTAAATCTCAGGAACGGCTTAGGGTATGAATTTGAAACTTCAGTGCATATTTAGGGGGACGCTGAAACTAAACCAAGAAACACCACTTGCATCAAGGATGTCAAAAGAGCGGCTAAGGGTATTATGTTTAAATTCATTTTAGTAGGACATTTAACTAAACCAAATTATATTACTTAACTAAGGGTTGTCAAAAGGGTGCATCTGCAATATTTCAGTACGGCTAAGGATGTTAACATCAAACATTGCAGGAATGATGAGTGAGATTTTGAACTGTGTCACAAGAAACTATTTACATATAGTTTGTCAAAAATATGTATTTGCAAAATCTTAGGAACGGCTAAGAGTAGTTGAAAAACATTCAAAACATGTTGAGGGGAATGTTGAAATAAATTGAGAGACACCATGGATGCAGGACATCAAAAGGGCTTAACTTTGATGCATCAGTCTAATCTGTCTACTCAGGTTCTTAAAAGAAGGATCTGCAGTACCTCGGGAATGGATACGGTATAAAGTTGGATTTCAGTGAAAGTTGAGGAAGACTTTGAACCAAATCAGAAAAACACTATGTTCGTGTCTGTTGTCAGAAGGGTGTATCTGCAATATCTACAGGAAGAGCTATTGGTATTAGGCTGAAACTTTCAAGGGAACTTGAAGGTGGTGTTAAATTAAATTTACAGACGCTATATGCATCCAGTTGGCAAATAGATAATATCTGCAATATCATAGGAACGGCTAGGAATATTTTAATTTTTGCTCATAGTTTTGAAACTAAGAAGTCTTTGCTCATGACGAGGGGAATATTTAACTAAACCAAAACAAATTATGGGCATTTGTCCATAATATCTCAAGAACGACTAAGCGCATTAAAATGCAACTTTCAGAGATTTTCGGTGTAGGATGCCGAACTGATCCAACAAAGACAAGATGCACCCATGTTGTCGCAAGGACGTATCTACAGTATTTCAGGAATGGATAGAGGGTTTAAGTTCAAACATTCAGGCGGTATCGTAGGAGTTGTTGAACTAAATATAAAGACGCTATGCGACTCCAGATTGACAAAAGGGCGTATCAATATTGATCTCAGCAACAGCTTAGTAAAACTGTCAGAAAATACCAAGAGAGATGTTAGGCTGAATACAAAGGCAATAGATGAATCCAGGTTGTCGAAAGGGCGTATCTGCAACATCCCAGGAGCGTCTATGGGTATTAAGTTGAAAATTTCAGGGCATGTCAAGGGGGCTGTGGAATTATATCAAAAGGTCTTAGGTACATCCATGTTTTCAAAGGACTGATGCAGTAATACCTCAGTAATAATTTAGGGCATTAGGTTAATACTTTCACGGTTTTTTAAATAAAATCAAACGGCATTGCGTGTCTCCAGGTTTTCAAAAGCCTGTACCAGCAATATCTCATGGACGTCTAAGGGTTCTATTTTGAAACTTTTAAGGACTCTTAAGAGGTGGGGGTTTTAATTAAATCAAAAGATCCAGGTTCTCAAAAGTGAGTATCTGAACTATTTAAGGAATATCTAACGGCACTAAGTTGCAATTATTTACGTTTGTTTTAAGTTTCAAATATTATTTGACTTTATTTCTGTTCTTCTTTGGTCTAATGTAACTCTTTACATTTCTTTGAAATTTTTTAAGGGGGGTTAAATGATTTTTTTTAATCATCGAGGTAAAATTGGCCATGACTTGATTCTTTCAGTGCCTCATTTATATTAAAAAAAAGAAATTTAGTTAATGGCCTAAAAATTCTTTTTTATTTTGGGATTAGAGCTCTAATATAATTCACAGTTTAACATTTATAAACGGTAAGATGATTTGGTTGTTTGATACCCAAATGTGTGTCACTTTTTGCTATTTTTATGATATAGTTAATGGGAAAGAAAAGCTTTAAATCAAGTTTTTGATACAACATTTTCTTTTCCGTACCTTCCTTTTGTTCGTTGAACGATTTTGGCCTATTGCCAAACAGTTGAGTATTTAGGTGAAAAAAAACTGTATTATTTTGAAGGACTTCACGATATCTATTATTGTAGGTGTATTTAAGAAGGCTTTCTATTTATTCTTATTTACCCAAATGTTTATTAGGATTCTTATGGAGTTAGATGGGACGTCTCAAATATTTCAACATAGTGCTACCAAAGAAGGTGGATTAAAAAAAAGTATTTGAAAGACAGACAAGCCAAATATATAACTGCTAATAGGCCTATAACACTCATAGCTGATAATGTAAGAATAATAACCAAGTAAGAAGTAGGGAGGGCATATCGACTCCCATCCCTCACCCCTGCTGCCATCTACAATTAAGTCTAACGCTGACAGGACATAATTTATGGTTTTTGTCACTGAGAATGAAAAAACAGGATTTTTCTCATTCTTTTGGATGTTTCTTGGATGGTTATGAGTGTTTGTCAACTTATTTGATGTTTTTCATGGATGTCAACAACAATTTATGCATTTTTTATGGTTTTTGTCACTGAGAATGAAAAAACAGGGTTTTTCTCACTTTGATGTATTTTCAAGGTCAATTTATTTGTTGTTTCCAAGTGTGTTGTCTCCGGGGCGAAGTTTTCACATGCGCATTAACGGTGGGGAAGAGATATATTGATCTAGGACAAGAGGGGGAAAATGAATTTCCGAGAAATTGATTGCGTAATCGAAGGGTAAGTGAATTTCTGAGAAATTGATTTGTTGTTTCCAAGTGTATTGTCTCCGGGCGAAGTTCGCACATGCGCATTAACGGTGGGGAAGAGATATATTGATCTAGGACTCGAGAGGGGAAATGGATTTGCGAGAAATTGATTGCGTAATCGAAGGGGAAGTGAATTTCTGAGAAATTGATTTGTCGGAGTTCGTCCAGGAGAATTGTCTCCGGGCGAAGTTTATTAATGTCTTTGATGTTCGCCCAGGAGAATTGTTTCCGGGCGAAGTTTATTAATGTCTGACGGATGATGTCAAGGTTGATTGCTTTGTTGGTTTTCATCCAGGAGAATTATCTCCGGGCGAATGTTTTGATCTTAGAGATGAAGAGATTAACGCGGGAAAGGGTTTCGTAGGAATTTCAAATGTGACAGCGCAGGGATGTCAAAACAAAAGGAACACGCAGAAATTACGTTTAGAGATTATTTGGGCGAAACCATTTTCAGACATTTTAGAAGATGGTTTAGAAGAGGATTTGAGGGTGAAACTATGTGGTCGTTATAATACACAAGTTCTATTTGAACAGTGTTGCGAGGTCCTCTACCCCAGCCCCAAAGGGCTTCGATCCCCCTACCCCAACCCGAAGGAAGCCCCCGGCCCCCAAAGGTCCCCTGGGCTCCCAAAGGACCACCCGGCCCCCCAAGGGCCCCCGGCCCCCCAAAGGCCCCCCAGGCCCCCAAAGAGTCCCCTCAAAATTTTTTAATACTTTTTTGTGCACTTGAGACACAGAAGGGCCCCCACATTTCAAAAGGCTTCATTATATCTTTTCAGAAAAAGTTCCTTTCTTAATGTCATTCCTAAACCCATTTTACAAGTTGAAGTAGCCATCCTTTTCACCCATAACTTTACTTTACAGCTTTTTGAATGCCCCAACACCAAGCAGTACTTTTCAAAAGGCATTTCAGAACAAGTTCTTTTCTTAATGTCCCTCCTAAACCCATTTTACAAGTTGAAGTACCCATCCTTTTCCCCATAACTTTACTTTACGACTTTTTGCACACCCCAACATCAAGCAATACTTTTCAAAGGCATTTCAGAACAATTTCTTTACGTAATTTTCTTCCTAAACCAATTTTACAAGTTGAAGTACTTATCTTTTTCACCACAACTTTACTTTACGACTTTTTGCATACCCCAACATCAAGCAATACTTTTCAAAAGGCTTTATTATATCTTTTCAGAACAAGTTCTTTACGTAATTTTCTTCCTAAACCCATTTTACAAGTTGAAGTACTTATCTTTTTCCCCACAACTTTACTTAACGACTTTTTTGCACACCCAAACATCAAGCAATACTTTCCAAAAGGCTTTATTATATCTTTTCAGAACAAGTTTTTTTCTTAATGTCCTTCCTAAACCAACTTAACAAGTTGAAGTAGTTATCTTTTTCACCACAACTTTACTTTACGACTTTTTTGCACATCCCAAGATCAAGCAATACTTTTCAAAAGGCTTTATTATATCTTTTCAGAACAAGTTCTTTTCTTAATATCCTTCTTAAACAAATTTTACAAATTCTAAATTTTTCCTTAGTAGATAGAAAAAGCTATATCATAGTTGTGAATATTTTCTCGGAAGATAAGCAGTTCTATTTCAATTTTAAATTTTCTCAATGAAGTCAAGGAAAGTTCAAGTTCTCTTCTGAATTTTCTCAATGAAAAAGAAATTAGTTATTGATCAATTCTATTTTTCCAAATAATATAAAAATTTTCCACTTCGGTTCAGATTTTCTCAAAGGGATGAAAAATTTAAAATACTGTTCCAAATTTTTCATAGAAGATAGAAAAGTTCAAGTTCTCTTCTGAATTTTACCAAAGAACACAATTCAATTATAATTTCTCCAGAGAAAATAAAAATCTTCCACTTCAGTTTTAAGTTCACCAAAGACATAAAGAACTTTAAAGTTCTATTCTAAATTTATCCGTAGTAGATAGAAAAAGCTATACCATAGTTGTGAATATTTTCTCGGAAGACAAAAAGTTCTAGTTCAATTTTCAATTTTCTCAACGAAGTCAAGGAAAGTTCAAGTTCTATTCTGAATTTTCTCAATGAAAAAAAAATTAGTTATTGATCATTTCTATTTTTCCAAATAATATAAAAATTTTCCACTTCAGTTCAGATCTATCTCAAAGAGATGAAAAATTTTAAATACTCTTCCAAATTTTTCACAGAAGATAAAAAAGTTCATTCTTCTGAATTTTCTCAATGAAAAAGAAATTAGCTATTGATCAATTCTATTTTTCCAAATAATATAAAATTTTTCACTTCGGATCAGATTTTTCTCAAAGAGATGAAAAAATTTTAAATACTGTTCCAAATTTTTCATGGAAGATAGAAAAAATCAAGTTCTCTTCTGAATTTTACCAAAGAACACAATTCAATTCTAATTTCTCCAGAGAAAATAAAAATCTTCCACTTCAGTTTTAAGTTCACCAAATATATAAAGAACTTTAAGTTCTATTCTAAATTTATCCGTAGTAGATAGAAAAAGCTATACCATAGTTGTGAATATTTTCCCGGAAGACAAAAAGTTCTAGTTCAATTTTCAATTTTCTCAACGAAGTCAAGGAAAGTTCAAGTTCTATTCTGAATTTTCTCAATGAAAAAGAAATTAGTTATTGATCATTTCTATTTTTCTAAATAATATAAAAATTTTCCACCTCAGTTCAGATCTATCTCAAAGAGATGAAAAATTTTAAATACTCTTCCAAGTTTTTCACAGAAGATAAAAAAGTTCATTCTTCTGAATTTTCTCAATGAAAAAGAAATTAGCTATTGATCAATTCTATTTTTCCAAATAATATAAAATTTTTCACTTCGAATCAGATTTTTCTCAAAGAGATGAAAAAATTTTAAATACTGTTCCAAATTTTTCATGGAAGATAGAAAAGATCAAGTTCTCTTCTGAATTTTACCAAAGAACACAATTCAATTCTAATTTCTCCAGAGAAAATAAAAATCTTCCACTTCAGTTTTAAGTTCACCAAATATATAAAGAACTTTAAAGTTCTATTCTAAATTTATCCGTAGTAGATAGAAAAAGCTATACCATAGTTATGAATATTTTCCCGGAAGACAAAAAGTTCTAGTTCAATTTTCAATTTTCTCAACGAAGTCAAGGAAAGTTCAAGTTCTATTCTGAATTTTCTCAATGAAAAAGAAATTAGTTATTGATCATTTCTATTTTTCTAAATAATATAAAAATTTTCCACCTCAGTTCAGATCTATCTCAAAGAGATGAAAAATTTTAAATACTCTTCCAAGTTTTTCACAGAAGATAAAAAAGTTAATTCTTCTGAATTTTCTCAATGAAAAAGAAATTAGCTATTGATCAATTCTATTTTTCCAAATAATATAAAAATTTTTCACTTCGGATTAGATTTTTCTCAAAGAGATGAAAAAATTTTAAATACTGTTCCAAATTTTTCATGGAAGATAGAAAAGTTCAAGTTCTCTTCTGAATTTTACCAAAGAACACACTTCATTTTTAATTTCTCCATAGAAAATAAAAATCTTCCACTTCAGGTTTAAGTTCCCCAAAGACATAAAGAAATTTAAAGTTCTATTCTAAATTTTTCCGTAGTAGATAGAAAAAGCTATACCATAGTTGTGAATATTTTCCCGGAAGATAAAAAGTTCTAGTTCAATTTTAAATTTTCTCAACGAAGTGAAGAAAAGTTCAAGTTCTATTCTGAATTTTCTCAATGAAAAAGGAATAGGTTTTTGATCAATTATATTTTTCCAAATAATATAAAAATTATCCACTTCAGTTCAGATTTTTCTCAAAGAGATGAAAAAATTTTAAATACTGTTCCAAATTTTTACAGAATATAGAAAAGTTCAAGTTCTCTTCTGAATTTTACCAAAGAACACAATTAAATTCTAATTTCTCCAGAGAAAACAAAAATCTTCCTCTTCAGTTCTTTATTTCACAAAGACATAAAGAAATTTAAAGTTCAATTCTAAATTTTTCGGTGGAAGATAGAAAAAGTAATACCATACTTGTGAATATTTTCCCGGAAGATAAAAAAATTCAAGTTCTATTCTGAATTTTACCAAAGAACACAATTAAATTCTAATTTCTCCAGAGAAAATAAAAATCTTCCACTTCAGTTCTTTATTTCACAAAGACATAAAGAAATTTAAAGTTCAATTCTAAATTTTTCGGTGGAAGATAGAAAAAGTAATACCATACTTGTGAATATTTTCACGGAAGATAAAAAGTTCTAGTTCAATTTAAAATTTTCTAAACGAAGTGAAGAAAAGTTCAAGTTCTCTTCTGAATTTTACCAAAGAACACACTTCAATTCTAATTTCTCCACAGAAAATAAAAATCTTCCTCTTCAGTTCTTTAGTTCCCAAAGACATAAAGAAATTTAAAGTTCTATTCTAAATTTTTCCGTAGTAAATAGAAAAAGCTATACCATAGTTGTGAATATTTTCCCGGAAGTTAAAAAGTTCTAATTCAATTTTTAATTTTCTCAACGAAGTGAAGAAAAGTTCAAGTTCTATTCTGAATTTTCTCAATGAAAAAGAAATTAGTTATTGGTCATTTCTATTTTTCAAAATAATATAAAAATTTTCCACTTTAGTTCAGATCTGTCTCGAAGAGATGAAACATTTAATATACTGTTCCAAGTTTTTCACAAAAGATAAAAAAGTTCAAGTTCTCTTCTGAATTTTACCAAAGAACACAATTCAATTCTAATTTCTCCAGAGAAAACAAAAATCTTCCACTTCAGTTCTCTATTTCACAAAGACATAAAGAAATTTAAACTTCAATTCTAAATTATTCTAAATAGAAAAATTAATACCATACTTGTGAATATTTTCACAGAAGATAAAAAGTTCTAGTACAATTTTAAATTTTCTCAACGAAGTGAAGAAAAATTCAAGTTCTCTTCTGAATTTTCTCTATGAAAAAGAAATTAGTTATTGATCATTTCTATTTTTCCAAATAATATAAAAATTTTCCACTTCAGTTCAGATCTATCTCAAAGGGATGAAAAAATTTTTAAAACTGTACCAAATTTTCCATAGAAGATAGAAAAGTTCAAGCTCTCTTCTGAATTTTACCAAAGAACAAACTTCAATTCTAATTTCTCCAGAGAAAATAATAATCTTAAACTTCAGTTTTAAGTTCCCCAAAGACATAAAGAAATTTAAAGTTCTATTCTAAATTTTTCCGTAGTAGATAAAAAAATCTATACCATAGTTCTGAATATTTTCCCTGAAAATAAAAAGTTCTAGTTCAATTTTTAACTTTCTCAACGAAGTGAAGAAAAGTTCATGTTCTGTTCTGAATTTTCTCAATGAAAAAGAAATTAGTTATTGATCAATTCTATTTTTCCAAATAATATAAAAATTTTCCACTTCAGTTCAGATCTATCTCAAAGGGATGAAAAAATTTTTAAAACTGTTCCAAATGTTTCATAGAAGATAGAAAAGTTCAAGTTCTCTTCTGAATTTTACCAAAGAACAAACTTCAATTCTAATTTCTCCAGAGAAAATAAAAATCTCAAACTTCAGTTTTAAGTTCCCCAAAGACATAAAGAAATTTAAAGTTCATTCAGAAGAATGAACTTTTTTAGCTTATTTTCTATCTTCTATGAAAAATTTGGAACAGTATTTTAAATTTTTTCATCCCTTAGAGAAAAATCTGAACCGAAGTAGAAAATATTATATTATTTGGAAAAATAGAATTGATTAATAACTAATTTCTTTTTCATTGAGAAAATGCAGAAGAGAACTTCAACTTTTCTTCACTTCATTGAGAAAATTTAAAATTGAAATAGAACTGCTTATCTTCCGAGAAAATATTCACAACTATGATATAGCTTTTTCTATCTACTAAGGAAAAATTAAGAATTTGTAAAATTGGTTTAAGAAGGATATTAGGAAAAGAACTTGTTCTGAAAAGATATAATAAAGCCTTTTAAAAAGTATTGCTTGATCTCGGGGTGTGCAAAAAGTCGTAAAGTAAAGTTGTGGTGAAAAAGATAACTACTTCAACTTGTAAAATTGGTTTAGGAAGGACATTAAGAAAAAAACTTGTTCTGAAAAGATATAATAAAGCCTTTTGGAAAGTATTGCTTGATGTTTGGGTGTGCAAAAAAGTCGTTAAGTAAAGCTGTGGGGAAAAAGATAAGTACTTCAACTTGTAAAATGGGTTTAGGAAGAAAATTACGTAAAGAAATTGTTCTGAAAAGATATAATAAAGCATTTTGAAAAGTATTGCTTGATGTTGGGGTATTCGAAAAGCCTTATAGTAAAGTTGTGGTGAAAAGATGAGTACTTCAACTTCTAAAATTGGTTTAGGAAAGACATTACGTAAAGAACTTGTTCTGAAAAGATATAATAAAGCCTTTTGAAAAGTACTGCTTGATGTTGGGGTATGCAAAAAGTCGTAAAGTAAAGTTGTGGGGAAAAAGATAAGTACTTCAACTTGTAAAATTGGTTTAGGAAGGACATTAAGAAAAGAACTTGTTCTGAAATGCCTTTGAAAAGTATTGCTTGATGTTGGGGTGTACAAAGAGTCGTAAAGTAAAGTTATGGGGAAAAGGATGGGTACTTCAACTTGTAAAATGGGTTTAGGAGGGAGATTAAGAAAAGAACTTGTTCTGAAATGCCTTTTGAAAAGTACTGCTTGGTGTTGGGGCATTCAAAAAGCTGTAAAGTAAAGTTGTGGGTGAAAAGGATGGGTACTTCAACTTGTAAAATGGGTTTAGGAATGACACTAAGAAAGGAACTTGTTCTGAAAAGTTATAATGAAGCCTTTTGAAATGTGGGGGCCCTTCTGTGTCTCAAGTGCACAAAAAAGTATTAAAAATGGGGAGGGGGCTCTTTGGGGGCCCAGGGTGCCTTTGGGGGTCCGGGTGGTCCTTTGGAAGGCCGGGGGACCTTTGGGGGCCGGGGGCTTCCTTCGGGTTGGGGTAGGGGGATCGGAGCACTTTGGGGCTGGGTTAGAGGACCTCACAACACTGTTCAAATAGAACTTGTGTATTATAACGACCACAGAGTTTCACCCTCAAATCCTCTTCTAAATCAACTTCTAAAATCATCTTCTAAAATGCCTCAAACGGTTTCGCTTAAATCATCTTCTAAAATGTCTCAAAACGGTTTCGCCCGAATAATCTCTAAACGTAATTTCTGCGTGTTCCTTTTGTTTTGACATCCCTGCGCTGTCACATTTGAAATTCCTAGGAAACCCTTTCCCGCGTTAATCTCTTCATCTCTAAGATCAAAACATTCGCCCGGAGATAATTCTCCTGGATGAACACCAACAAATCAATCAACCTTGACACATCCGTCAGACATTAATAAACTTTGCCCGGAAACAATTCTCCTAAACGAACACCAAAGACATTAATAAACTTCGCCCGGAGACAATTCTCCTGGACGAACTCCAACAAATCAATTTCTCAGAAATTCACTTCCCCTTCGATTACGCAATCAATTTCTTGGAAATCTGTTTCCCCTCTCGAGTCCTAGATCAATATATCTCTTCCCCACCGTTAATGCGCATGTGCAAACTTCGCCCGGAGACAATACACTTGGAAACAACAAATCAATTTCTCAGAAATTCACTTCCCCTTCGATTACGCAATCAATTTTTCGGAAATTCATTTTCCCCCTCTTGTCCTAGATCAATATATCTCTTCCCCACCGTTAATGTGCATGTGCAAACTTCGCCCCGGAGACAATACACTTGGAAACAACAAATAAATTGACTTTGAAAATACATCAAAGTGAGTTCTCAGTGACAAAAACCATAAAAACATGCATAAATTGCTGTTGACATCCATGAAAAACATCAAATAAATTAACACTCATAACCATCCAAGAAACATCCATAAAAGTGAGAAAAATCCTGTTTTTTCATTCTCAGTGACAAAAACCATAAATTATGTCCTGTCAGCGTTAGACTTAATTGTAGATGGCAGCAGGGGTGAGGGATGGGCGTCGATAGGCCCTCCCTACTGTAAGAAGCTTTTCACATTCATTTTTGTATGAAAAAAACTTCCAGAAAACAGGAAAAAAGCGTTTATTTTCAAAAAACTGTTCCAATAAAATGGGAAAAATAATTTTTTTAACAAGTATCATCAACAAAACTAGCCAATGTCTTAGGGATAAAATGTGACTATTTTAACCATAAAATGACACTCCCACGACATTAGTTAAAGAAAGACAGGATTGGCTTATACATCTCACATTATTAATTTCCCTCTAACGATGAATGGTCGCCCATAAAGAGTCACGTGAATAGTAAGTGAAACCTGAGAAATGATATTTTGAAAATAGTCTCACAGACTTTACTTTACAGAATTCATAACAGTCTTACCATGAAATAATTTACTGTTTCTGATTATTTCCCGGTACGCCATACAGCCAGGGTTGCAACCCCTAGCGATTTATCACTTATTCTAGTGTGAAAGCTTTCACTTCTAGAAGTGTTTTACTCAATCTGTACTTTACACAAGAATCTTTATGTTTAGTTAATAGTATTGAGGGACCAATTTCCCCTATTAGTGAGACCCATTTCCCCTAACAATTACGCGGTAATTTACTGCCAAAAACGAAGCAATAAAGATGTAACAGACCAATTAAATTTGGCTCATAGTTTTCATGAAGTCAGACCAGCTATTTTTATAGCCATTTATCTCTTTCATAGTACTGAAAAATATTAGGAGACTGGGACAAATCATTAATTTACTATGTATTATTTTGTAACTAGACAGCTGTGGTATTCAAACTACTTTCATTTTAACATCTAAGCATTAAAAGTGAACTTTAAGAAAATGCCAATATTGTCCCCATTTTGACCACGTAATTCATCTTCTCTTGAATTTTCCTTTTCGGACTTTTTCTGAAAAACACTGTCAACAATATCTTCAAATATTTCCTTTTTTTCTTTGTAAAGTGTTTCTTTAAAACATCCTCTTCTGTCGGTTTGAACTCTCAGAAAGAATTACGGTTCCATTCCTAAGGCAACTTTCTCTATTTTTCATCGGAGGACCAGTGCTCATTTATCAGTGTGATCAACGCTCGAGATCGATCCTCAATGTTAATTTTCAAAATACTTCCTAGGTGCTTCTCTTCTTGCACTAAATATGAGTGTCATTACCAATTTACCTTTTATTGTTGCGTGAATATGAATGCCAATCTACTCAGAATAATACGTTTCTAGTGTGCCCAAACCTTTCAGAGCTATTCATAATAGTTTTTATCCAATACTAATCGTAATGATATATTCCTAGACAGAGCACGATCCGTCAGTTGCATCCCAGATGGATCGAGATTCCATTTAAAATCTGCTTTACGCAATATGTATCAAACATTTTCTCACTATAGTTCATAACTGCATTAATTTTTATGGTACTAAAGGACTGTGCATAGGACTGGGCATAATAGAACTGTGCATAACATATAGCTAATAGGTATGAATGAAAACGCCTAAAAGAAGGCATTTCAGTGCCAAAATTGTCTAACTCTCCATGATCCTTCAAACAAATATAAAAAGAGGCATGCGATAGGAGTTAATCTGTCTTCTCCCATCATTTAGACTAAGACTGAATATGGGTGCGGGGGATGACGCATCCCTTCTTATTGCTGATAAATGTTTCATATATATATATATTTTAAGGCTTCCTTTAATTAAACTGATTTGCTTCATATAACGTGTGGAACGTATGCAACGTATGTATACTTTAGGACTGGGCAGAAGTACGGAACGTATAGGACTGTACATAAAGTAAAAAGCTTTAAAAAGAGGGTGGTACCTTAATGCCTAAGTAAATAAAGTCTATATTACCTACTTTCATATTTCCTACCTTCGAGAGGTAAACTGTTTAAACTCTTAACAATTCCGGTTCAAAACATTTGAATTCGTCAGTCAAAATTGCAATACGAAGCTTATTTATTAATGTTGTGAAGTTCGAAGGTCGAATTTTAACAGTATTTTAATCATTGAAATCATTGTTTTGGCCTCAGGAAAAACAGTGGTTACCAGTGGTGCAAGTATATCTTTTCTAGTCAGTAGAGATGCCATAATATCTCCGACGCGAACACCATATATGGGCATAGAGCCACGTGGTTTATGGACTTTGTCAGTGAGAATTTGAAAAACAGGAATTTTGTCACATTTATGGATGGTTTTATGGATTTTGTCAGTGAGAATGAAAAAACAGGAAGTTTGTCACATTTATGTCTGTTTTCATGGATGGTTATGTGTGTTGATTATTTGATGGTTTTATGGATTTTGTCAGTGAGAATGGAAAAACAGGAACTTTGTCACTTCCTTCTTGTTGTTGTTCAAGCCAGATGTTACGAGTTTCCGGGAAACAGTATTTGTTATTGTTGTTTCCAAGCCAAATGTTATGAGTTCCCGGAAACAGTTAATTAATGTCTGACAGATGACGTCAAGTTAATTAATGTCCTTGCATTTCCAAAGAGAATTGTCACCGAGAAACAGTTAGATCACACATGATGTCATGATTGATTGATTGACACGAAAGGGGAATTAATTTGTTGTTCTAAAGAGAATTGATTCACGAAAGGGGAATTAATTTGGAGTTCTAACAAGAGAATCGTTTCCGAGGCAGATGTTTTGATCTTAGCGCGCGAAAAGGTTTCCAAATAATTTGAAATGCATTAGCGCAGAGATGCCAAACAAAAGGAACATGCTGAAATTCCGTTTGGGGGGGTAATTTTGGCGAAACCGTTTTAGCTATTTTATGGAATTATTTCGGCGAAACACTTAGAGACATTATAAAATATGATTTTTGAAGAGATTTTGGAGGAGGTTTTGAGTGTGGTCGTTATAATACACAAGTTTCAATTGAACAGTGTTGTGAGGTCCTCTACCCCAACCCAAAGGGCCCCGATTGCTCTACCCCAACCCAAAGGGCCCCGATTGCTCTACCCCAACCCCAAAG
>CM051256.1:21737696-21742696 GCA_027921565.1 Artemia sinica | reverse complement strand
GTGTGTGTGTATAAGTTTGTGTGTGTGTGTGTGTGTGTGTGTGCGTGTGTGTGTGTGTAAGTTTTGTGTGTGTGTGTGTGTTGTGTGTGTGTGTAAGTTTTTGTGTGTGAGTGTGTGAGTTTTTTTTTTGTGTTCATGTGTAAGTTTTTGTGTGTGTGTGTGTGTGTAATTTTTATGTGTGTGTAAGTTTTGGTGTGTGTGTGTGTGTGAGTTTTCGTGTGTGTGTGTGTGTGTGTGTGTAAGTTTTGTGTGTGTGTGTGTGTGTGTGTGTGTGTGTGTGTGTGTGTGTGTGTGTGTGTAAGTTTTGGCGTGTGTGTGTAAGTTTTGGCGTGTGTGTGTGTGTGTGTAAGTTTTGGCGTGTGTGTGTGTAAGTTTTCGTGTGTGTGTGTGTAAGTTTTCGTGTGCATGTGTAAGTTTTTGTGTGTGTAAGTTTTGGCGTGTGTGTGTAAGTTTTCGTGTGTGTGTGTGTAAGTTTTGTGTGTGTGTGTGTGTGTGTGTAAGTTTTTGTGCGTGTGTGTGTGAGTTTTTTTTTGTGTTCATGTGTAAGTTTTTGTGTGTGTGTGTGTGTGTGTGTGTGTGTGTGTGTAAGTTTTTGTGTGTGTGTAAGTTTTGGCGTGTGTGTGTGAGTTTTCGTGTGTGTGTGTGTGTGTGTAAGTTTTTGTGTGCATGTAAGTTTTTGTGTGCATGTAAGTTTTTGTGTGCATGTAAGTTTTCGTGTGCATGTGTAATCCCAAATCATAGGTTTCAGACAGCATTCACCAACGAAATACTAGGAAACCTTATCTCAGAAAAGCCTGAAATAGCAAACTATTCATCCCAAACTAGAAGTTTCAGTCAACAAACACCTATGAGAGATTAAGAATCATAACTCTGAAAAGTCCAAAAAGCAAACTACACCTCCCAAATCATGATTTTCTGACAACACACACCTATGAAAGGCTAAGAAATCTAGCTCAGAAAAGTCAAAAATAGCAAATTAACCATCCCAAATCATAGGTTTCAGTCAACACACACCTACGAATGGCTAAGAAACCTAGCTCAGAAAAGTCAAAAAATAGCAACCCACACATCCCAAATCATAGGTTTCAGACACCACACACCTATGAAAGACTAAGAAATCTGGTTATGAAAAGTCAGAAATAGTAATTTACATATCCCAAATCATAAGTTTCAGACAACACTCACCTATGAACGGCTAAGAAACCTAGCTCAGAAAAGTCAAAAATAGCAAACTAGTCATCCCAAACTATAGGTTTCAGACAACAAACACCTATGAGTGACTAAGAAATCCAGGTCAGAAAAGTCAAAAGTAGCAATCCACCCATCCCAAATCATAGGTTTCAGACAACACACACCTATGAAAGACTAAGAAATCCAGCTCAGAAAAGTCAAAAATAGCAAACTACATATCCCAAATCATAGGTTTCAGTCAACACACACCAACGAAAGACTAAGAAACCTAGCTCAGAAAAGTCAAAAATAGCAAACTACTCATCCCAAACTATTGGTTTCAGACAACATTCACCTACGAAATACTAGAAAACCTTAGCTCAGAAAAGCCTGAAATAGCAAACTACACATCCCAAATCATAATGTTCTAACAACACATACCTATGAAAGGCTAAGAAACCTAGCTCAGAAAAGTCGAAAATAGCAAACTACACATCCCAAATCATAGGTTTCAGACACCACACACCTATGAAAGACTAAGAAATCCAACTCAAAAAAGCCCGAAATAGTAATTTACATATCCCAAATCATAAGTTTCAGACAGCATTCACCTACGAAATACTAAGAAACCTTAGCTCAGAAAAGTCTGAAATAACCAACTACTCATCCCAAACTCGAAGTTTCAGACAACAAACACCTATGAGTGACTAAGAATCCTAGCTCTGAAAAGTCTAAAAAGCAAACTACACCTCCCAAATCATAATTTTCAGAAAGGAGACACCTATGAAAGGCTAAGAAATCTAGCTCAGAAAAGTCAAAAATAGCAAATTAACCATCCCAAATCATAGGTTTCAGTCAACACACACCAACGAAAGACTAAGAAACCTAGCTCAGAAAAGTCAAAAATAGCAAACTACTCATCCCAAACTATTGGTTTCAGACAACATTCACCTACGAAATACTAGAAAACTTTAGCTCAGAAAAGCCTGAAATAGCAAACTAAACATCCCAAATCATAATTTTCTAACAACACATATCTATGAAAGGCTAAGAAACCTAGCTCAGAAAAGTCAAAAATAGCAAACTACACATCCCAAATCATAGGTTTCAGACACCACACACCTATGAAAGACTAAGAAATCCAACTCAGAAAAGTCAAAAATAGCAAACTACATATCCCATATCATAAGTTTCAGTCACCACACACCTATGAAAGACTAAGAAATCCAACTCAAAAAAGCCCGAAATAGTAATTTACATATCCCAAATCATAAGTTTCAGACAGCATTCACCTACGAAATACTAAGAAACCTTAGCTCAGAAAAGTCTGAAATAGCCAACTACTCATCCCAAACTCGAAGTTTCAGACAACAAACACCTATGAGTGACTAAGAATCCTAGCTCTGAAAAGTCCAAAAAGCAAACTACACCTCCCAAATCATAATTTTCAGAAAGGACACACCTATGAAAGGCTAAGAAATCTAGCTCAGAAAAGTCAAAAATAGCAAATTAACCATCCCAAATCATAGGTTTCAGTCAACACACACCAACGAAAGACTTAGAAACCTAGCTCAGAAAAGTCAAAAATAGCAAACTACTCATCCCAAACTATTGGTTTCAGACAACATTCACCTACGAAATACTAGAAAACTTTAGCTCAGAAAAGCCTGAAATAGCAAACTAAACATCCCAAATCATAATTTTCTATCAACACATATCTATGAAAGGCTAAGAAACCTAGCTCAGAAAAGTCGAAAATAGCAAACTACACATCCCAAATCATAGGTTTCAGACACCACACACCTATGAAAGACTAAGAAATCCAACTCAGAAAAGTCAAAAATAGCAAACTACATATCCCAAATCATAAGTTTCAGTCAACACACACCAACGAAAGGCTAAGAAACCTAGCTCATAAAAGCCTGAAAAAGCAACTACTCATCCCAAACTATTGGTTTCAGACAACATTCACCTAGGAAATACTAGGAAACCTTAGCTCAGAAAAGCCTGAAGTAGCAAACTACACATCCCAAATCATAGGTTTCAGACAACACACATCAACGAACGACGGGGGACCGGGGGAGGACCTTTGGGACCCAGGGAGGACGTTTGGGGATCCGGGGGCCCTTGAGGATTGAGTGGTCTTTTGAGAGCCCGGGGGACCTTTGGGGACCGGGGAGGGCCCTTGGGAGCCCAGTGGACCTTTGGGGACCGGGGGAGAACCTTTGGGGGCCCGGGGGACCCTTGGAGGCCGGTTGGCCCTTTGGGAGCCCGGGGGACCTTTGAGGACCAGGGGAGGGCCTTTGGGGGTCTGAGGAGGGCGTTTGGGGGATAGCATTTCGAAATTTTTACTTTTTAGTTTACTTTTTGCGGCGCATTCCTGCAGCGCATTCCTGCGGCGCTTTCCTGCGGTGCCTCCATGCGGCGCATCCCCTGCGGCGCTTTCCTGACCCGCGGCGCATCCCTGCGGCACATCCTGCGGCGCTTTCTTGGCCCACGGCGCATCCCGGCTGCGCTTCTCTGGTCCGGGGGACCTTTGGGGGCCGGGGGAGGACCTTTGGGGCACATGGAGGGCCTTTGGGGCACAGGGAGGGCCTTTGGGGGTCCGGGGGGGGCAGTTGGGGACCGGTGGAGGGCCTTTGGGACCCCGTTGGTCCTTTGGGAACTCGATGGGCCTTTAGGGGGGCCCTGGGATGGCCTTTGGAGGTCTGGGTGGGCCTTTGGGGGCGCCGGTGGCCCTTTGGGAGCTTGGGGGGACCTTTGAGGACCGGGGGCTTCCTTCAGGGTTGGGGTAGGAGGATTGGAACCCTTTGGGGTTGGGTTAGAGGACCTCACAACACTGTTCAAATGAAACTTGTGTATTATAACGACCACAGAGTTTCACCATTAAATTCTCTTCTAAAATCTCTTCAAAAATCATCTTTTAAAATGTCTCTAACTGTTTTGCCGAAATAGTTCCATAACCTGTCTAAAACAGTTTCGCCCAAATAATCCCTAAACGTAATTTCAGCGTGTTCCTTTTGTTTGGCATCCCTGTGCTTTCACATTTGAAATTACAAAAGAAACCCTTTCGCGCGCTAAAACAATTCATCGCTAAGATGTTTCTTGGAGAATTGTTTCCATGGCCTTTGGCTATTAATATCCTTTTGGTCGAACTCCAAAGAGTTGTTTCCGAGTCAAAGACATTAATGACTTGGATCTATTCCTGGAGAATCGTTTCTAGGCGGAAATTTTTAAAGTCTGACAGATGATGTCATTGATTGATTGATCTGTCATGAAAGGGGAAATTAATTTGTTGTTTCTAAGGGGAATTATTGATTCACGATAGGTGAATTGAGGTCGACAGCACAGGTGTTCCAAGGTCGATGTTGTTGTTGTTGTTGTAAGTGCACGCTCTCAGCGAATGTCAAGGTCGATGTTGTTGTTGTTGTTGACACACTTTGATTACGCAATCAAGTTCTCGGAAATTCACTTCCCCCACGAGTCCTAGATCAATAACATTGTTCCCGTTAGAATTCAATGCGCATGTGCAACCTTCGTTCCGGAGTTATTACACATAGAAACATCAAATAAATCGACCTTGGAAAAAGAGGTCATTGACCCCATTACGTAATCTTTCCCCCTAGGGAGGCTATGCCCTTATTTGGACCATAAACCACGTGGTTCGTACGGGAGTAACACCCCCCCTTCTACTCCCGTGATCTTTCTTCTCGCAAAAAATGCAAAATTCCACATTTTTGTAGATGGGAGCTTGAAACCTCTACTGTCGGGTTCTCTGATACGCTGAATATGATAGTGTGATTTTCATTAAGGTTCTATGACTTTTAGGG
>CM051256.1:21652696-21732696 GCA_027921565.1 Artemia sinica | reverse complement strand
ACAATAAACAGTATCGTTAATTGTACATGCTCTGTATTATTGATGTTGTTGTTGTAATTATTCAATAAAATTGTTTCGAAATCGAAAATGTTCCCTTTCTTTTCTGGTTAGGGCTAACGAATCAGGGTCAGTCTAGAGTCAGCAGTCAGAGTGAAAGGATTGAAAAATGAATAAATTTGAGAAAGAGAGAATTAGATCAAATCTAGTGTTTATGGAAAAACATTTGATTTTGGATGATGATTTTCTCGAGTTATCTCTTAAACGCAGGATATTCTCTTGTCAGGGAACACTTGACAATATAATGAGGAGTGATTCTCCCCATTGGACTATTGTATGAAACTTTTAAAATGTGATTCAAATGCTTATACTCAATTTATTGATATATTAATTGGAACAAGGCAGAATCTTATTGTGGATATACTTTTGAAAACATTGCCAATGGATTCAATGTAGATGGCTCCCCCATCATTCGAAAGAGGTAACGTTACAGAGTTACTCCTCTCTCCCCCATTTCCCTCTCGTTGATTTTTTCGAACGAAGAGGATCAGTTTCGTTTTAGCTGTGAGTGAGTTGACATCGGAAAACGAAAAATGTTCTATATATGTCCATTGTGCATGTACACTCTTGGCAGTTGGAATCAATGTGAGAATTGTACAATTATTGATGACTATAGTGAAAAGTGTAAATTATGTAATCCTTGTAAATTACATAGAGGCTATGCAGTACAAATTAAAGGATGTAATTCATGTCTTGAGGAGGTGTGTGACTCTCATCCTAGAGGGCACCTGTGCTCCAATTGTCACTATGATAAATGTGATCAGTGGGAGAATACTTACCCCGCTATGATTGGAAAGAATCCCAAACGTGATTTTAGTTTATTTCTACGAGATTGGTATCGTCGCGGATTTAAATTATTCTGGGAAGAGGAATCTGGTCTACGATTCAACTGTTGGGGTAACAAGACAATCTGGTTTCTACGTCATCGCTGTGATGACACTACCTACTATGACTATAAACCAAGTGATTTTTATTTGGCAGTTACCGAATGTGATTCACCACTTGAAAACACTGTATGTGATATTGCTTCAAATAGACAGATTGAAACTCTTGAATTTCATAATATGAATGCAAATAGTATAATTGACTATACAAAGAGATATGACAAGAGTGAAGTTACATTGTACTGTAGAAAATGTGACCCTGACTTTGCAGTCAATCAAGATCAATATACAGTGAATCCAAATGATTTACCAGTATTAGTGGTTCACGATAGTTGCCTATACATCGAAGATGAAGAAATCTAAAAGTGAAGATTTAAAGACATTGTTGTATATATATATACATTTTATTAATAAACAAATTCACAAACATTTTTTAAGCACTTTACTCTTAGGGCACTGAAATCAATACTATATAGGTCTGAGAGGATATTTTCCACTAGAAAGTCGTTCAGACGGGGATTGTCACTATAAATGTGGAGAAACTGCTTGTAAGTATAGCCACGACATCGGAACACAAAATATAGTAGTGCATGGAAGCCACAGCTTTTAGTCGTTAGATCCTGCACCCTCTTCCGATTTTGAATAATAGTTTTCCCACTGCTCTCAATATAGTTGCTGATGTGGGGTGTGTAGAATGTATAGGGTAGACCAAGAGGATCAAAAAATTCAATCGTCTTCATTGTTTGAAAGATGCACAGCCAATGACCCGTCAGCACAGTCGACGGACTGCTATTAACAATAATCAAGGTATTGTTGACACTTTGAATTTTTCCAAGAAAGTCAGAGGGCAGACAATAGGATTTGTACTGGGACATGTAGGGGTCCATATTAAATACATTGATTATTTGACTGGTGTTCATGGCGCCAAGTCTAGTAGAACACTGCCTTCGGGAGTGATTTCCCAATAGGTTTCATATTGGTTTAGTGAGATTAGTGCAATACTCTCAGCCAATGGGTCGGTAAATGTACACTCTAAACGCACACTCCCCGTACGTACTATACTCATATCCTGTGTACCCGACAAATCCAGTACAATGATACCATGTGTTTTAGCAAACATATCTTCGGTTATACCATTTTCAAATAGTTGCGAATCATGATCTAGGGTTTGCATGGTCAACTCATACAATGTTCTATAGGATCTATCAAAAGATAGATTGTAGAGTGGGATGCCGTTTACTTTGCACACAAGAGATGAAAGTCCAAACATCTCGAATTTATGTGGACATTCAGTCCATGATCCTATTGCACTGGCGCTTTTTACAAAGGCCAAAGCCAATTTCGAGGGGATTTCGCCATTGATAAAGGATGAATCGGTGAAGGTGCGTGAGCCCATTGCAATATGACGTTGATTGGTGATTGTATGAGGAACAAGTAGTTTAATATTGTTGCCATTGGCTCTCAGTTTTTCCACGGCCAAAGCAACAGAACTCATAACCTGCTGTTTGCGTACATGTAGTATTGCTGAGGTGAGGGAGAGACTTACATCGGGATTACCAGCAAGTTCTTTTCTCAATATGAAATTGGAGGGTGCAAGCGTCAATTTTATATCCACTTTAACATTGGGCGGCAGCCATTGGGGTATATTAAATATTTCATGATATATTTTTCCAACTAGATGTAATTCACTAGTTGTAGCATTTTTAAGTGCATCTGTACTATCAGTATTAGTAATATATTCATATCCATTGGAGGCGCCTCTCAATTCCTTGTATGACTTGGGTGTCATCAGCATGAATTGCATATAGCTTGCATAGTTGGAGAGATTGTTGCTTGTGCTCACCAGCGTGCCATTGATGTAGACACTAATTTGACGAAATAAATTATGTAGTATACAATTTTCATAGGATATCCCATCGGCCCGAATTGGCATTGTATTATCGGATTTCCGGACTTTCATTTGCAGATCTATAAATGTGGACGATAAATCTATGAAGTAGTCTTCATTGGAATAAATTTGAAAGTGGATATTGTCGGAGAGGGGTTGTTGTGGATAAAATTGTTCATAGTATCCATGCTTGACACTCACATCAACATTTTCGGCATTGAATAGATTCAATGAGGCGGTGATTGAAGGTTGAGAATCCTTATGCGGTAGGTAGGACATTTTAGGAGAAGAAATCTAGTTTCGATCTAACAATTTTCTTCCTGGGGCTTCTGGTTACACTACGTGTCGGCTTTTTCCTTCTTTTCTTTGACAAAAGGGATGTCTTTCGTTTCAGACCTGAGTAGAGACTGATGAGGGATGCGTTGTTTCTTGACCTTTTTAAACCTTTACCATTCTGTTTTAATTTCTCGCCAAGGGTTCGCGCACTGGACCTAAGATTTTCCGAAGCACTTTTTTTTTAAATCCTTGCCAGAGCCCCAATCGTATAGTGTAGAGGATGCAAAATCTGTCGCAGCCGGTACAAGATATTTTCTAGCCAGTGGTAGTGAAGAGCGAAACAGCTTAGCAAACCAACTGCCAATACCGTAGCCAGACATTGACGAGCGACCCTTGTAGTAGTCCATTCCATTGCCCTGTTGTCTTGGGCCAAGAGTATTAACATAGCAGTCAATATCAGGACAAGTGAATACCACTTTTTTATTAGACATCTTGCTGTTGAACGATGGGTCGAAAATGGCATGTAATCACAGCCAAACCTTTTGAAATTGCTATTGGATCACCCAATTCGGTTCTTAGTGTTAACTGACAGAGTTCCAAATAGGAAGTGTTTACGGGAATATACTGAAGATGCTTTATATTGTAGTGATGAATATGTTCTTGATTGGTTTTTCGTTCAAGAACTCGTAGGAGGGGAACATTTGAATTACCAACCCGAGATGTTTCCACAAATGAAGCATAGAGAAATATACAAGTGTCTGTGGAGAAGGCAGGCGGATAGTCAGCGAAAATAAAATTAGTGTTTCCGGCACTTTTACCATTGATTATATTGAGCTTAAAGCCAAGAACATCCTTTAGATTATCATTGAGAATAACCTTTTCACTGGCAATAGGTGAACTAATGTAGATCTTGCCCTCCTCCTTTGAATAGTTGAAATGAAAAGCTCCTTTTTTACGAGCGGAAATTCTTTTATTGATAGTACGACATAAATCATTCATACAGGTGAGTTCCTCGTAGGGTAATTCAATATATGGATAATCCAACCAATTGATTTTTGAATTTGTTCTTGATCACCTGTTGGAGGCGGCGGCCAATCATAGGGTCTAATTTTTATTTCATATTTACGATCCTTTCTCAGGATGTCATAGGTATTTTTGAGAATACAGTCGACAAGAGCCACTTCATACTTTCCGTCGTCGAATTTGATGGTGGGGGAGAGTTTCGTCCAAAAATCACTTGTTCTATTCAGATCATTGTAGAGAGGATAAGAAACATTGGACATGAAAGTCACATAGAAATCATTGGGCATTGTTAATATCTTCAGCACTGACCCAAGAATCAAAATCTGAGTTGTATCCTAGCCAGCGAACAAGCAACTGTTTCTTACCATGGCGTGTAAGACTCTTTAATATCTTTTCAATTTGATAAATTTCACTAGTGTTTCTAACTTTTTGCAGTTCATATTTATAAAAACCGCCGAGAATCTCATCATCTTTGGTGTCTCGCAGTCGATAAGTTATGGGTATGGTGTCTAGGATTTTGGACACTTTAAAAAGTTCAGTGCTCCATAAATAATTCCCCTTTTCAAAAATATTGGTGGTTCTATTAATTCGAACAGTATCACCAACATTGAATTTCTTCTTTTTTTTTCTCTTTTTCACCCTTGGAGTATTGCTTTAGAAAAGCATCAAATGTATTTTCACTATAATGAACATCCGTTGGTGTAGAGTTGGACAGAGATCGATGGGGTCGATGGTTGTATATCTGCATGATTTTATCTAAATCATGAATAAAAGCCGGTGTATTTTTCAAAGTGCAATATCTTGAAATTAATAGACGAATCGTTCTTATTAATCGTTCAGCCAATGCAGCCTTTATCTGACTGTGACTATGATAAAGTGTTGTATTATATTTCAAAAGAACCTTTTGCACATGGGGATTAACAAATTCACTGCCACGATCCGATTGAATTTTTCTATACGAATCCTGTTCTAGAATACTTTCAATGGCCCGAGCAACTTCAACACCTCTCTTTGATCGTAGTGGAATGGCATAGGCATAGCGACTAAAGATACTGATTGCCACTAGAATATATTTGTAGGGGGCATTGTGACGTTGTTGAAGTGCGTCTAGAGTTAAAAGATCCGTTTGCATTATATGCAGAGGGAAAAAGGCTTTAGTTTGTCGATATTGTTTACTGCGAAGCCTGTGATTCCGATGTAGTGTGTAACTCGGTTCATTTCTAGATACTCTTTTGCATTTTTCAATGTGGGTGTGGTGCCGGAGACAGCTTTGGAAAGCGTTTTGGGAGAACTTAAACTCCCCGCTTCGCCAATATTTTCATAGACACCTTTCAAAACTTCATCCATTTTGAGCGTAAACACGTAGTGTAATGTCCACTCCCCTTTTGCACACTGGTGGGCGAATCAATTCGTCCTCGCTTTTGACTAGCAGCCACAGGTGTTGTAAAATCAATGGTGCTGCTAGTATCTTCAAATATTGAATCTTCTTCTTTTTTAAATGGTGTTGTTGGAGGACTATATTCTCTTAGTTTCTTTAGAATTTGCTTATTTCCAATAAGACTTTTGGGAAAGTTTGATACACACAGAAAGGTGTATAGATTATCGTCAAAGGATAAGAGTCCTTTACGATTCGTCACCATATCACAAATTAAATCAACTAGATTATAACTTTTTCCCTGAATTATAATTCGTTTCCCTGTGCTCTCGACTTGAACTTGATCACCAGTTTCCAACATGAGATAAGATAATACTCTTTTACTCTGTTCTCGATAGGTCAAAGGCAATAGGTTTCCAATTTTCAATACAATTGAATTCAATTCCTTCTCCTTTGATTGCAGTGCTGCAGAATCTTGAGGAGATGTTTCCTGTTTAGAGGGATCAGTGACGACAGTGGATCTCTCACGATAAGGTTTATGTTTGTCCACACGTCGCAATGCATCTTGAAGTAAAAGCAGTTTTTTGTCATCGGCAATATTCTCATCATTAATGAATTTGCTTAGATTGTCTTCAAAATGTTCGACGGGCGAGAGGACAAGTTCAAATGGTGTCAATTTATAGGGTTTTGCCATTCTCTCTCTCTAGAGAAAACTGTTTACAAGTCCTGCAATTATTGGCAGTAAAAGTGTGAAAAAGCTACCGCCTGCTTGAAGGAGCCGTTTTCTTTTAATTTTTTTCCCTTGTTTTTACAAGCCAAGACGCGTACAGTGGAACGATGTTGCTTTGTCTGTTGTCTAACACCTTCTGGCAGTTGAACATTGCCCTCAGTTAAATTTAAACAAAGTTCAGATATTAGATTAATGAAATCATTGTCAACCCCATGTTTGAGTATAGCCTTCCTAAGCAAGGGTGTTGAAGTGCTTAAAACGGAAAATAAATGCCGTTGTTCGTGTAGTTTCTTCAGCGTCATAATGGCAACTAATAGCTTTTTCTACTGTTCACCGGAAGATATACTGTAATTTATTGTTGAAAATGTCGGTGACTACACGTAGATCCTTGGGCGTGCTCTGATTAAGATCCAACAAAATGTAACCGTAGGGTTTGTTAGTCGCCTGAGTGTACGCTGACAACAGAAATTTTGGAGCGCCGGGTATATATCTGCTTATTGAGAGTTATGAGCGAGCTAGAATCACGAACGACTCGATAGATAATATAGACGGTGCAATTCAAAGCAAGGGTTCGCATACATTTGCTCTGATGAAACAGATTGTGTAGAACCAGAGTAACGGAAATGTGTTCATGATGGGAGCGAACGGTGAACAATTGTAGCATTTCCTGTGAGAACTGTTCAATGGATTCAGCCAAATCATCAATAATCAACCACGAGTTCGATTCAATACTATTGAAAACATCAAGTCCTCGTATGAATTGTATTGGTATGGTTGTGTCAATAGCTTTTATTTTATCATAGGACTCCTGCCAAATACTATAGCAATAGTAGATTTTTTCGGTTTCTTCAAAAACATTTTATCGCAATTTTGAATTATTCTAGTTAAAAGCGTTGTTTTCCCCGACATTGAGGGACCACACAGAAACGACCTGAAGGGTGTTTTAAATTGATACATGCTGTTGACAACAGTCGGACTACAACTAACTGTAAATCATATGTGCTCAATGAATAAGTAGCAATAATTTTCCCCATAGATCTATCTATTCAAGAACAACAAAAAACAATATTTCATGGCAGCATTTATTTCGACACTGCATGAAAACAAATATTTGTTCAACATGAACAACGATAAAAATAATAACACTTGTTCAACAAGAACAATTGGCAAAATTTCATGGTGGTCAAAATGAAAACTCTATTTGTTAAACATGAACACATGGCAATGATAACACTTTATAAATAAGCACTTATTGTCTTTAAAAACACTTTTCTGTGCAACACTTTATGTACAATAAAAAAAACACTTTTTGTCCATCATCAACACTTTTCTGTACAACACTTTTTGTCTTTAAACACTTTTCTATACAACACTTTTTGTAAAACAAAATACACACACGGGAACATGAACTAGCAGCACAGTTGAACGTTATGAATTTAAAAATAGGGTCCCCCCCCACCCCCCGGGGACCGCGGGGCCGAAGGCCGGCCGGCCGCGGGCGGGACCCCCCCCCCTGGGCGGCCGCGGGAAGGGACCCCCCCCCTCCCCCCGGGAGTGGCGGTGGAAAAACAATAGTTGTCGTCACTGCTACTGTAGGTTAGTTGAGGTTGGGTTAGATGAGGTTGAGTTAAGGTAGTGAAAGGTTGAGTGGTGGTAAGTTAGATTAGGTTAATTTATCCAGACCAAGTTGATTGCGATAGTCAATGCATTCAACTCGGTCTGAAATACGGTAGTGGCCGTGGGGTAGGACACTCACACCATTCTCGAGCACATAGACCTTGTTGGATATACAGGACATTGCATTCTTTTCCACTCTCACAGTATAATTTCTATACTGTAGAGAGCGAATTGCAAGCACTTGTGCTCTCGGCACTAGGCTACTTTCTACACAGTCTCTGTACACGCTCATGTTAAAATTGCTCTTTACAAAGTGTGTAGGCACCCCTTTACACGCCTTCTTTTCTTCCCCACTATGAGTTTCCACGCAATAAAATTTGGGGCCCGGGAACACCCCCTGGATATCAAATCACTCCCCGTCTCTGATTTTAATTTTAATAGTTGGTTGGGGGCTTGACGTTTCACCAGCTCGGGGTAGAGTGATGGATTCCAGTTGGTGAAATCCATCCGCGAGCTGATGTGCACCCCCTTTTCTAAATCACCCAATAAATCTTCAGTCCCATTTACCTTTAACAGCAGAGAATCTGTATCACCATAGTAAACTTGAACCTCCCCCTCCCGTGGCCATTGCACCTTGCACACATTGTAAAAGAACGACAACATGAGCTTTTTTGAAATTTTTAGTACTGAACTGACCGCCTGCTATATTCTTGTTCAGTACTACATTTCGCTTTCGCCTGTGTAGAAGAACCATGCCGGCCTCTATGCTCGTGAACGATGTAAAATTGGGGTCGGCAATAATTCGTGCACACTCTAGAGGGTCAGTCACGACGTCGCAGCGAGATCTATTACGAACGCTTTCACACATTTTGCCAAACGCTGAATTTAGGATGAGCTTATACATTTCCTCCTCCACCTTTGAATTTGCCTTAGAGCGTTTATCGACAAAAGTATCGATAAACGTTTTCAAATAGGGTCGCTGATTGAACTGCAGGACCCTGTGTATTTTGGTGATCTTGAAGCCGTTGCTCACCATCCAGTGCAAAAGCACATGGTGAACAACGATATTCTCCTTAGGGTCCAAATCAGCAATCAGTTTCTGTTTAGAGGGAGTCCAGTGCATCCCCATATCCTCAACCAATGAACGATTGTAGGGGCTCAGAGAGTCCCTGCTCACCGGCCGATTGATACAGGGAAAGACAAAATCTTTGACTGAGTCGTGAAGCGCCAGCGGAATGTGACCGTCAACTTCAAAGAACCATCCTTGTGGCCCATTGTCCTCGACGATGGTAATGTCGGGGAACTCACAAGGATTCTCAAGCCATTGATAGTTCCCACACGGCAAAGAGTAGTTGTACATTGCCGAGGGGTACAATGAGTTCATGTCCAAGAACACTGCATTTGACTTTGCACCGGTGCTTTGTCCGCTCGGATCGGTTGATAAGACACGGTCCCCATGAAAAACATACCCTCCCCTCATTGAACGCTCTACAAAAAGGTGCTGATCTACGTCGGTGATTAGGCCTATTTCCTCCCTGCTAATTTTTAAAATTAAATCCATCACTAAATGGGGTGTAGAAAAATAATATCCTATATCTAACCCGAACTCTGAATAGATTTGGTCTGTATTCTTACAGACTATATCCAACAGAGTTAGAACGTCACTGGCCAAGTACAGTCTACAATAATCCCACCCATTTTTACAATCCCCCTTGGACCACACCTTCTTGGCAAACTCATACTCCTCGGCTGTGAATTCACTGTTGGTCAGTGAATTTTAAAAAGCTTCAATTGGAGGTAGTTTCTCCTCACTTAAGCGTGCGCCAGAACAGTAATAATCGTATGCGTATATACCTTTGCAGGTCAACAGGTCATACATTTCACTGTTTGGAAAGTGCTGTTTAAGCAAGGGAAAGCTATCAAAATTGTCGCTTTTTTGCACTTGAATCAATTGACTCAATGCCTTGGGGAAAAAACTAAAGGAATCTGAAAACCTGATTTTATTTCAGCACATACGCTCATTATCCACTACCTGCCATTTCAGTTCGAGAAGCAATAACTTCTCAGCTGATTTGGGAATTATGTTGTAGATAAATGAACTATTTACCCATGGACAATCTACTCCCCCTCCCTCCCTATGCATACGTGCCAGTGCCGGTAAAATAAATTTTAATCATAATTGGAATTATGAATAAAAACAGGGATAAAAAACTGCTGGCTAACATTTAAATTACACGATTGATGCGCAACCCCCCTAAAATTACTACCCCCCGAGGATATTTCCTGCCACAATGGTCATGATCTCTGACTTTCCCCCTCCCCCCTCTTTTCCCTTTAGACCCCTTATCCACCTCCTCTGCAAACTCTCCCTTACATACCCAACATATTTTTTGTATTTTTAATCGCGAGACGATCCTCTGCAGACAGCACCATTGGATAATGCGTATTTCTCAAACGAGAAATAGCACCATTAGCCGTGCCAATCAGTTTAGTCAGTGCCTTGACCATGCACTCCCGCTCATCCAATGTTTCAACTATTTCTAACAACCGCATGGTGTTAGAACTATCTCTTTGCGCGTGGGCGTAGGACACTGCAATAGCCTGATGTTCTTTGACTCGGTTTGGAAATTGGGGGTCGTTCACCTCCACCAGCTTAGCTTCACAGTCCAAAGATATTTTGTTGCACTGGAGAAGGGTGTTTTGGAAATTTTTAAAACGTAGAATGGCTCTATCCCCTGAAACCGTTTCCACTGTCTGATAGCCATGCTGTCTACAATGCTTCATATGATCCCGTAGTTTCATATCACTACGGAATTGAGACAAGCATGTTGGACAATAGAAACGTACCCCATTATGCTTACCACCCCCCAGAACTCTACTAATGTCAGTGATAGGGTTAAAATGACCGATTGTGTTCGGTTGACTAGGTGGCGTGTAAAGCAACCAAACCCAGTGTTTAACCAAATCAACTGAGGGACCCCTTACGGGGAATACCACCCCCTTCTTTTTAGAACGAACCCCATCTTCAAATTCTGTTTCATACTGAACCACAGTAACGCCAATATTTAAGTGGGCATTAGCCCTTTCAAAAATATCAATGGATCGAAGCGTTACTGGGTATTTCCCCTCTAAACATGAAAAATCTACAATGGGAAAACGTGACCCTCCTTCCCATGTATAGCCCATTTGTCTAAATTCGTCTTAGTAGCGTCCCGAGCTAGAGGCTCGAATGCTGATATGAGGAAAGCATATCGGAAACACATTTGACCTGTTTCAAAACAGATCCGCTGGACACCACGACAACCTACTAGATCTGGATTATAATTTAAAACTACTGACCTCTCAGACCCCCGCCTGCCCCCCCTCTTAAAATAAAATCTTTCTTAATTTTACATATATTAACACTTAAATTTTCAACAAAAAGAACTAGAGATCCACTACCGTTTTCATTAAAGTTCTCGAGATGCGTTATAATTTGATCTACCCAATCTATGAAAGCTCCCTCAAAATTTTCCAAATTTGAATAAACCAAACGCATCTCGGAATGTATAAAATGATAGTAAACCTCACTTTTTCCCTCATTCAAATAAAACACTTTTAGAACAATGGAAACCTTAATTGAATCCCTACCCCCCCCCCACAACTGAATTTGATTCTCCAGAAGTGCACGAATTTTGTCTACATATGCATGCACAATTTCTACAGGGTCATAAACAAATTTACCACACCAAAGCGTATTAAAGGGATCACCCAAACGTTGCAGTGAAAACAACTATATTATTTAAAATTCTGTTGGACAGCTGAAAGTCTGGGAGAGTTGTACCCCCATCTCCCTCTTGTATATTACCCCCTCCCCAAGCTGTTCAACAATATCTGGCGAATGCTCCACTTCAGTTGTTCGAAGTGGAGTCGTTAGGGTATCGGAGGTTGGAGGGTTCCCTGTTAATTCCCGGGTAAAATCGTCTAAAATTTGCAATGTGTTTGGACTCAACAAAGGCAAGTCCAAATCTGAATTAGCTATTTTACCCTGCTCAACCGTGCTACTATCTACATTGAAATAATTTGCTAGTAAATCATCAATATCACATGGAATTTCATTGGAGTTATCATACCATTCACTGATTAGTGGATTGTCATGAATGAACTCCAAAGATGCATCTTCTTCTCCTTCTCCAACTGACGAGCAGGGGGGAGATGGGGAGTATGGAACCAGGACAACCTACAAATGAAAAAATAGCTTATTTTCAAAGTGTTCAAATCATCCCCTACTGCTTTTAAAATTTGGATTATTATTGCTTAATAACATTTGGTTAATACAACTGAAGATAATCTAAGATATGACATAGAAGGCGACAATTTGTTCGTTTATTTTCAGTGTTCAAATTTTTTTTTTTTTTTTTTCGCGGCACTTTCCCGCAGCGCTTCCCGTGGCGCTTCCCTGGCCCGTGGCGCATCCTGTGGCGCTTCCTTGACCCGTGGCGCATCTCTATGGTGCTTCCTGGCCCGTGGCACATCCCTGTGGCGCTTCTCTGGCCCGTGATGCATCCCTATGGCGCTACCCTGACCCGTGGCGCATCTCTATGGTGCTTCCCTGGCCCGTGGCGCATAACTGTGGCGCTTGCCTGACCCGTGGCGCTTCTTGGGCCCACAGCGCTTCCCCCGGCGCTTCCCACAGCGCTTCCCCGGCCCACATCGCTTCCCGCGATGCTTCTCGAGCCCGTGGTGCTTCCCTGGCCCGTGGCGCATCCTATGGCGCTTCCCTGGCCCTGGCGCTTCTCGGCCCGCAGCGCTTCCCGCAACGCTTCCCCGGCCCCACCTCCCTGCCCCCCCCCCCTTTACACAATGTCCGCCAAAAACCGTATTGTTAGACTGCATAAGTCCAAGTTTCTCTCTAATTCCGTTCTACAGGTTCGATGAACTCTTCATTAGCTCACAATTATTGTAAGCCACCGCGCTAGTGTTCCAATTTCCAGGATTGAACTTCAAAATGTCGGAAACCGTTAGCTTGATTCCCCTCGCTAAAATCAATGCAATGGTTTGTAAGCTATTTTCAGTGCAAATTAGAACGTCAATATGTACAATAGATAAAAGGAATAATCTCTCTTAAAACTATTTGAAGAATAGCATTTTGAGTTTCAAAGGCAGTGATTATTAATAGAAATTACCTAAAAATATTCGCTTATGAGATATCGAAGCGATAGCAAAGATTAGAAAAGAGTGGTTTCTTTGCAAAAAATTATATTTAGATATCTCTGAGGGAGAGAAATTTAAAACAATGGTTGGGGGGTGAGGGGTTAATATCCCGCTGAGATAAGTTTATATTGGGATTGAAAAGGACTAAAAATTGGAAGAAATAGAAAGGTAGGAAAAAATTGCTTACATTTGCATAATCCCTCTGGGCTTGGGCACCCGAAGGACCAGGTAGTGCATGCTGGAGGGCCACTTCCTGACCTTGCATAAGTGAGGCAGATCTTGAAGGCCCAGGCAACGTATGATGGAAGGTGGACGGGCCGGTGGCGCTATGTTCTTGCGCGACTGGGCCGGCTATTTCACGATCTTGCATAGATGAGCCGGCAGGGTTCTCCATATTATAAGAAGCCACCCATTCTCTTTTCGGTTTTTGACCGGGCTGTATGGTGGCTGCCTCGTCATCTCTGGCTTTCTTGGATGGAGGGGGCACGCATTCTTCATAATTGGCCTTAAAAAGAAGAGAAAAAATTAGTATCTAAATAATTTGCCCCTTTTTTACAGAAAGAAAGTTATTAACTACAATTTTGTTTAGTTTATGACTAAGAAAGCAAAAAGTAAAAATTTCGCGAGAAATATATTAGGCTTAGAAATCAAACGTTTTTATTAGACAATCAGTAGTCTATAGCCATAGGATAGGAATCATTGTTTCTATTTTTACCATTTAGAAAAATATTAAATTTTCCGGTCTATAGGCTTTAAAATAGATCGTTAACCCATCGACATGTAGGCCTATATTTTGCAAACATAGGTTAAAATGCTATTCAATTTATACATAATATTAGCTTCATGCAACTCCCAAAGACTTTTCTAGCCCCGCACTGTTTGTTTTCATTTTACACTGATGGCGGTAGAATTGAGGTATTGCCCTCCCCGCTTCACATAATTTACTTACAACGAAGCTGTTAGAAGCAATGTATTGACCCCTCCCCCCTTTCACATAATGTTCTAAATATATTGTTAAACTTAATTTGAAAATAATCTCTTTCACCGGCTCTCTGACAAATACAAGGCCATTACTTTTAATGCGAAGAAATAGTTTGTTTTCATTTTACACTGATGGCGGTAGAATTGAAGGTATTGCCCTCCCACTTCACATAATTTACTTACAACGAAGCTGTTAGAAGCAATGTATTGACCCCCCCCCTCCTTTCACATAATGTTCTAATATATTGTTAAACTTAATTTGAAAAAATCTCTTTCACCGGCTCTCTGACAAATACAAGGTTAATATACAGCAATCTCTTTTTGCTTAAAACTGTTTTAATTTGACAGAAGAATAGTTCCATTGACTTGACCGCGTTTGTAAACAAAACTGGAAAAATGGTGACAGCTAATTATAGGCATCACATTGGAGTCTTGTGTCAAAACCAGAGCGAGCTAATAACAACAGTGACGGAAGTCAGTATACACTTTAAAACACAATAGAGAAAGGCTATAATTTAACGAAAAGATTATTATTTCCATTTGCGAGAATTTGGTTGTAAAACAGTGAGGGGTGGGGGGGGGGTAGGTTTCGAGGGTAAAAAGAATATATTTACGTTTTCCTAGTGAGTATAATGATGTTTGTATGGTTGGGGGGGGGGTTTGGGGTAAAGGAATATATTTACGTTTTAGCTGAATATACTGGAGGATGTCCAAGGAAAATTCGTTTGAAAATAAAAAATGTACTTACATGGTAAATTGTAGTTGCCAAGGCTTCTAATTCATCAATATTATCCATTTTAGTTGTTTACACGGTGTCAAAATACTTTCTGATAATTTAATCACATTGCATGCCCGTTATATACGAAATCTCAAGGGTGAATTGTTATGTAACGGGGAAATCATATGTAAGCAGGCCTCTGATTGGCTGAGAAGGAGGATGTATCCGACTCGTTGATTGGCTGAGAAGGAAACACGTGATCTAACTGTTTCCGGGAAAGTCATAACATTTGGGCGAGAGCAACAACAACAAATACTATTTCTGGACACCATGACATTCACGAACGATTACGCAATCAAGTTCTCGGAAATTCACTTCCCCCTCGAGTCCTAGATCAATAACATTGTTCCCGTTAGAATTCAATGCGCATGTGCAACCTTCGCCCGGAGTTATTACACATAGAAACATCAAATAAATCGACCTTGGAAAAAGAGGTCATTGACCCCATTACGTAATCTTTTCCCCCTAGGGAGGCTATGCCCTTATTTGGACCATAAACCACGTGGTTCGTACGGGAGTAACACCCCCCTTCTACTGACTTAGAACCTTTAGCCAGTACCGGATCATCTGTGCTAATCTACTCATTCTCAGCGAAAATATACCTAGGTCACCTTTTATTCCCTGATTGTGGGTCGTTACGTGAAGACCAATTAATCTCTTAAAGTGTTGCAGCTGAATTGATTCCAATTGTGGTGCCGGGTCATGCCCCCAAGTTCAGCTCCGTAATGGATAGTAGGCAAAACTTTAGAATTAAAAACATATTTATGCATTTTTAGATCATTTATACTTGAAAGCCTTGAATTACGTAAAATGGCAGCTGAAACTGCTTTCCCTCTCTTAATCATCTGTTTTACATGCTCTTTCCATCCTCCTTTTGCTGAAAGTGTCACTCCCAAATATTTAAAATTTTCGCTCTCTTTTACTTTTTCACTTTTATAATAAAATTCTACTTTTTGATCATCATTATTCACACGAATTCCTCTAAAAACCACAATCTCAGTCTTTTTAATATTCAACACTAGTTTCTTTCTATCTAAATATTCTTCTAATATACTCAATAAGTTTTGGAGCTCCTCTGGTGACTTGCCTATCAACACCGCATCATCAGCAAAAAGCAAAATAGATAACGTCAGGTTCCCTAGTGACACTGTAGGGGCCCATACCTTTTTAAAATGGTCAACAATATCATTTATATACAACGTGAACAACCTAGGCGAAATACTACTACCCTGTTTTACTCCTTTTCTAATTTCAAACGGTGACGATAATCCCTTCCCTAAAACTTTAACTATACCAAATGTGTTTCTATACATATCAGCTAGTATCCTAACGAAAAGTCTTGGTAAGCCTACCTTTAACAGTTCTAAGCACAGGAAAATCCTATCAATACTGTCGAAGGCCTTTTCTAGATCTAAAAATGCAACGTACAACCTATTCTTCCCTTTTGCATATTTCTCTACAAGCGCCTGTAGGACTAAGACCCTATCAATAGCATTATATCCATCCCGAAATCCTGCCTGCGCCTCCTTCAAAATCCTATATTTTTCTAACCAATGAGCTAACCTAGCATCTAGTATTCTTTCTAATATTTTGCTAAGACTAGGTACTAAAGATATCGGTCGATAATTACTGTGATCCGCTGGGTCTCCCTTTTTGAATAGCGGCAAAATCAAGGATGTTTTCCACGGCGATGGCCATTCTCCGGAGGCCAGAACTGAGTTGAAGATAGCCGAGAAGATGGGCATAAATAAAAGTTGGAATTCTTTCAAGATCTTTGTTGGGACTCCATCGCTACCAGGTGCTGATCCACCTTCCATGACGCTTATGCATTCTTCGATTTCTTCTTCCGATGCGGGTTTTATCAGATCATAATCGTGTTCTTTCAGTGGGAAACTGGTCTCATTCTCTGTATTCGATAATTCGTCGCTGAACCAGCAGTCAAACGAATAGTCTTCCTGAACCGCGTCCTTGTAGTATGTAGGCCATGTTTTCGGGTCAGGTACTTTTGGCTGAGCTATGGAGGCCCCTTTTTTTTATCTTTCTCCAGAAAGACCGCGTATCACTCTTTTCATAAAACTGGATCAGCTCCTCCTTACCTTTTTGAATAGCCAGTCTCTTCTTCTGTTTTAAGAGGTTTTTATACTCCCGGCGAACATTTTTGAACCTTGTTACTAGTCGAAGCCTATTTTCCTCTATTTCCTCTTCCCTCAAAATCTCCATTTCTTTAATCAATTCTAATTTTCTTATTCTACATTCCTCATCAAAAAATTCTATATCCTTACAACCTCCTTTATTTCCTAGAACTGGGCCTGCTATTTCATGTAAAATCTCCGTGAACTCTTCTATCAATCTATCATGGTTATTTATCTTCTCTAAATCACTTAGCCTTATAGCTACTTCATCCTCTGAAAACGCTTCACTTAATTTAACATTTTCCTCTGTAGACCATTCCCTAGGTATCTGACGTCTAACATTTTTATTATAAATACGACTTTCACTTGAAATATCCCTCATTTGGGGAGCACTCCTTGATCTAATTTCTAAAAATACCGGTAGATGGTCCGATCCTACTAGCTTAAGCACATCCACATTAAGGTAATTCGGATCCCAGCGAATATCCACCATAACATAATCAATTAAACTTGCTTTAGCCCCAGATACGCAGGTAAACTCACCCCGATTTTTACCCTTTCCAAATCTTCCATTTCCAATTATCAAACCCGATTCTGCGCATAGTGTCAGCAACCTTCTACCCCATTGATTTATTCTTCTTTTTTCATCCCTGCTAGCTCTGGGAATTATGTAGACGGCTGGGACTGCTGACGGAATACCTGGAATTAACACATCTTTTAATTCAACTTCATCACTAGTATAAGCATTGAAATCACCCATTAATATCAATCTATCATTTTCAAAATTAGCTCTTTTTTCATCTAATTCTTTTACCAACAAATCCCACGTATCTTCATTTCGGTACGAGCTATTTTGAGGCGGAATATAAATCGATCCTATTACAATACACAGTCCATCCCAACATTCTAATCTAATCCAAATAACATTTTCTGATTTACTTTTCAGCTTTGTATAACTTTTGAAAGACTCATCTTTTATCAACACTACAATGCCTCCAAAATAACGATTGTTAGAAGCTAACTCTCGCGATACACTTTCCACATTAAAACCTCTTACTTTTGGAGTTTCACTAGGGCAATGTCAGGTTTCTATTAATGCTACAAAGTCAAAATTTGACAAATCACTTTCCACAGAACTTAACTTATTTTTTATACCCTGTACATTCCAAGATACAAACTTCAGGGTTTGTGTATGGCCTTGTCGATGCTATTGGGCTCCGTAATCACTCGGGGGGAAAGCTAACCGGTATTAATCGTCGCCCCTAGGCCTATTAATACCCCTGTACTGCCAAGGCTGATTTTTTGTAGCTGCCTGAACGGGCGTGTGTTTTGTCTGTAAGTTGGTGGCCGATTCCCTTTAGTAGCCCGGCTTGTCAATGGCTCCTCATTTCTTTGCTGTACATTTCTAGCGGTGCGGCTGTAAGTATTATCAACGGGGCTAATTTCGCTACTTTTACGACCTTTCCCTGTTCCTATTGTTTTCGGCAAGTTGCTGTTTCTTTCAACTATCGTGTTCGTGTCACTTTCATTACCAGAACAGTCCGACTGATCTGAAGGGCAATTCTGGACTGAGCTCTGGTTATTTTCATTCACATTAGCGGGATTTATACCTCTGATCTCTGAGTTACTCTGTGCTGGATTAGGGGCCCTAATTGGGTGGCTTACCGTCATTTCTTTTATTTTTTGACATTCACGGTCGTATGTGTACGTTTTACCTTCAATGATAAGCCTATCGCCTTTGAGCCGCGCATTTTGACCTTTTACTAGGGCTTGGGACAGCACTGGCTTTAAATTTTTTCTAGCCTCACGTTGATACGTAGTGTAGTCCGGAGCAACCCCTACGCCGTTCTGTTTCAATACAAAAATTTTCCTGAGAACCGCATTTCGTATTTCCAAGTCGTGCCACTTAACTATTACAGGGCCAGATCTCAGGCGGAAAGCATCCTTTATGTCCCTCCGAGAAAGCTGTAGGTTCAGGAGGTACCAGCTAAGAAACTCGCAAAGCTCATCCTTCAAACTCGACTGGGATGGACCAGTCACGGGGAAATTGTAAAACACGAGGTTATAACGCTTTATTTCTGCCTCCAATGAGTCGATTTTCAGTGTAGACTCCCTGAGTTTGTTCCTCATTTCCGCTAGATCGTTTGAAATTTCTGATTTTGTTGTATCTAGCTGTTTACTAAAACTATTCATTTTTGTCTCTATACCGGATAAGCTGTTTGAGAGCTGTGGGATCAAATCCAGTTTGAAATTTATTTCACGCATAAACTGAGAAATAGCGTCGGGATCCGACGCATCCGGAAGTTGAGGTGGCTGAATCTGATTCCCCTCCATTTCTGCTTGCGTATTCAAGATAATTAAGATTGCCTACCTTATTCTCTGCCAGCAATGTTCTCCGGCAGTAGAGTTTATTCGTTGCGTCCCGCTTTAGCCCGGGACACAGCTTTGTAGCGCTCTCTTCTTCAGTTGTCAAAGAAATGAATCTTTATCCGGAGACGCTGCTATACTGGGGGGCGTGGCTAACTTCTCCCGTCCTTGCGCATTGAATTGTGTATTAAATGTTTTAAACTAATAGATGTTATCGCTCTGAATGACCGATGAATACTGACGCTGAAGTTTTCTTTACGCTAATTTTTTTTATTTTTTAAAAAAATAAAGTTGTGAGACAGAGTCAAACTTTAGCGTAAAGAGCGAGGCGTTGAGGAGGGGTCAGCCCCTTTCATATACGGAATAATTTCTGTTCGTTTTAATTTTTAATGTCGCTCCTTACTTTCAGTTTAAAAAACTTGTTTTTTTTATTTAATTTCTTATCGTTTTTTAGTTAATTCAGCTTTTATTCTGGATCACCGTCATTGAATAAGTAAACAAAATTTGCACAAAAATTTTTCTTTTCTTTTGCTAAATGGATTTCTCTAAATTTGGTTATGACGTAATTTACAAATTAACTTACGTAACTAACTTCTATATTCGTATATTTTTCTTCTGGCAAAAAATACAAAGTTGCAGATTTTTGCAGATATGAGCTTGAAACCTATGTAATAGGGTTTTCAGATACGCTAAATCTGACGGTGGGATTTTCATTAAAATTCTTTCACTTGTAGGGGATGTTTCCCCCCTCTTTAAAAAATCGGGTAAATTTTCTGAGGCTCGTAGCCATTGATTAGTAATACTAAACTTAATAAAATTTATATATTTAGAATCAGCATTATAAACCCATTCTTTTGATACATTTATTGACATCAAAATTCCGTTTTTAAAAGTTTCAATTACTATTGAGCCATATCGCTTGATTTTTTTTTTATTGTTTTTTTTTTATTACGTATATGTTATTACGTATATGAGGGGGTTCTCCCCTTAGTCAATAACACGCTCTTTACGTTAAAAGTTAAAAAAAAAATTAATTCACAAACCCCTGAATCACAAAGGCCGTTTAATTAGAATAGATAGCTCTTTTGAAAGCACTAAAAAAAACTGTAACGTAAAGAGCGAGGTATTGACTTGGGGGAGAACCCCCTCATATACGTTATAAGTTCTGTTCGTTTTAAGTTCTAATGTTGCTTCTTACTTTCAGTTGAAAAAACTTGTTTTTTTAACTTAATTTCTGATCATTTTTAAATAATGCTTGGAAATCCGGCGCCCCCTTCATAGAAATGTCCCTTACCCCAAAGAAACATCTTACACGGAAAGATTCTCCCGAGTAAACCCCTCCTCCAGCCCCCCCCCTCCAGAAAAAAATCCTTCCTGAAAATGTCTGTATACTTCCCAATTACCAATAAATAATGCTGGCAAGTCCGGCGCCCCCTTCATGGCAATTTCCCTTCCCCCATGAAAACTTCCTTCATGGACAGATCCTCCGACATAACCCCCAACCCACCCACCCCCCCCCACTACCAGAAAAAAACCCTCCTGAAAACTTTTGTATACTTCCCAATAACCCATACTATATGTTAACATTGGGTAAAGTTTATAACTTTTAGCCCTCCCCCTGGGGACTTCGGGGGATTAAGTCATCCTAAAAGACATATTTATCATATTTTCGAACATGCTCAACAAAATGGCTATCTCAAAATTTTGGATCGGGTGACTTTGGGAAAAAATGAGCGTGGGAGGGGGCCTAGTTGCCCTCCATTTTTTTTGATCACTTAAAAAGGGCATTATAACTTTTAATTTCCGTTCCAATGAGCCCTCCCACGATATTCTAAGACCACTGGATCGATACGATTACCTCTGGAGAAAAAAAAACAAAAACAAATAAACACGCATCCGTGATCTTTCTTCTGGCAAAAAATGCAAAATTCCACATTTTTGTAGATAGGAGATTGAAACCTCTACAGTAGGGTTCTCTGATACGCTGAATATGATGGTGTGATTTTCATTAAGGTTCTATAGCCCTTAGGGGGTCTTTCCCCCCTTTTTTGAAAATCAGCCAAATTTTCTCAGGCGCGTAACTTTTGATGGGTAGCACTAAACTTGATGAAAGTTATATATTTGAAATCAGCATTGAAATCTAATTCTTTTGATGTATCTATTGGTATAAAAACCCGTTTTCTAGAGTTTCGGTTACCATTGAGCCAGGTCGCTCCTTACTTACAGTTCGTTACCACGAACTGTTTGATTAAGATTACCTCTATGTTGTTTTGTTTTGTTCTTTTTTCTTCTGCAAAGCACTGTTAATTTTATGTATAACAATGCTACATGGGTTGAGGGGCATAAGCCAAAGATTATCGTTTTTTTTTCTTTTCTTTCTTTTTTTTATTGATGGAACCACACAGTTTGGCAGTGCTGTTAATTTTATGGATAACAATGCTACATGGGTTGAGGGGCATAAGCCAAAGATTGTCGTTTTTTTTTCTTTTCTTTCTTTTTTTTATTGATGGAACCACACAGTTTGGCAGTGCTTATAGCATTCGATTTGCTACAATGCCGACTGGTGATATGAAGCCGCATTCGATTTGCTGTATTCACGCTTCACGTTTCGCCATTTGGTCCAAAATTATGAACCTGTTTGACCGTCACATTATCAGTAGTTCTTCAGGCTAAATGGGAGAACGTCGCAGAAAAAAAGCAAATAAGTCCACAACGGAGAAGGACGTAACTGAAACTACAGCAAATCGAACGTGCCTTTAGCTTATTTGTGATCTGTCATGACACCCGAATCATTCATTCAAGGACTACTGCAAAGGCTTTTTGCAATTTGGGTTGCTATTGCATTAAGCCCAAAGTTTCTATTATTGTCTTTACGGGTAGATAAGGATCAACGCATGTATAATCTCCGAAAAACGCCCTCTTTGGCTTTGCTGAAATTTCCTGTTTTTTTTTCTTCCGAAGTTCGATATACTTTAGTAAACTGTCACACCATGGAGGTGTTCTAGCACTATTTTTCCCGAACTGCTGTGCCGAAAGCGGAAACTGCTACGCAGTTTGGACTTAACATACTAAAAAAAAGCAACTGTTTAAATGTTGAAAATGAGTTTAATAGTGCTTCAAAGTACAAGAGTGGCTTTTAACCTTTGGGTATATCTTTCAGGTGCCTGACTCAGCACCCGAACAATCCATCGGCGTCGCTTTGGGTCCTTCGAAAGACGTGGTGGTCGGTCAGACGGAGCTAGTAGAAAACGAGACGACTCAAAGAGACACTGCGCCTGTCACTGCTCAAGAGGCACAATCTGGACGAGATACGACTCGAGATGAAGAGCACCATCGTTCAAGTGGTCCTACTGATATTCCTTCATCCTCCCACGACCATCCATGTCAACCACAGCTGCTACGGTAATCTGCACAGGTTTCAGCAAACGGCAAGCTAAGAAGGTCATTTAATATTTTGTATTATGGAAAGCATCCTTGGCTTGAGTACTCAGTTAAGGAAAATTCGGTTTTCTGTTTGTGCTGCAGACACTTTGGCGGCACGTCAATCCTTCGCGGACAGAGATACGGGGCGAGGCCTTTCATCGAGACCGGCGTTAGAAGATGGAAGGACATCTCGAGTGTTCTAGAAGATCATGCGAAAAGTGACCGCCACAGGGACAGTGCAGTTTCGTGGACGAAGTTCAAAGCTATACAAGCCAAGGAGATGCAATCCATCGCATCTGTTTTGTCAACGGACAGAAAAAAGGAGATGAATGAAAACAGGGAACACGTAAAAGCTTTACTGAAAGTAACGGCCCTACTGGGGCGACTGGGTACAGGCTTTTGCGGCCACGATGAGACTGAATCTTCGGCAAACAAAGGATATTTCGTCGAAACTTGCAATCTTCTCGCCGAGTATTCTCCCACTCTTTTCAACAAGCTACAAAGACGATACGGCCACTATACGTCTCACGAACACCAGAACGATCTAATTTCAGTTATCGGATCTAGGCTTCGGTCTACAATAGTGCAAGAAGTTAAGCATGCCAAATACTTTGCTGTTCTTGTCGACGAGACAAAAGATAATTCGAAGAAAGAACAGCTCGCCATTCTTCTGAGGTACTTCGACGAAGGAAAAGTACTAGAAAGACCAATAGGATGCTACCATATGAAAAGCCTGGATGCTGAGAGTTTAGCCAGCTTCATTCACGACACAGTGGCGGAACTTGGTCTCGACTGGAACTATTGTGTTGCTCAGTGCAACGACGGAGCAAGCGTGATGAGCGGGCCCTTCTCTGGTGTTCAAGCGCGACTGAGAACGAAAGCGCCACAAGCAATATACATTCATTGCCATGCGCATAGACTAAATTTGGTCATTGCAAAGTGCGTTGAAGGTGTTGGGACTGTTGGCTCATTTTTTCCGTTAGTCCAAAATCTCTACACGTTCATTTCCAACAGCAACACCAGACATCAGCTTTTTGTCGAGTCCCAAATGGCTACTCAACTGCCAGTCCTGGAATTAGAAAGGAGTTCTGCGACAAGATGGTCATACTGGTATCGATCAATATCGAAGATAAGACTCCAATATGAATGTGTTCTGGCTGTACTGTCTGCAGTCAGCGAGGGAGCTGATAGTGAAGCTCGAGCAGAAGCAGATGGGCTCCAGAGAAAAATGGAATCTTTCACAGTTATATTCCAGTTGCTCTATATGGAAGCAATTCTGAGGACAACAAACTCCCTTTCTGAGCAGCTTCAGGCAGTTGATCTGGTAATATCTAGGTCCCGCACCTTGATTCAAGCAACAAGGAAGGAAATAGCTGAACTGCACTCTGACACTTCATTTACATCGCTTTTGGAAAGGTAAAAGAGTTTGCTGAAGGTCTTGAAATTGAAGTACCTGACGTGAATGGACCCGCGACCAGATCCTCCTCTGCGGGTCAGAAGGGACGACCTAGAAGAACCCAAAAAATTATCAAACACCTGAAAGAATTCATGACCACTTCGACTTTAGGAAACAACTTTGTTGAATCCGATAATAGAGCTCCAACTCTAGCGGAAGAACTGAAAAGAGAATACCTGGAGACTGTAGATCATCTGATTGCGGAATTCAACAGACGGTTTACAGATAACCTTCCAGTGCTCAGTACACTGGAAGCTCTGGACCCCAGCTCTACCAAGTTCATGGATGCAGGGCTCCTCAATCAATTCTCTGAACTTTATTCTGAAATGGACATTGACCAGATTCTTCTTGAGGCCCAAGCTGGTATTGCCAAGCGGTTTTTGCTCGAGGAGAAGGCAAAGCCGAAGAACTTCATGGACGTCATCGATAATATCGAGACACTTCCAGTGGCCTATTCAGAAATTATCAAAGTTCTTCATATTGCTGCCACACTTCCTGTCACGACAGCCAGCAATGAACGCTTGTTTTCTGGAAATAGTGAAGAACTATCTGCGCTCGACCACAGGAGACGATCTTCTTAGTCACCTGCTTTTGATCTTTGTAGAGAAGGGTTTAGTTAAAAACTTGGATTTCGACCAGCTTGTTGACGACTTTGCGAAGATGAAACCACGATGGTTCCCCTTGTTGCCTTGAGTGTTCACTGATCTGTTTCAAAATTTTGTTGTATTTTTTGATTTTGTAAATATACTTGATCGAGCAAAGTTTTGCATCGTCATAGCCGGAGCGGGACTCTGACTTGGACTAAAGTATTTACTGTAAGCAGCGAGCTGAAGAATTCGGCTACAGAATATACTTTAGTCAAAGCGTGAGTTTCTACAGAGGTTCGGCTTTCGTCAAGTTATAGGTTCGGAAAAGTGGAAGATTCCCAAACGGCTGTTTTTTTAACATCGCACATACCGTTTCCACTTTCTTCAGATATCTGGCCTTTTCCGAACCTAAGGCATAAGAGTGAAAGAAGGAAATGCAAAGCAATTGAGACAATTTCCTTAATTTTTACGGTAACTCCCACGGAAGGCAGTTTTTTTTCGGATAAAGCTAGAGGCAATTTTTTTTTATACAAGCCTGCTTCGGGGCCCATGTCGATTGCTTGCCCACCCTAAGGTTTGGCTGAAATGGCGCCTCTGTTCTCATCCCGGAGTCTACGAAGTCAAAACTTCCTGGAGGGCAGTTACTCTTCCTATATTTATGCTATAGAATAAACCTAGACATTATTACACCGGGATCTTTCCTTTTAACATCAATAACACCATTTTTTATACTCTGGTATCTTGTATAAATCCTGCAAGTTTTCTGTTTACAATAATATAATCAATAAGATTGGCTGTCTTACCATAATGTGACTATCGTGTTCACTTATGGGCAATTTTATTACCAAATACTGTATTGGTTACAATTTGATCGTTATACCTACAAAATTGAAGCAGTCTATAAATGTTACTATTTTCTTTTTCTAAACGAAACTTACATAGATTAGGGTACCATCTATCCCCGTTTTTACCAACCTGGGCATTAAATCCTCTAATAACAACACAATATCTCTACCTGGGATCCTGTATATTTATTCCTATAGCTATAAGTAAATTTCATATTAGGCACTACTATCTTCAACGTTCAGTTTTACATGAGCATGGAACGAACTATGTTTTCATCGCTGTTAATAAAGACAAGCCGTCCTGGCTTGTCTTAGTTGGTCTAGGGCTTAGCAATCCTGGTTAAGTGGTTGGTGCACTAGGATGGGAATCCTTTGTCCGAGGGCTTCAGTTCAATTCCTAGCGTAGCCGGTTATTTGTCTTGGGACGGGGTCAGTGGCGTGACTCTGTAAGCTCGGCCAGAGTCAACCCAGTTCTAAATGGGTACCTGAAGAACTCAGGGGAAGGTAAGCAAGCAAGGTTGTGCAAAAGCACAGGATGGCTGACCCCCAACCCCTAATTGCACTTTCGGGCTGAAGGGCCACGAAACGGAGATCGACACCGCCGGTTATGACGAGGAGGGCTTGGTACCGTCATACTTACCTACTTACTTACTAAGGATAATCTTTAAAGTAGGTTTGATACAGACACAGTATGTTAGCTTTTACGTTATTCATCATCTTCTATACGAAGATGCAGAACTAACACTTCCACATAAAAACCAGTCAGAGACGGTAGATCTAGAATAACACAAATCATAAATAAAGTTGCGATAAAAGTTCAGCTGAGTTCGAAATAAGTTGTGTCACAATAATACCATCAATATCGCAAAACTTGAACTATAAAAGTTGAAAAAAACATTATAATATTAAATTTTTCAACCTGAATAACATATTTTGGCTTAGATTATTAGGAATAACCTTCTCCAATAAAACAGGGAAACGACTATGCATAACCTAATTCATCCTGGATAGAATACAAGTATCGTCAGGATTCCAAAAGAATCTTGGGATAATATCATTTGAAAAAGAATTTTTGACTTTGGACGCTAAGCTGAAAGAAACCGGTTCTGTCAGATCAAGAACTTGAGCGTGATGGCTATAACAGATAAGTAACCAAATTTTTTATCTATCTTTGACTTCTTAGGTATAGCCCACTTGAGAAAAGGAAAAAAAAGTCACATTATTTATTTTACTTTATTTAACGGTTATAGTCTTTATTTATTTTGCAGGAGAATCCAGAGATTTCATCCACTGAAGAGGATGCTAAGAAGAAAATGTATGGAACTATATATAAACCTTCAAACCAGAGTCCTCTTGTAGAGTGTGCACCTTCTCCAACTTATCAGCCAAGCATCACAAACCTACCTTATCATCCACCCAAGACTTGGATAAGTATTTCAGACCCTGATCAGTCGCAGTGGTTTAACACAAATGAACATAATGTTACGGGAAAACAGATAAATGAAAATACTTATGGACAAAAATTTCAAAATTTAATAAATGATGAATGGACTGGGTTTGGAAACGTTCATTGGAATAATCAAATTATGAACTACACTTACTATTAATCGTAATGTGTTTTATTTGATCATTTTATGGTTGTGCTGAGTACTATTAAAGTGAATAAATCAACAAGTGAATAGTGAATGAATGAATAAGTGTATAATGATATTTAACAAATTTGATTCTAAAATTGTAATAGGGCTGTTTCCTTTCATTTCAAAGTTGTCATAGTTTAAGCTGTCATTTGCATCTATAAGTGGAACATATCCTAAGCATTGACTACTCGTGCTTTGCTAAATCAAAGGAAAATTATTTGCTGCCTGTCACATAGTTAGAAGGAAATTTATGCCCGATAAGGGTAATAAGAGTAAGAGAAACTGAAATGGATAATTTCAACGAGAGTGTTGGAGAAAAATAAACCCAATAGAGTTTATAGATTGTAAACACATTCTGCAACAGCAAAATATGTCAAAGAAGCAGTGTACATAGGAAAATACATTGTCAGTATTTTTACAGTCGTTTTACAGTGATAAGACTTGTAAAACGATTCATTAAAGCTGTAATTTTAGTGAAAGCTTATAATCTGTAAACAAATCTGTTTTTTAAGGCCAAAGAACATACTTTTCTAAATGTTTGGTGCATTGATTTTCAATTTTTCATCATATATTTTAATTCTTTAAAACAGTGGTTCCAAGGCTTATTTCAAACCCCTTAAAAAGATTTCTATTGAGGAGTATCCCCCACACACATTTAAAGAAAAAAGGCAATGAAAACAGCACTCTAACTAGGATGCATTTTCAAACACTATATCAAATCAACAGAATATTTTGCATTGTTTTTTCATTTTTTTTAAATCGCATGATCGTTTATGAACAGAAAACTTACTACCTACAACAAACGAACAATGATTACACATCACAAACAGTAAATCACTACAACAAAGAGCAAAATGATTACTTCTCAATGAGATCAGAGCTTTGACCTTCTGGCTGAGCTTTTAAAAGCTAGAGTAAATATTTACATAGAGCCTTGAATCTGGAGCTGCATCAAGTCCAGATCCAAGGCTCTTGAATCTGGATTCAAGTTTCTTCCAGATTCAAGTTTCTATATTCGTATTTGATCAATGAATAAGATGAAAATGTCCTCTCAACAAGTACTGAGCTTTGGAAAAACACAACAGACACTTCAGGGCTTTACCACCGATGCTTGTATGTTCTTTCTTTGTTCGTGCCCAGAAATCAGTAATTTCTGTATGTTTAAACTCGGCACGAAAGAAGAATCGGTTGATGCTACTTTATCTGAGATTGACAAGCTGGTTGCTTGCTCAAAAAAATTTGCTCAAGTGGATTTCAAATCCAGGTCTCTTCATCATTTCGCTTCAAAAATGAATGACATTTGAAGTGCTTTTAAATGTGATATAATATCACATTTCACTTCCCTGATAGTTTGGATCGTTCTTAATTAGAAAACTATGAAGTGTACTAAAAACTTATCACTGGTTCTTAATGAAGCAAGATTCCCATAACTGTAAGTTTTATCCCAGAGGCGGATCCAGGATTTATTAGGGGGGGGGGCAAAAAAGGCTGATCCGATAAAAATTTTTAGGGGGGTGTGCAAAATAGGTTGATCCGATAAGCTTGCGTTAAGAGCAAATTAAATTAACGCAAATTTGAGTTAATTAAGTAAATTATACTACTTTAGACTACGATAGAGGGACCGCACGCCCCCTTCCCCCTGGATCCGCCAATGTTTTATCCTGGACTCAATCTTGCCAGATACCTTGAAAATATTAAATAAACTTTTCGAGATCAAGATAATGATTAGCATTTCCGAATCAGCTACATATGGCAGTACTTTCTCTCTAGCCAATTTTTTTTTTTTTTTAAACGCGATTTTTTTATTTCTGACTACTTTGGGCTGTGGTTCATTCTTTACTAGGTAAGGCACGGTAGGACTCTTTACTAGACCAGTATAGTTACGAAAGTTGACTGCTTCAGAATGAACAAGATACTGAGGTATTCACTGCGAAATATGTTTCTTTTCCCAGTGTTTCGAATGATAGTTTCACGAATGAGAATGTTATGCTTACTTACTATGCAAGTGAGCAAAAATGGGTGTTTTCTCATCCTGATAATTGAATGATTGTATTTTTTTCACGGAGAAAAATAATTTGCTCACAAAAACCAGCAATTTATTAATTCTTAAAAAATCTAACACAATTGTAATGTTTTAAGGACCATAACATAAAAAGTAAACTTTCATTTAAAATAAAAAAAATTACGAATGTAACCACTGTGGCAATTCTGCTAATATATTGATTCTCTTATTACTGATAATTTTTCAAGTACATCTCCCCCAACAGGCTTCTACGTGCCCTGAGGTACGGGAACCACAGTTTGGGAGCCACTCGATTAATATATCCTTTACAGCAGCATAGCCAGAGATGTCGTTTAACCCTCTCCCCAAAAATGTACATAATTTAATTTTGATGTGTAAGATTGCCATTTTATACAAATCTTACTTAATGCAAAGGAGGTTCGATGAGATAATATCTAGAAAATTCGAAGATCGGGCTAATTGGCTTGTCTTAATCAGAGAATAACGGTAATGAGGCTCTTTTTTGGGTAATTATGCGAATAAGGTCCATAATGTTAATAACGCTAAATTAAAACGCAATTTATTTCTTATTCATCTTAGTATTCCCCTAAAATTAGCTCTGCTCCTCCCAAGAGTATTTTTGAGAAGTTGTATGGGGCTTAAATCTAAAAAAAACATACAATGTTTGTGATTTTCTTCGGAAGTTTGTAGTGAAGTCGTTGTGTCATGTAAAAAAAAATAGACTAAAAATACTTTTTTGAAAATGTTTTGATTTCTACAGAAGTGCAATAGCCCTTTTTTCAGCGATGAAACTGTCTATTTTGCAATTTTCTGATATATAGCAATAGCTTTAAAAGGAATTCGATACTTAAATATCATTTTGCAAACCTCATTGTCGCATACCATGTCAAAGACAAAGGGCCCATTAGCGAATTCTCCATGGGGACTAGTTATCATTGAAAGTTAATGAGAATTTTTTGTATGACCATGAAATTTGATTGATAAGATAATTTCGGCGACCGCACTGCCTTTCTATGACGATAAATAAAAGTTCAAATAGGGATAAACTTCTTTTAATAGACAGTGATTTTCACGAACAGTGATAAAATTTCACAAAAAATACTAGATATTTCGGTCACATATGCATTGACCGTCATCAGTATTAAAACTAAACTAAAACAATTAAAAACAATAGTTTATATACAAAATAAAATAAAACTACATATTGTTTAATAATCTAATTCTTTTAAAAGCAAAGGTGGACCCGGTTCATTAGCGTTGAATGAACTAACACTTGGACAAAGGTTAATTACATTGGGTGAATTGAACTTTACTATATCAGATTTTAGTAAATTATCGTAGATAGAGTTCAAACCAAATTCACCTGTGTCACGATTTAAAGCTATATTCTTGAATAAAATTTTCTCAATTTCAAGAGTTTCACGAAAATTTTGCTTGAAACCCCGGTCTCTAGAAATCAAAGAGACAATAATAATAATAATAATAATAATCTGTAATTAAAAGCCAACTAAAGCCATATACAAAAATACATACTAAAGAAAAATTACACTTCATTTGACATCCTTCCCATCAATAGAAAATTTCCTACTGCCACAATATAACGGGGAGTCCTAGACCTCATTAACTCACAAAGCAGCCTATCATTCCCCTCTTGGATAATTAATCCCCTTAAATGAGATAGTTGCTTACACCGGAGGAGGAAATGGCCCAACCCATAATCATTTTCCCCACATCTCAAGCAACTACACCCGGCCTCCGGACCTTCCCTCTTTTTCCTTGCAACCTTAGAATAAATTGGAAGACAATTTGCTCGAATCTGAATCCAAATCCTCAAATACTTAATGGGCAATCCCAGCTTGAAATAAAACTCCTGACCAAAATTCTCTTTTACTTCTCTATACAAAGTAAGACTCGGAGATTTGTCCACCGCTGCTTGCCATAGTTGCACTTCTTGGTCTTCAAGTCTTGCACTAAATTCCTTGAAGAACTTTTCATGATCCTCTGGCCCTTTTCCCTTCTCCCACGAACTTGAAAATCCATTCTCATCTAATATCCTTTGGATTTGTGCTGTCCATGATGTTTTGTTACACTGAAGGAGAAGATCTTCATATGCTGCTCGGGCAAGTCTAGTCTGGGGAAGTTCTAGAAGTCTTAACCAAAATTTGATGATTTGGGTATATCTTTTCAATTTCAGGTTAAATATACCAAGATCACCTTTTAAAACTAACGTATGTGTTGTATTGTGTAGGCCAAAAACTCGTTTATAATATTGAAGTTGAAGGGTTTCTAGTTGCTTTGCCGGCTGATACCCCCATATTTCTGATCCGTAATGTAAGATAGGCATAATTTTAGTATTAAATATATGTTTGTGGAGGCTTAGTTCACTTATTTCTGCTGTTAGTGTGCTTCTGTATATACCAAATAATGCATTTCTTCCTTTCTGTGCCATTGTTGTAATATGACTCGTTCATTTTCCATTTTGACAAAGGATGAAACCTAAGTATTTGGCCTTTTCCACCACTTCCAGCCTTTTTCCATTCAATAAAAATTGTGGTGCTGATTCCAAGGGTTTTTTGCTAAAAATCATGACTTGGGATTTCGTGACATTCACCTCTAGTTTCTTCTCTTGCAAATATTTTTCAAGGAGATTCAAGAGAGTTTGTAAATCATTATTTGTCTTTGCCAGTAATATAATGTCGTCTGCAAATAGTAGCATTGACATATTCAGATTTCCCAGTCGGAGAGTAGGTGCCCATCTTTGTCGGAAATAAGGAACAATATCATTAATAAACATAGCAAATAATTTTGGCGAGAGTGTACTTCCTTGGCGCACGCCCTTTTTCGAGAAAAAAGGCAGAGATATTCCCTTCCTAACAACTTTTACAAAACTTTTATTCAATGAATACATAGATGATAGAATTTGCAAAAAAGGAGCTGGTAGGCCTAAAATAGAACAAAATAAAATGGTCTGGAAAATTAAAAATCTATTCCGAAAGGGCTGAAGTGAAATCTTCCGACTTAGAATATTGCTTTAAAGTCGATGAAATAGAGTCTTTATGCTGTAATAATCTCATTTCCAAATTCTGGTTAGTATGTCTCACACATGAGCTTCCGCAAGTACATGGGATCTGATAGACCCCACTTTGTTGCCCCAATGAAGTTAGATCCTTCTCAGAATTTAGAAAACTACACAATGTATTATTAATACGATAATTTATTAAAATCTGATAGAGTAAAGTTCAATTCATCCAATGTAATGAAATTCAACGCTAATGAACCGGGTCCAAAAAGGTAAAAGAGACTAGCTTCCGCCTTTGCTTTGAAAAGAATTAATATATTAAACAATATATGGTTTTATTTTATTTCGTATATAAACTGTTGTTTTTAATTGTTTACTACTGATGACGGTCAATGCATATGTGACCAAAATATCTAGTATTTTCTGTGAAATTTTATCACTGTTCGTGAAAATCACTGTTCGTGAAAATCATTGTCTATTAAAAGACGTTTATCCCTATTTGAACTTTTATTTATTGATTGATAAGAAATAGAAACTCTCTTAGCAAGGCTTTCAACCAAAGGGGGTAGCACCAAGGGGAACTCTCAAAGCTACGAAACTATTCAACTGACATTTTTCTGCTGATTTTTGGTGTTTTCCTAGTAGATATGCTACAATATTTTCAGGATTTACTCTTTCTTTAACTTTAAAAAAAAAGAGTTCTGTTCCGTTTAATCGAAAAACAAAATTCAAGCTCAGCCATAATACGAGAGAGGATTTCTAAGATTTCTGGATTTCTAAGATTTCTGGATTTCTAAGATTTCTGAAAAAGTAGGTGCCGGCTATTAGTTCTCTGGCGTTTGTTCGGATCTCTTATCCAAGCTCTACGAGCTATGGCAAGACCACTCAATCAATTCTAAATAGTTTAGCCACACAAACTAAAAATGTTTATAATGTTGGAGATAGGGCGATCCTCTAAGGCACCAAATCCCCTTAAAAGGATCTTCCCGAAAATGGTCATAATTTTGCATATACTTCAAGCACGATGTACATTGATACCCTAATCTTAATCCCAAACCCTAATCTTAGTGGGGTGCGAGTAAACCTGTTGAATTTTTATCTTTAAAAATGGCAATAACCTAGTATGGTAGCTGACGGAGATTTCTGGGTTATCATAAAATAATGGGTACTTGTGAAGAAAGCAGTAAGTGCGCGACAATTGTATTGCGAGAACAGAATAGCATTTTACCGGGTAATGCGTAGACGCTGTATAACAAAGGATTTCTCTCTTCGGGAACTGTATTAAACTTTAGTTTTTGGGGTTTAGGGGGAATAAAAGGTATCTAGGTTGGGTTAGGTTAGGCTAGGTTACGTATTTAATATTTGCTATTCTTTAACCCTCCCCCCTCCCTAATGGGCAAATATATAGCCTAATTTTGTTCATAAACTATTATATTTTCATCCTACTTTGTTTTATTTCATTAGCATTAACGAAACTTCATTTTTCGCGCACTTACCACTTTCTACACAAGTACAAAATAACGTAGCAATTTATGAGCTTTCACAGTTTTTCTCAGTTGATGTGTATAAAAGGCAGAAAAATAAGTCCTAAGCATCTTATTTTATCTGAAATTTTGGCTATGATGCTTTCCCTCTTATTAGAAAAAAATAAATCATATTTACGTTCTGGAAATATAAGGCTTCTTTCAGCCTTCCAATTGTTAGCTAACAATGTTAGCAGACGGTTTATAAGAAATTTAATAATCCGGCCGGATATTCCAAAACACAGGCTTGGACACACGAAATTTTTAAGGATAGTTAGAGGGTCAATGATTTAGTGGTAGTTTCTATAAAAAAAATAGAAAGCGAGTAAAAATAAGCCCGTGACCCCAAACAGTTTAAGAAGGTTTAGTTTTCCGTTGAAACTGTTGTTGTCTTAGAAAATCAAGAGACTGTGATTGTTTGATCTTTACAGACGGGAAGTGTTGTCAAATTTAACTAATAAGTTTTGCTTATTTACTTGAAATATTCAATGCGGCAACACTGACGAATATTATTACTGCCTTAAAAATTTGTAATTTTGAAACAAACGAAACACAATCTTAAAAAAGTCAAATTTTTGAGATAATCTTTTTTTTTCAAAATAGTTTAACAGTTTATGGATAAGAATATACTTAAGATGGTTCCCTTGGGGAAAATGATTTTATTTTCTATCCTATTTATCCAAATGGTGGTTTTTGGAGAATAACTGAAATTTTTTGTCTCCAATTAAAGGTTAAAAAGGTCCTTAAGGCAACAGCACAAACTGGTGAACACTATTTTTCGACGAATAGTTCAAACTTTTTTTTTCTCCAATTTGTTTGGTGAAATTTTGTCTCCCAATTTGTACAAGAGTTTTGTTAAGAATTATTAGCAGTCTTTAAGTCTCTGTCAAAACTGTAAGCATAGAAACTACCCAATTAGCTCAGCTATATTATCTAGTTTCTGAATATTGCGCTTTAAAATTCTCCAACAATGGTTAGACTTCATAGAGAAAATCCACAGCAATGTTATTTAACAGTTTTCATTTGACCGGAGGAAGTACGATGACTAGAAAAATTCTTAGCTAAGAGTTCTTGTTTGGACAGCGGAAAAAGGTCTATATTAAAAAAAAGAATTTGAAATTTCGAGCTGTTTAATCCAGTCGCAGATCCAGAGGGTGGGGTGAGGGGGTGCCCCCTTAACGTAGTCAAAAGTAGTGTAATTTACTGAATTAACGCAAGTTTGTGTTAAATAAACTTGCTTCTAATGCAAGTTTATCGGATCAACCTATTTTGCCCCCCCCCCCTAAAAGAATCCTGGATCCGTCCTTGATCTAATCATACCTCGACAATTCATAGCATTTTTAAATCTTATGATGATGAGCTATTGAACATGTTTAAATATATGGCAAATATATGATCAATTTGAAACTTAAAGCCACGAGTCCTCGGGCCAACAGGACTAATAAACAAAATATTTTCAAAAGGATTGGCCCTTTGAAATTGACACTTCCCCTAACAAAGAGGGTCCAATAAAGGACAAGCTAATCTATTCGATTAGCTTGAAACTTAGTAAATCTTGGGTGAAAGGAATCTGAAATGCACAACGATATTGATGTAGCTCAAAGAAGGGCCACAAAAGTGCCAAAAACTATATTTCCCGCCCAACCCTAATGAAAGGGGCTGTTTTAGACACCTGGAAGGGGGCTCATTCTACTGGAAAATGAAAGATCTAGCGTTTATTTTAAAGACCGAAAGCTAAATGAGGGCAATCAGTCTCCTTCTCAGTTCTTTTTCCGCTATCCGGCCCTACTCTAACCCCTATGATATCGAAACGAAATTTTGAAATATGTTGTGTTCAAAAACTTGGAATGTCTCATAAGTTTGCCTTCATGGTTGGTATCACCCCCACAGCTCCACTATTAGCCTTTATCTTGCCGTTATGTTAAATCAACCCCCAGAAATATGAACAAGGAATTAAAAATAAAAAGTGTAGGATATTCTATACCGCACATTCTGCCGATATTTTGGAATATTCATAGAATATTCAAAAATTCTTTGTTTTCTTCATTATTTTATGCTTCTGCTTTCTCTTTGGCTGCTTAATTTTACATTTGGGGGAATTTTTCGAGGGGGTATACGCTTGGCAATCTGATGAAGGCCATGCCATCTTCAAAAGAACTGATAGCCACATAAATATCAGTAAACGGGTAATGGAAACGTCGGAATCATCAGAATTGCTAACATTTTCCGTTATTGCGTTACCATAGCAACCCTTTAGTTTTTTTGTTTTTTTCCCAGTTTTTGTATTGTTTATACTCGGCTACCTTATTCCGTTCGCTGTGAGCAACTGGTAATTAATAGGATGAAGTTATTAAGATAGTCAATAATTTAAGTCATCTTACCTTAAGCTGATTATATTACGATTGTTAGTAGTAACTAAAACTCTAAAGAAAGAATAAACACTTAACTTTGTCCACCCCCAATGAGTTAAGAACAACTATTCAAACACAAAAGAAATTGGAATAGGATAAAAAATATCGTTTGCAATGAATTAAAGGGCTCATTGATGCGCCTTTGCTTTAAAAAATAGATTTTTGTTCAAATTTTTAGATGGCAATTGTAAATAAAATACGAGCATTGATTCAATATCTACATTTTCTGCACTAAAGCATTATAGAACTTTAAGCTAAAGACTAAGGCCTGAGGGGGCGGAATCCCTCCTCAAACAAAAAACATGTTTTGTTATTTTATGCCACTCTTAACAAGATGAATATAATTTTAAAAAGATAAACTAAAAAAAAAAAATATTGATTAAATTTTTTCTTGAATGTTGAAAAATACTTGCGTTTTTACTTTTACAGTATTTGGAGGTAAAATTCTAAATATGCTTTTAAATATCTGTTTCTACTTCAATGAAAACTTAGGAACTGAAAGTCCCTCGTTTCTGAGTTAGCTGTAAAGAATAATACAAAAAATAATATATGTGTTTTTAGATAATTGTTTCTACTTCAAGGGAAACTTAGAGGCTGAAATTCAGTTAAGAATAATAAAAAACAATTCGTGCAATGTTGACGGAAGGTAATCATTTAAAATACAAGCTTTGTGAGACAAGAAAGACAAAAGAGAATTATAAAATACAAATAGCGAGGAAATAGGTGGGTGCAGTTTAGAAAAATTCTATATAATAGGACAAATCCTTAAATATCTAACTTTTGAAAGTTTTGCTAGCAAAAGACTAACCGGAGGCTGGTGTTTCCATATGTTCCTAAGTCCCTATTCTTTGGTTATATGCATGGTAGAATAAATGAGTAAAATTAATAAATTGTTTAATTTTTTAAGTTTTACGAATATAATTAGTGGTTTACTTATCTACACATTTTTAGTTCATTGCATTTTTTCTTGGTTTTATCTTAATCATTTGTCTTACAAATTTTGTATTGTGCTGTTAATCGACGGTTTTTTGTGTCTAGAACGTTTGATGCGCGTTTAGTGTGATTCGTGTTTGCCAGTTTTCAGAACATTTCATAATTAATTTATTTGTTTTTGTTAGTAACTTCAATTCAAATTTTACTACAAAAATCACCTACTCAAACGACAAGGAAAAATGCAAAGAATACGGCTTATACTTTGGGTTTATTATGGTGAGAACGGTTGGCAAAAAAAAATATTCATGGCTACAGTCCCAATTATAAATCCCAGCAATTTAAGTCTGTGTTTATTCATTAATTAAAATATTGAAGAACTTGCCCGGTTATTTAAGCTAAAGACTCTACATTTTGCATATTGAATCGGAAAGCCATCAAAACAGTTAGAAACTTCGAAAATTGTGGAATTTGGCATTGAAAAACGAAAATCCTGATATAATCCTAGAAACTAAAGATATTAAAATTGAGCAAGCTAAAATTCTGTTGCTAAAATCCCGAAACTGGGTATTGAATAAATAAAATCCAGATGAATCATACAATGAATATTTATTTTTCACAAAGATAGTGTTATTGACTCACAAAGTTCTGAGTTAGTCGTCGTTTGAGCCGATCTCGGAGGTTCAGAAGAAAATATCTAAGTTAATTTGTTAGGGCCATTATTGTCAGCTATAAGTATTTTTATGCCAATTCCATGAGCTTTTCATAAGCACTCATTAGGTTTTAATTAACACCCCTAATGACAAAGATATTCTGATGTGATATTCTGAATGACGAATATATTAAGATATTCTGAATGACGAATATATTAAGATATTCTGAATGACGAATATATTAAGATATTCTGAATGACGAATATATTAAGATATTCTGAATGACGAATATATTAAGATATTCTGAATGACGAATATATTATTATTACTATATATAATAACAATAATATATATATATATATATATATATATATATATATATATATATATATATATATATATATATATATATATATATATATATATATATATATATATATATATATATATATATATATATATATATATATATATATATATATATATATTGAATTTTTGTCCCAATCCTTTAAGAACGAATCCTAAAACACAAGGGCCGTTTAACTAGAATAATAAGCTTTTTTAAATGTTCTAAAAAAAACTTTAGCTTAAAGAATGAGGTATTGAGGAGGGGACGGCCCCCCTCATATGCGTAATCATTTCTGTTAGTTTTGAGTTTTGATGTTGTTCCTAAGTTTCAGTTGAAAAAAATGGTAATTTTTTATTTAATAGCCGTATAAAGCAGGATCGCACCCTTGGGGAAGTGAAGGGCCAAGAAGTAATCTCTTCTTCGAGATGGTGCTGGGGCTTCTTGTATTGATTTGAGCTAATTCCAGTAATCTAGATCGAATATTGAGAAAGCCTTTGAAAGCTTTTGAATATTTACTTAAGGGAGTGTGGCCAACATATTGCTGATGGATTTTTAAAATGTGCGATGTACAAGAAATATATATTTTAGTTGAAAATTCTCGTGTTTTATGCTTTCTAAATATTTGCTGTGATTACTGAAATATTTAATTTTGTAATTTTCCTTGCATGTTCTCGAGTAGTTCGATCGTAATTTGTACTTTCACTAAGATTGAAAAGCGAAGGAAAGATGCTACTTTACGAAGATAATGATCAAATTGTAATTTTATCGTGCGGTAAAGTTTAAAATCTAAGAAAAATCACTTTAAGGTAGGTTGTGATGTAGCTTCAAAAAACATTGGGAAAATATTGTGTTTTTTGGTAAAATATGCTTGGAAAAATAAAAAAATATGGTTTTTGGAAAAATATCGTGTAGGAACATCAAGACTAAAGGATTAAATAGAATGATCTGAGTTTTTGCTCACATACAACACAGTGTTTTGAATACTTTATAGTGTCGTGTAAGATTTTAAAAGTTTTTACCTCCCATTTTAATTTTTTGTATTTTGATGTTTATGTTAAAAAGCTTGTGCTTGCTTGTGCTTTATATTCCACTAAATCAAAATTTAGTGCTAAATATCAGCTAATGCTATGATCTTGCGAAAATGCTCATTTCAAAGAAGGTTCAAGTCAAGTGCAAATATTTTATTATGTTGTTTATGAAGCATTGTTATTAAATAAAAGTCGTTTTTCTTCTGAAATGAGTTTATTTATTTTTATATCTTAAATCGGTACATTAAATCGGAAATGCGCATACTTGACGCTGTAGTAAGGCAAAGAAAATACTGTTTCAAGAAATTTCTTCTCAATTTTTTGTTTCCTTTCTTCTACAGGGGCAACCAAGCGAAAAAACTTATTGAAGGGGAAAGGAACCATAAAGATAAGAAAAAATATGTATTTTCCATAGAAATGTATACTTTCAAAACTTTCAAATTTGGCAATACTTAGTGGAGAAAAAAAATGAAATACTGAGTCAAGTGAATATGCCTTAGAAAAAATCAATAATTTGTAAGAAAAAAAAAAAAAACAATACACGTTAGTATACTTTCATAATGAAAATAGAACGTTCCGAGTATGTTTTTATCAAAGCCCAATTTTGAGCATATTAGCACAATTTTGAGCATAATTCTTAGGAATACAAAGTGGGTATTTAGAGGTGCGAAAATAAAGAATATGGATGCATTCCAGAAGCCAATTATCATTAATTATAATTAGCCACTATTTATCATCCTAGATTGAGATATTACTGAAGTATTCTTCATTTCTGGCACACTATTGGATATTCAAATTAGCAGTGACAGGATGCAATATCAAAAAAACATCACCAGAATCATCCATAAGATCCTGAAAAGCATCATTACTTATTATGAGTCATCCTGAAATTAGAAACAAATTTGGGCTATATATTTGCAGATTAGGGGGGAGGGGGTAAAGCATAACATATATTGAATACGTAACCTAACCTATTTACCCCCCCCCCCCCTAAACTCCAAAAAACAATATTTTAAATATTGTAAATTAAATGAGAAACCACGCTCTTTGATCAATTTAGATAGCAATTACCCGCTTTACGGGTCTCTACTGCATTCCTTCGACAGTCTATAGCTGCATTCCTTCGACAGTCTGTAGCGCTGTGTGCCATTAAGTGCAACTGTACCAAATTGTCTTATTATTTGGTATTCTGAAACGCAAATAAGACGCAATAATTAACTATCTACAATAGTTGTCTTTCGGAACTCGCTCTGTTTTACTTCGTAATAAGAGAAAACAAGAGACTAATACATGGGAAAGTTTTTATTGAAAATAATGTGGGTTATTACCTTTAATTGTCGTGGCAAAATTCTATCCAGTAGAATTCTAAAGGTTTTGGTAAGCTTTTAATATTCATTAGTTTTTAGAGACATTTTCCAAAAACAGGATTGTCAAGGAAGAGTACAGACCGACATTAAAGCCAAAGGCGCTAAGAAATGATCATTTAATAAGTATAACTTCAAACAAACAGAATTAAAATGAGTGGTCACATAAAAAATGAAACAAAAAAACAGTTGACACATTGAGCTCTATTGTTTTTATTGTTTGTACCTATCTTATAAATAAAGGTTTTATATACGGCAGTCGTGGTAAGCAAAACAGAAATTAGGATCCATAATTAGCCCAAACCTGACACAAACAATAGCCCCAAATATTATTACGGCTATCTTCCTCCTAAATTCTCTGAAGACTAGAGTGTCTTTTATGTTTACTCAAAATGCTTTTTATTTCAAACAATAGGTTTTTTTTGCTATTGCATTAACTAAAACAACAAAAAATCAAAATGCTAATCCAATTTTAAAAATAAGGAGAGCAAAAAGTAAAGTATGGCTGCAGCCCCTCAAACCCTCTAATAGGCTAACATTACTCATTCTTTCTTAAAACATAGCGATTTCCAAAAAAAAAAATTCCGTTGTGAAAGCATCAAAAGGAAAACAGAAATAAATCATAATGCTTCTCAAAGTTGCAGGGGAGATACAAAAATTTTGTCTATTATAGTTGCATTAGTGACTAAAATTAATTCTATAATTTCTAAGGGCGTTTTTTTGCGAAAACTTTCTATATTCCGATTTCATCCAGAATTATAGAAAATTAATAAATTATCTTTGAAAAACTTTTTTGGAAATAATTTTTTCAATTTAAGTTCAACTTGCTTTTTACTGAATTGGTTTTATTATGGTGTAATTGTAGGCTGAAACAGTTTTTCAGCCTTTGATTTTAGGTATTATAATTTTTTATTAAAATTATTTCCAATATTTAACTTTTCAGTCAAAATATTTGTAGCACTGTGCAATTATTTATTAAAGGTGTTTAGTGCTCACCCTTAGATTTAGTAGACGTAGATCCTCTATTTTACTAAAAAAAAAGAATATTTTCATGTCCTGTTTTGATGTAACTGTTAGTGCATATAAAATAAAGTACGTCAGGCAATTTTCCGAAAGAGTTCTGTATTTTTGTCATAAAAAAAAAATTGAGCAAGTAGCAATTCTTTTTATCCAGACTACATTAAATATTTAAAGTTTACCTCCTTAATCACCTCCCCTTCCCTAGACCTCCCCCCTTCCCTAGACCATCTTCTTTGCCATGTGAATGTTCCATAAATATATGAGAAACTTTGCCTTTTTTCTGGTTTTAAAATCAAGGAAATGCGAAACACACCCTTTGAAGAATCACGAAAGTAAGTCTTGGAATTCCTGGAAGGAAACTAAGCTGACAAGTTAATCTTTTTCTAAGTTTTAATGGTATGTCTAGAAATAAATGTCTAAGAAATGAATGGTATGTCTAGAATATGCTATGTCTAGAAATAAAAACCATTACGAGGAAGTTAAACCGATTTATTAACTTTCCAAATAATGGAATAGTGATTGTTATTAAGATCTTAAATAAATATCTATGAAATGAAAACAAAAACTCAGTAGATCTGCTCATAATTTGTACTGGAATGTTATTTTTTACGTCTATTACAAAATATAGACATATTTGATTTGCTCTGGAAATAGTTAGCAACTTAAGTTGTGTATGCTAAGGTAGTAAACTTAAATTGAGCTCTAGGAACCGCTTCTATGGGATGTCTGAACGGATCATTGGACAAAAATAATGGCTTTACAACATCAAGAATTTATTGATCGTTGACAATTTCAACTCGATAATTCAAGGTAATTTCAAACTCATTTGAAAAAAATTCAAATGAGTTTACTGAAAAAAATGTGCATTGTCAATTTAATATACATATGCTGATATTTATTCCCTAAAATCTTAATTAATTTTTTATTTCTTAAAGTTACAAAAGTGAAAATATTTCAAAGAATTGTTTTCAGTAAAGCGCCAATGATGCAGTTTGTTTTAGGCTTCTGCAGCGAAACGATACCCAAACTCTTGTTTGTAGTTATTTTTATTCGATTCAAACTTGATTTGCATATTCAATTTAAGTTTCACTCGTTTTAAGATTTATTTATTCATTTACATTAATATATATTGTATGTTTTGTTCGCATTGATTGTTTATTTAATTTCTGTTCGTTTTAAGTTTCATTTATACTTTAATAGCAAAATATTTGTTTTCGTTTTAAGCTAGATTTTCATATTCAATCGAAGCATTACTCGCTTTAAGATCTATTTATTCATTTATATTATTACTTGTTGTATGTTTTTTGCTATGATTGTTTATTTAATTTCTGTTCGTTTTGGGTTTCATTTATTCTTTAATATTAATTTCTGGTCGTTTTGAGTTTGAATTTTAACAGGTATTTGTATCTCCTGACGTTAAGTTTAAAATGGCCTTTACTTTTCTTTGAAAAACTTATTTTTCGTAAAGTTTTTTTTTAATTAATTTTTGTTCGTTTTTGATTGCAAAAAGTTTCAAGTTTTTTTCTGGTATGGGGGGGGGAGGTGCTTACTGTCCGATTATTCTTGACTTTAAAAAACGGATCTAGAACTTTCAATTTAAATCGAATGAGGCTTTTATCAAAGTCTATACGATTACCTCTTTGATAAAAACCTTATGTATGAACAATAGACAGCTTGCATAACTTGTCGACAGCGATTGACAACAATGAATGGATTGAAAAAATAGCTCCAATAAGGGGGTTTAGACCATTTCACTTGCTGACACAAAGGGATCACGGCTCTTTGGAATTGACCTTAATAGGAATTTGTGTGCCAAAGCAATTTTGCATCTATCACAGAGTATGTATTTTAACCTTATAATTGGATAATTATAATAGATTTCCTTTGTGTTGTTCCCATACAAAACCCCTTCCCATAAGTTATAAACCCCCCTTAATAAGTTATGCCCCAGGGCATAACTTACAACGTCTACCCCTGGGCCCTGGTGGGCTGTGTCGACACCGGAGTTTTTGTTATCAGAATTTTGAACTATTTTAACAAAATGTCTATCTCAAAATTTTTATCTGATGCAATGAGGGCGTGGAGGAGGGAGAGGGGCTAGTTGCCCTTCAGTCTCTTTTGACTCTTAAACAGTGAACAAGAACTTTCAATTTCCAATCAAACGATCCCTCTCTAAAGTTTATACGAGCATCCTTCCATAAGAAATAATATGAAGGATTCGGAGAATCTTTAAATTACAACTCTTGCCCTGAGGGCTTTGGGGGAGTTGTAATTCTCAAAGACCTAATTTCCAGAACTTAAAACTACGTTTAATAAAATGGCTGTCTTAAAATTTTGATTGGATGTGTTTGGGGAAAAGGTGGGCGTGAGAGGGGGCTTTGTTGCCCTCAAATCACTTTCGACTATTACAAAGGGCACTAGCCCTCGGAATTTCCAATCGAATGAGCCTTTTTTGAAGTTTCTACGACACCGCCTTCTATAAAAATCTTATACGCCCCCAGGGCATAACTCAAAAACCTTGTCCTGAGGGTTGTGGGGGATTGTCCTCCTCAAAACATATTTTCTATCTGGAAATCAACTACGCTGAACAAAATGGCTATCTCAAAATTTTGATTGGATGTGTTTGGGGGAATGATGGGCGTGGGGGGGGCTAGTTGCCCTCAAATCACTTTCGACTATTAAAAAGGGCACTAGCCCTTTGAATTTCCAATTGAATGCGCCCGTTTTGAAGTTTCTACGACAACGCCTTCTATAAAAAAACTTATATTCCCCCAGGGCATGACTTAAAACTCTTGCCGAGGGTTGTGGGGGAGTGTCCTCCTCGAAAACATATTTTCTATCTGGAAATCAGCTACACTGAACAAAATGGCTATCTCAAAAGCTTGATTGGATGTGTTTGGGGAAATGATGGGCGTAGGGGGGGGGGGGCTAGTTGCCCTCCAATCACTTTTGACTATTAAAAAGGGCACTATCCCTTTGAATTTCCAATCGAATGAACCTTTTTTGAAGTTTCTGCGACAACGCCTTCTATAAAAACCTTATATGCCGCAAGAACATATCTTAAAACCCTTGCCATGAAGGTTCTGGGGGAGTTTCCTCCTCAAAAACATATTTTCTATCTGGAAATCAGCTACACTGAACAAAATGGCTATCTCAAAAGTTTGATTAGATGTGTTTGAGAAACTGATTGGCGTAGGGAGGGGGGGGGCTAGCTGCCCTCCAATCACTTTCGACTATTAAAAAGGGCACTAGCCCTTTAATTTCCAATCGAATGAGTCTGTTTTGAAGTTTCTACGACAACGCCTTTTATAAAAACCCTAAATGCCCCCAGGGCATAACTTAAAACCTTTGCCCTGAGGGTTGTGGGGGAGTGTCCTCCTCAAAAATATATTTTCAATCTGGAAATCAACTACGCTGAACAAAAATGGCTATTTCAAAATTTTGATTGGATGTGTTTAGGGGAATTATGGGCGTAGGGAGGGGGGGGGGCTAGTTGCCTTCCAATCACTTTTGACTGTTAAAAAGGGCACTATCCCTTTGAATTTCCAATCGAATGAACCTTTTTGAAGTTTCTATGACAACGCCTTCTATATAACCTTATATGCCCCCAGGGCATATCTTAAAACCCTTGCCCTGAAGGTTCTGGGGGAGTGTCCTCCTCAAAAACATATTTTCTATGTGGAAATCAACTACGCTGAACAAAATGGCTGTCTCAGAATTTTGATTGGATGTGTTTGGGGAAATGATGGGCGTGGGGGGGGCTAGTTGCACTCCAATCACTTTCGACTATTAAAAAGGGCACTAGCCCTTTAATTTCCAATCGAATGAGCCTGTTTTGAGGTTTCTACGACAACACCTTCTATAAAAACCTTATATGCCCCCAGGGCAAAACTTGAAACCCTTGCCCTGAGGGTTGTGGGGGAGTGTCCTCCTCAAAAATATATTTTCTATCTGGAAATCAACTACGCTGAACAAAATGGCTATCTGAAATTTTTTTATTGGATGTGTTTGGGGAAATGATCGGCTTTGGCGGGGGGGAGGGGGCTAGTCACACTCCAATCACTTTCGACTATTAAAAAGGGCACTAACCCTTTAATTTCCAGTCGAATGAGCATGTTTTGAAGTTTCTACGACAACGCCTTCTATAAAAACCTTATATGTCCCCAGGGCATAACTTAAAACCCTTGCCCTGAGGATTGTGGGGGAGTATCCTCCTCAAAAATATATTTTCTATCTGGGAATCAACTACTCTCAACAAAATGGCTATCTCAAAATTTTGATTGGGTGTGTTTTGGGGAATTATGGGCGTGGGGGGGGAGGGCTAGTTGCCCTCCAGTCATTTTGGACTATTAAAAAGGGCAATATCCCTTTAATTTCCAATCGAATGAGCCTGTTTTGAAGTTTCTACGACATCGTCTTCTATAAAAACCTTATATGCCCCAGTGCATAACTTAAAACCCTTGCCCCGAGGGTTGTGGGGGAGTGTCCACCTCAAAAATATATTTTCTATCTTGAAATCAACTACGCTGAACAAAATGGCTATCTGAAAATTTTGATTGGATGTGTTTGGGGAAATGAAGGGCGTGGGGGGGGGGAAGTGGGGCTAGTTACACTCCAATCACTTTCGACTATTAAAAAGGGCACTAGCTCTTTAATTTTCAATTGAATGAGCTTGTTTGAAGTTTCTACGACAACGCCTTCTATAAAAACCTTATATGCCCCCAGGGCATAACTTAAAACCCTTGCTCTGAGGGTTGTGGGGGGGGGGTATCCTCCTCAGCAATATATTTTCTATCTGAAAATCAACTACGCTGAACAAAATGGCTATCTCAAAATTTTGATTGGATGTGTTTGGGGGAATGATGAGCGTGGGGGGGGGACTAGTTGCCCTCCAATCATTTTCGACTTTGAAGCTTCTACGACGACCCCTTCCATATGAAGTGCCTCTGGGAAAAAAAACATAATAATAAATAATAGTAATATAACATTGGAGCCGTATGGCCTTTACTATAGGCAACGCTACAGCGTTGCCTCTGATAATAAAAGAGCATCAAAAGCATCAAATGATGTTTTCACTTTCATCCTAGCTAAATTATATGGCCAACTTCAAATTTACCATAAAATTTACCCACCCCCCTGATGTGCAAATATATACCCTGAATTGGAATACACCATGAATTTTTGACAGCAAAGTTTGGAATTTCAAAATCCAGTGCTATTTTTGTTGATGGCATTCAAAAAACTCGAAATGGTAGGAAAATGTTTTATATTTGATTTACCTAATAAATAAGTTTTAATTGTTATAAATAAGTACTTTTGGAATATGTTACTGTTGAACAACTTATTTATAAACTGGTAATATGTTTTTAACCACTTTTCAATAACTTAACTAATGTTGATAACTTCTTTGTGTGGTTACGATAATGAAATACCTTTGGGGCCCTGACTAGACCCAGATGCAACTAGCCCCAAAGATGCGACTAGCCCCAGAAACAATTCTTGAATTATGAAAGAGCATAAAAAAGCCATCAAATTATGTTTTCACTTTTATCTTAGCTAAATTATGTGGCCCAGTGCAAATTTACCATGAAACTTTCATGGATGGGTCTACAGGCTAAAGTATATACTGGGAAGGTATTTTGAAGCCCCTATCTCCACCCCTTCTCCCTCTAGAGGGTTCTTATATTTGCTTAAGTGATAGGTCTATACCTATTGAAGTTTTAACAAAACAACATTTTACCTTAATTTTCAGTTATCAGTTTTTTTTCTCTGGCCTTAGTTCTGAAAATGCAATTCCTGTTATTTGAGTAGAATTTTAAGCCACATCAATGTTTTCTTTAAAATTTTAGGAAATGTAATTTCATATCTTTAAAACCTTATAAATTGGGATTGAGCAAAGTTGTGATGCTGAAAACAATTTTATGTACATCATTTAAGCAGAAAATCTATTTTGCAAGATTTACTTTTATAACAAAAAGATTTCTAAAGGTCATCAAAGGTAAGGACCCTCTAGAGGGTAAAGGAGTGGAGGTAGTTACTTCAAAATATACCTTCCTGGGACATACTTTAGCCTGTAGATCCATCCCTGAACGTTTTATTTTCCTAACATAACCCCTTTCCAAGATAGCCAAAAGTAGAATTTTACAATAGTACCGTAATGAATTTGTTAGGAACCCTCTGAATTTGAGACAGTGGTACTTGTTTGATAAACCCACTACCAGTCAAGTTGTTCATTCATTGATGCATTATAGAATTGTTTTGAAAACAATACTTACTTCATAATATGCAGAATAATTATACCTAACACATTTGTCATGCAAACTTGCTATACTTTACCCCCACCCCCCTAATGTGCAAATATATAGCCCAAATTTGTGTCTAAAGTATTCTATTTTTATCTAACTTTGGCATATTTTATTAGGATTGAGTGTCAGAGAAACATATTAGAAGAATAATAGGTTGTGGGTATATCATGCAATTATCAAGACAGAAAAGACAGTGTTGATTTTTTTTTTTTTTTTTAGCCGAAACATGAAAATTCAGAACTGAATTACTTTTAGACTCAATTCCAACAATGTTGAAGTCTACCTTTCACAGTTGTTGAGGAACGGAGTTTATGGATACTCTAACCCTTAAATGAGGCCTACTAAGAGATAGTCCCAACTGTGCAAGGATCTCTCAGTACTATAATCTATATGACTTCTTGTTCTGTTAACAACTGCTCCCCAGTTTATGCCTGCAATATCTAGTATTGCAAATAAGATTGCAAGTGGCCAGCTTTGACAGCAACAACCCAAACTGTCAATACCAGATTTGTGTATGCTGTAAAACTGGATTATCTCTGGCATGCCTGAGTTTGCATCTATCATATTTATGTTGTGTATTGAACAGATGAAAGTTATTGTTTTGTTCTATTTAGGCACACACAGCACAATAGTGTTCTTCTTAGCAAAACTGAAGATCAAGGAACCAGGCCTATGAACCTTTTGTGGAAGAAATGCTGTTGAGAGCCTGTACGTGTTTGTGCTGAGAGTTCCCACTATCCTGGATGGCCCTTGGACACTATGTAATTGTGATATTGCATTAAAGAGCTAGTATGTGAACTTGGAGGTGGCTGCTTGAACTGTTTTGTTCTGCTGTCTTTGCCTATTAGCATACTCATGGGCTTCTTCTGCTGCCTTGCCGGAGGATCATCATTTTTATTTTAATTAGAAATAGAATAAGCCATAGGCTGGTCTCATATAACACAAATTACATACTGTGAGCAACACTTATAAACAAAAAAAATATAAACTTCCTGATAAAAAAAACTACAACAAATATACACTTCATGATCCTAAGTACTGCCTTCCTTAAAAAGAGGACCCAACTAATACTGTTTCGAAAGCTGCAACATCATTAACCAGAACTACATTTTGTCAAATGCACTCAAGGTCTGGGGTTACTCTAAATATGAAGAACAAATTTGATGGGTATCTACATCCTTCTCTTCTTTACTTTAAACTTCTATGACATCTTCTTTGATGTCCTATTCAACCTGAGAATTATGATCCTTCTTGCAACCTTCATTTTCATTTGATCAATCTTCATGTATATTGGTGCCCCTGGATTTATTACAGAAAGTTCCAATTACCTAAACCAACTACTTTTCAAGATAGGAAGAAACTTCTAAAGTATAATTTTACTGTAAGTACATTCATTGGCTTCTGAAATAGGTAATAAATATTGCCTAGCAGTCTCTTCAGTTAATAACAGCTGAATGAACAGATACTAGCCTACAGCTCAAAAACAGAATCATTATATGAAAGACAAATTCATTTTATAGATTTAAAGGACTTTATAGATTAACTTGAAAAAGAACTCTTTGTGACAGGGGATGGGTACTTGGACAGTGTCTACTTTCATAGAAATAGCACTGAAATTAAAGACCTTTCCTTACAGAACAAAAAGTAGGTGAACATGCCACTCAATGCCTTTTCTAAACAATCTTTATAAATCTAGAATTGGGCTATTGAGAAGAAAACTTCTCTTACTTCATAATACATACAATAATTATAATTTACATACTTTGACTACAGCTCCACTTTACTTTACCCCTAACCCTGCTAATGTTCAAATATATAGCCTGAATTATGCATTTACTGTATGGTTTTGATTTCTTCACAGTTGATTTGATTCATAGATACATGGGTTGAAAAAGAATAAGACATTGGCAGAATACACAGGAAATATATAATTTGGGCTAACTATTTGCACATTAGAGGGGGTCTAGGTGTAAGTATAGTAGACCTGCCATTGAAATGTGCTAACTACAATTATACTGTATATTAGGAAGTAAGAATTGTTTTCTAAACATTTTTTCTTCTGAACCACCCCCACGGCTGGCCCTTTTCTATAGCCAAAAAATAAGAAAAAAAGATAGGCTACTGTCAGTAAGGGTCTATTAAGGGCAAAAAATAGAATTTCTGAGGGAAATGACTATTGGCCTTTTTCGGAAAGAGTAAAAAAAAGTCATCAATTGGTGTATTAACCTAATTCATAGCTCAGTCAAGTGGGGGATTTTATTTGAATATTTTGGTTGAGTGATTTTACACAATAATTTTTGGGGGGATTATGTGTGTGACGGGGGATTAAGACAACGGGTCAAATAGGGAGCATATGTTAGTGGCCGCTATTGAATGAATTTCTTTTCGACTGGCCCTCGATTCTAATGTTAAAGAACCTAACTATAACATTTAGGGTGGTCACGTTATTGGGTTACTACACTTTACCTGTACGAAATAAGATTATATGGATTCTGATTCCTTAGGGAGCTGTTGGAGACACGAAGGACTAATTATCCTTAGAAATACTAACATGAAGATACATGGATAAGAAAGTATTGTGTTTATTCTCTACTCACGTTTGAAGTACAAGGCTTTCAGGAATATCACATTAAACGGCACTTCAATTTGCTGGTGTGGGCACTATCATACACTGAAGGACAGAATTCAAGTCGCTCTATCTAAACTATTAGTTCAATGTTTAACTTAAATATAGCAAAAGACTGCAAAAGACTCACATAAGACTGGCAAAAGACTGGTTGTAGACTGACAATAGACTGACTAAAAAACTGCAAATCCTAACTACTATATTATCCGAGTTTTTCCGAGGGTTACATTAAGGCGTTGCTAGAAGTATGTCATCTGTATTCATTTTGGTCGATGAATATGTAATTCGACTACTTCAACTTTCACACAATTTATAGCTAAGAGAGTTACATCTCCGAATTCTTCCTGTCAAACAAAGTCTTGTATTACAATTGTTTATGTTCTACTTTACATAATTTATAGTTATAAGATTGACATCTCAGAATTCTTCCTGTCAAACAAAAGTATTGTATACAATTGCTTATATTCTACTTCGTAAAATTAGTTCTGCAAAAGTCTTGTACTTGCTATTGCTTAAAGACAGATGTATCTTTTTTACTAGTGAAACACTGTTTCCCCATTGGCTACTTTGTTTGCACCTGGGAACATTGTTAAACACTGGCGCCTGAAATCTTATTTAAAGCAGCAATTTACAGACAATATTCTTTTTATCAGATTAAAAAATATTCTGAAATCTTATTTAAGGCAGCAATTTACAGACATTATTCTTTTTATCAGATTGAAAAATATTAAAAATAATGTTTGCACCTGCGATTTGGTCACAGTAAACAGTCTTTAGAGATTGTTATCATTTGACCTATTTTAATTAAGCAAACTGCATGACGCAAATGCCTTGTCTTTTAGATTGGCGTTCTTTCAGAAAATGAGACTGGTGTTAACTTAATTAATAATTCGACAGGGGGGTTTATGCTTCTCGAATTTTGATCCCGTTACATATTACCCTTCCCATTGCTAACGATGTCCCCATCGTTGTGCTCACTACTTCTCTTTTATTTTTTGAATTTTTATTACGTTTTGTTATTGTTAATTCTAAAATTAAATACTTATTATTTTAATTAATCTACATTTAGTAAGACATAAATTTTACACATTCCTGATTACCTTATGTGATTACATTTATGAAAACATTACTTAAAGATCCATCACCTATTCACTCTATTTGGCGAAAGGGCCAAATAGTTTTTCTACAGATTATAATACATTGATTATATCATTGAATATCTAAATATTGTTTTCCTCCACCTAATGGTGAGAATACCTTCACCTGATATGCTGATAATTCTACATAATTTAATTCTCTTGCCTCTGATACTACAATTATTCTATTACCTGACATGATACTGACATTGAAATGATACGTTCACTACTTCTAATTCTAATTATATTTCCACCTGACGCTTTACTGATACTATACTGACTCCTAAGAGCGGCTTTTTACATCTAAATTGTTTCAAACAAATATATATGAATTAAAAACAACTTGCAAACGAAACGAATTTGACACATTATTGAGAGATTTTAACTTAATCTAAGAGCGGCTTTTTACATCTAGCTTGTTTCACACAAATATATATAAATTAAAAACAACTTGCAAACTAAACAAATTTGACACATTATTGAGTGATTTTAACTTAATATCTGGAAGTAACTTTGGAATAATTTCACTTGCACTTGCTTCATCTGTTTCATGAAATGTTTCCAAATATTCACTAAAGTTAAATGGTAGATACATAAGACTTCAAACTTACTTCATCATCCTACGTGTATCTATAATACTCACATACACTGTCACTTGATTTTGGGCTTCCATTGAATTTGTGTCTGAGTCGGCTACTCGTTTATGGTTTGTCATCTTGATTTTCCATTTTTGGTACTTTATATTCGGTGTAAAATTTCAAAATGTTGATAAGCTTAACTTCCTGTATAGAATTATCCGTGCATAGTTTTTCATATCGTATACGATGTATTGGTAGTTTGTTATAAAATATAACGCTTTTTTCTGCAGGTGGATTGGAACTTAATTTAATAGTCTGTTTCCACATCCTGTCGTTGATATATTTACTAGTTTCTTAATGGTTGAGGGATTAATCACAGGTAATAGCTATATCAATGTCTGTGCTGGGTATCTTCTCTGAGCACTTTATCCTTGGGAAAATCCGATGCACGTATTGTTTATTTTTCCCGTCAAATTGTTCATATTTGGCTCTATTTTTTTTGGACGATGGACTGTTTTGCAGCCTCTAATGGTAATTGTGGTTGATTCAAAACTTAATTTTAGGATATTGTTTCGACATATTGTCTTTGATCCGTGGTTTATGATACACAATTGTTGAGGGATTAATCGCTGGGTTGGGCTGGGTTTCATCTCCGGTTATTTTATTCTCGGGAAAAATTTAATTCACGTACAATCTGCGTTTCCCGTTAAACTTGTTTTTTTTTTCAATTCATTGTCTTTAATCCTTGATTAGGATATACAATTGTTGAGGGATTAACCTCTGAGATTTTCTTTGGTCTTCAACATTTAATTTTCGGAACCTTGCTGTCGAAAGATAGTTCCTCGAAGGATATTATGCAGTTTCACGACATGCTTAGGTCGTGGTGATTTTCTAGATAATTGTCATTAGGTAGATATGGGGTATTCTGTTTGACGATGTTGTTCGTGGTAGTGTTACCTGGTACTAGGTTTTGGTAACCGCGATTGTCATCATAATATTTTCTTCAGGGATTCACTTTGTGAGTCGTTGGTTGACAAATTATGAAAGTAGATACTACTAGCTTGTATCTGTGTTGAGTTACTCATACACCATGATTGACTTTCCATTGGATTGCTCCACTTCCTAGAATATAAATACCTAGGCAGAATCTTATGTTCTCTGCAATCAAGTAGATTAAAACACATAAAGCAATAGTACATAATATAATTTAGCATATTATTCTGGGACTAATGTTTGATGCAATAGTCGCAAATAATCACATTAGCGATAACAAATCAATTATAGCAAAGTTAAATTTAAAATAAAATTCACATTCGTTCTGGTATATTGCAGCAATACTGGATTACTGTGAGACAGACCATTGAAAAAATGATTAAGTACAAGGAAAAATAATACAATATGAAAATTTCAACAACAATACTTATATATGCTTTCAGCAAATGTTTCTGCGCTTTAATCATTTTAAACGTTCCTCAACACTCAACTAATTTTACGTCTAATTTTCAACTATCTAATTTAACATGAGGTAGCTTACATGGTTAAATATGAGGTCTTAATTTACTATACATTTTCATGCCCTTATCGTTTACGCACGTCCATGCTGCTTAAGAAACGCAAATGTCATCGTCATAGCCGCATGGTTTTACGCAAACGATAATTAGAGAGGTGGGATTGGACATGGCATGACAAATGAGGGGCTCTATACCCATTCGCTTGATAACGTCCTCCCTTTTTTTGGCTTAAGGGTTATCTGGGAGTTTCAGATTTAGGTTTTGCGTCTCACTTGACTCAATGAGATCTTTCTTTGCGCTTTTCCTACGTGGTCTCTGAATTTTTCCATAATTCAGCGTTAACAATAACCTCATGGTTAGGGAATTAACGGGCTCCAGTCTCATAAGCGACAAAATATTCCACTTGAAATGAGCTGAAGACATTCCAAATTGGCTTCCTGTATATGATAATCCTTGGTGTCTATCGTGAATAGGAGAAGCCACATTTTGCATCCATTACGATTGTTTGTTTTTTTTTTTTGGGGGGGGGGGGTAGTTCCCATGCTTATGTATGGTTCCCTGCTTTACGATGTCTTGGGCTGCTGTGTTAACAATGAAGATTATCATAAAATTTGTTAGCCGCATCTTTTTGTTTGTTCTAGAATTAATTCGTCCTTAATTATAGTTTATAATTTTTTTTATAAATTTATGACCATTTTTCAAACAAGGAGTTAGGTTATCATTACATTGGTTATTTGACTTGATCAGAGAAATCGATAAATGAAATTAAGGTCTTTTACTTTGTTTTAAACTACGTCTTAATATCTGAATTAATATCTATTTTTTTTCTTCAGATTGTGCGTTTACTATTGTAATGAATTCTTTGTCAATAAATGCCCTTCGATGAGGTTTCAGTTCTGTAGTGGAGGGTGTGTTTTCATCTGTTTTCATGATCTGAAATGACTACGTAATAGTTATACACTTTTAATTTAACGACAGTTGTGTTAAGTTACAGTAGTGTATGGGGTAGTAAACGATTACGTATTAGCTGTTCACTTTTAAATTAATAACGGTTATGTTAAGTTACAGTAGTTTATGGGATAGTAGATGATTACGTAATAGCTATATACTTTTAATTTAATAATGGTATGTTACGTAATAGCTATACACTTTAAATTTAATAATGGTTATGCTAAGTTACCGTAGTTTATGGGACAGTAAATGATTACGTAATAGCTATATATTTTTAATTTAATAATGGTTATGTCAAGTTACAATAGATTAAGGGATAGTAAACGATTACGTAATAGCTATATACTTTTAATTTAATAATGGTTATGTTAAGTTACGGTAGTTTAAGGGATAGTAAATGATTACTTAATAGCTATATATTTTTAATTTAATAATGGTTATGTTAAGTTACCATAGTTTATGGGGTAGGCAATTAATTAAGAATTCTTATATTTATTACCATGTCAACCTCTTTACTTCTGTGGCTCTTAATCTTACTAATATACCGATATTTCTTCTTTTGTATAATTTGTTCTTCGTAAGGGCATCACTACTCACGGAGCTGACCCGCAGAATAATCAGAACTGTGTTCTCGCGACATGACAGTGAATCCCTCACGATTCGGACTTTTTTGTCCATCTTCTTCGCAGATTCCTATGAGCGATTACTTTCTTTAGAGTAATTTTACTAGCAGTAAGAGCAATGTAGGGGGTTTCTCCTGGTTCACTTTTCGTAAAGAGATAAGTTGGTTTTCACTTGCAAGTTCCTCGGTCTAACAGTGACGACCAATGGGATGAAAAACACCACAGGTCATCACAGGTGATCAACGGCTTCCCATGGCTATGGGTTCCTTCATATGGCTGCAGTTTATAGCTCTTTATTATGTAATGATTACACCTCGTAGCTGTATATTTGTTTCTCATAGGAGAGTTGGGAACAACGCGGCGCCATAGGAATAGTAGGCACAACTGCCATAGCTCCTTGGCCACAATTTCCCATGACTGAGGGTCCATTTGTTTAAGTTTTTCTTTCATCCACCCAATTACAGTCATAGTTCCTTGTTAAGCGATTCCTTGTTATGTAATTACATCTCGTAACTGTACAGTTGTTTCTCAAAGGAAGGTGAGGACCAAGTGCTAATGCAGTGGGATAAAAGACACCACGTTAACCCCTGGCAACAGCTCCCGTGACTGGGGATCCTCCCATTTTCATGAATTTCAATTTAATCCCAATAACTATTTTGAAGAAGTCGTCCTTTATCGATTTCCAGGTATTTCAGGGGATTTCTACGGATTATTTATTTTGTAAGACTATTGTTGATTTTCGGAAAGGAGTCTCACCGAAAAACGACCTGTCAAATGGAACATATACGCCATTGGTCGGCCATTTCAGGGCAAAACTCTCCATGACACAGCGTCTGTCTATTTAACTTCGATTTAAGGGTTCACTGTAAGTAGTAAAAAGTCTAAGTGTCACTTTATTGATGGTTAAGATGCGTAACTTTACGATGGGTGAAGTATTATTTTTTGAACCACTTCTTGTAATGGCACAAAACATTTCTCATAGAGGAGTGTAGGCCAAACAAAGATATTGAGTGGGATAGTCACACCACCCGACATTAATTTATGGCCAAGGCTCCCCACGACTGATGATCCTTCCATGTATTTTCCAAACTGCAGATTTTTTGAGAATTCTTATATCTCTTATGATTTCCCCCTTGTGGGTTTTCGCCGAATGTGTTAAGCCTTCCCTACTTATGGAGAGCAAAATTTCTGTTATTATTTGCCGGAGCGTAAAGTGGAGCGGTGCGTATTGGCCGGACCGAATGTGTTAAGCCTTCACTACTTATTGAGAGCAAAATTTCTATTATTATTTGCCAGAGCGTAAAGTCTCTCACTACATGTTTTTAGCTGAATGTGCATTTCAACTTAGTTTTGGGGGAGTACACGAGTATAAATTGTCAAAAAGAGTTTTGAGTACTTCTTCACGCGAGACATAATCGATTTCTTTGTGGATTACACAAATCATTAGACTTTCATAAGGCTTTTGTAGCGGGAAATGTCTCTACTCCCAACGATATTATACGGTATTTACGGGGAAAATTAACAATTAAATACGGCTTGTGTTGTAAGTAATAACTTAAGTATAGTAAATATTAGCATTGAGCCTGGAGTGGTCGCGGTTGTAGTCAAAACTAAAGGTAAATTGAAAATTTTACCCTTAGTTATAATCTATGTCTTGTAATGACGTCGCTGGAGAATTAGAGCTAATTTAATCTTGATTTTAATGTACTAAATTACGATAAGATGTAATGTTTTGTTTGTAGAGTCACTGGGAATGCCATAAGAAAACATGGGAATCAGACCGTACAAAACGCGATGCATAAGAGTTTAATCACCTTATATTATTGTAAAGATGAAATGCGCCTGCATGGCTAGAGTTTTTGTCTGTTTATCGTAGGCTAATCGACCCTATGCAAGGCACAACACCAACACAGTTTCAAATTCTAACTCATCTTTTTTATGACTTTGTAAATGATTTAAAATTGTTTAGTTTAGGGCCTCGACTCGTTACGCTGCTGGAAGAAATCGTTTACACTGATTTCGTGGCAGAAAAGCCACATTTTATTTTGATTTTTTGGTAATTCGAAAAATGACAGTTATTAAAAACTAGATGAAGTTGTGAACTGTTGTTACTGCATATAAAAGGGGTTGTTTTATTTATTATTTATTTTTTTATACCTCGTTTGTACGCCAAAGTTTGTTTTTATTTTTTGTCTGAGTTTTGTTTTAAAACTCATTTTTGATTCTTGAGTTTTTTGTGAGAACTATCCAACAGGATGCTCATTATTTATTATTAAGATCAACAGATAGATCTGTTACAACTATCTTGGGAAAAACAAAGGGTAACTCCTGATAGTCCACTTTCTAACTCCACCATAGACGTCGAGTGTACATTTTTGGACTAATTCTAATTTTGTTTATATACTTGTTTGATTCTGGTTAAATTCAGTTGTATTCATATTTTTACTGAAGTAAAGTTACTGAATCTTGAACTCTAAAAAGACTATTTTTCGAGACAATAGATTTTATCTCATGGATAGTATAGGACTGGAATGATATAATTCTCGTTGTTTGACCAAGTAGGCCTTACAAACAGGGTAGGCTTTTAATAAGACATGAGAGGATTTAGTTTCTTGAAAAAGGGCATATATAACGAGGAATTGCCCCCTCTCCCTAACAGGACCAACAGTTTACAGTAAATGCAAGATATTGCATCGTTCCAAAAAAAAAACAATTTTTTTGTAAAAAGAAAAAATAATTAGCCCTGCTGCTTTTCTTGACAGAATTTCTGCCGGCACTCGTATCCACTGGAGATGGATTACATCTTCAAATAAAGCTAAATAGTCGTGAAAAAACTGCAAAACATTGTATTAGTTTTAAATAGCGTAAGACAAAAGGATCAACTTTCCCTCCAAAATTTCCCCTCCCTTGTGGCCAACACAAGTGACATGATTGGCTTAAAGGCACGTTAAATTATTAATTATTGTTGGTTACTTTTGCTTTAGAGATTTGGCTTCGAAAACTTAACTACTGGATATTTTTATGTCACTGAGAAGCAAAGTATAATCATCTACGTAACAAGTACTGACAAAACTCTCCAAAAATGACCCCGCGTACCTCAGCGCCTCTAGACGCAAAGTGCTGTACTACTTAATCGCTCCGAGCCAATAAATTAAACTTAATACAGCTTTTACGGAACAAGTATAATCACCTACGGAACTTAGGCTATTATCCCCCAGGTTCGCATAGGTATGTAATCGTCTCCGGAGACGCGGACAAAGGGTCACTTTTTTGTGTGGAGAAGATAGGTTTTGTCAGTACTTGTCGTATGCGTTTATACTTTACTGAGAAGTAACCTTATCTTGACTATTGCCAGCGCGGAGGAGTCTGTCTCTTCGCGCTAGTTCGTCAGGAGAAACTGCCTCCTGGCTTTTGTCTGACAAAGTCAACCTACCCGGTTTTGATGTGGACTTTCGTCTTAAGTAGAATTTGTTTTGTAAGCAAAGATATACAGGATTTTTAAAAATTGGCTAATTGATTGTTTGCAGATTTTCAATTTCTATCGTTAGCGTTCAAAGATTAGACTAGGGTTAGAATATTTTTCTACATTCGTAAGGAAAATAGGGTGGATATACCGGAATTCCAGTTTTAAGTATCTTCACTAACAGGGGACATTTTTCCTCTTATCTCTGATGAAATTGATTACCTATTGTTGAGACTGATCACCTCTGCCAATAAGGTGCTTACCACTCATTCGAATTGGTATGCCTCTTATTGGGCTTTTAGCATATACTTCGAATGGGAAGTACTTGTTTATATTTCATTAATTTAGGCTAATTTCTGCTTAAGAATTTTACATTATTGTGTTTTTGATAATCTATGACCCATTTCTTTTACAGGTTATTTTTTTGTTCTAGCTTGCATTTTTCCTTGCTGGTTAAGTTTACGGGTCAATCTTGCGGTTTAGATACTATTTTTTTTATTTACCTAAGCGGTGGGTTTCGATTTTATTTTTCTTTTCTGCGTTAATCAATTAGCGAATACTCTTCTTCAGAGCATATTTATTTGTTTGTGTAGGTTTGGAAACAGGGTAGTATCTGTTATTGATTCAAAAGATAACCGATAATAAGCTCTCATAAGAAAGCTTATGATTGCTTTCCTTATATTGCTGTAGCGAGTTATATTGCAAATACGGGTGGTTTGCCTATTGTCGCAATTGGCCATCTTTGTTAACAAGGGGCTTACAATTCATTTAAATGGGTGCGTCTATTATTGGTTTCTAATATACACTTTAGAATAAGAAATTCCCTTGTTTATATTTTATTAATCTAGTATCTTTTCAGATTAATAATTTCTAGGTAGATTTCTACGGGCTTATGTTTACCGGTAACACTTATATCGTGTTCCTCTAGGTCGAATTTACAGGCCAAATTCTGTGTCTTAAGTGGTACAATTTTCTATTCATTCTTATGCCTTGGTATTGATTTTCTTTTTTTTCTTATTTTTTCGCGTCAATTTTTTAGTGAATAATCCCCTTTGTTTATCTAGGTTTTGAAAAAAAAATAATATTTGTTATTTTTAAGTTCAAAGGATATCAACCTATTTGCATTCATGGTCACTTTCTTTGAATTGCAATAGTGAAGCTATGGCTGGTTAAACCGAGGGTCATTTTTATGCTATACGTTAGCATCCTAAATTGTACATACATTCTTTAAACTGATTATTTTGCCCAGATCACATACAATTTGTTGCTAAGTTGCAAACTACAATTATTCGGGATGGTTTCATTTAAGAGGAATGCCACATTTAACTTAAGGGGTGTGTGAACTGACTTTGATCTATACCGCACAAAAATTACTTCAACAGTGAAGATATTACTAGTTTTGGGCTGGACTTAATTTTTATTTATTTGTTTTTGTTCTTTTAAATATTATTTCTTGTTTTTCACACTATATTTTACGCTTCTTGGATTGAATAGATATTGTTTATAATATCTTATCTCTTGGAGTGGGGTATGTTGACCTTGATATTTTACACAGTCTTGATTTCCCTCAATCTTAAAACATATTTTTGTTTTCCACATTTGTCTAGTAGGGCCATAGTGGTTTTGACAAGGGCCTTTAGCAAACCAGTACCGAATTTTATATTGTTTTGGCAATTTTCTTATCTCATACTTTATATATTGAAGGTACAATTTTCTTATCTCATACTGTATATACTGAAGGTCCCTTTCTACCGTTGTATTTTATGCCCTTTTTCCCTCTTGCGGGTCGATAAGTGGGTTTATTTGCCAATCGTAGTCCAAAACGATACGATTCCTCACTATATTTTCTTAAGTCAGATTTAACATCCCACTTTTTTTTGCAAAAACTTCTTCTCCTGATTTTTTCACTATCAGGATTGCTGCAGAATATATCATATTATCTTTGGCAAATTTGATAGTTATAAACTCCGTATCAATAATTGCCTTGGCCATTTGTCAGAAATGAAAGGCAGTTTCTATTGGCTATTCTCTTGTTATTTTACTTCAAAATTAGTTATAATCATGGTGACCCTAGGTCGAGATCAAACTACTTCTTCACCAGTACTTCCTCGTACGTGGGTACTCATTCGTTTGACATAATTCGATACTCCATATTGACTAAGAGTACCATATTGACTAAGATTGAATACTTATTTTTGAATGGAAAGCAAGACAACTTCAGGTCGAGGTTGAACTACTTGTTCACCAGTGCCACATTGCACTTGGTTGTTTTTTGCTCGAATATAATTCTATTCTCCAAAGTTCCATACTGGTTTAAATTATATAGTTTTCCATGAAACTACCTTTTTCTTCCTTTTTTATATATTAGTTGTGATCTCCTTCTGACTTGACTCAACAGTCCATGTATTTTAAGGGATGCATGATTGCCCAACTCCCAATTTTTATAGAGTGGTTGAGTTTATAAGGTCATTTAATTTATGAGGGGGGATTAAGGTAATTTGTAGGGGTTTTCAATTCGTCTGAACTTATATTTTTCCTTAAAAGAATATTTTTGATAGCCATTTGTCTGTCTTTCGTTATCTCTTGAGTTTATTGGGAGAAATGGTTATTGAACACCTAAGAGATGGAGCGCTGCGTGCCTTATGGTTAGTTATTATAATCATAATAATAATATTGATAATAATAATGAGAATATATTGCAAAACTAATGGTCTATTTTAGTAAAGAATTCATTTTAACCAGTATTATTTTTGGAATGGTGACTTTTACTAAATTAAGGGTTCAAATCATTTTTTTGGGGGAAGGACAGGTTATAGGTTACAAATACTAAAACTTGAAAAAATAATAAGTCTTGCCTTTATTGTTTTGATTGACCTAAAACTCTTTAAAAGAGATCGGGCATATTTTATATTTGTAGAAACGTATGTCACACTAAAGGTATTTTTAGTGAATTGGTTTGAAGGTATATTCTCTGGTGAGAATATATTTAAGAGCATAGAATTACTTTCCGTATGCAAGTTCTTTTTATATATTAGCAACGTTTCATGGGCTCTGGCCCGTATTTAGCCAGTTATCTATATTTTTAAGGATTTTTTTTAGAGAATTAAGTTTTAGTGGCACTTAACCTAGCGTTTATTGGCAATTGAACAATAGTTAACAAGGTTTATTTTTCCTATAGTTTAACATGATCCAGCACGACTTATTTGATTACCGTCATACATTTCTGTTTGCACAGTTCATTATACTTTACCTGTAAAATTTTTTTTATTTTTAACAGGTTAAATATTTAAACGATAAATTTTTACCTTTTTGGGCTCTAAATGACGGTAACGGTGGATATTTTCTTAGTTTTCTAAATCGGGCTGTAACAGTTGTACTTTGGGCGTTTCTTGTGGTGGAGTAATCTCTGAGGAGTATTGGCCAGATAGATCATTTACTTGAGTAGTGGGGCATTTGCTCTTGGGAGTCGTGCTATTACAGGGGGAGGAGCTTTGTTGAAAAGTTTCCGTTTGAAGGTCTGTAAGCGGGTAATGTAATTGATTGGGGATCGTGAAATATGGGGGTTTTGGTGATCCTTCGTTATATTTATTTAAAAGAATATATTTCAATTGTGGGTTGAAGGGTAAGCTGACTCGATTTGTAAATAAGGTTTCCACTGCTAACTCCAAGTTCGAACAAAATTCCCTCTGCTTTTGCAATTCTTTGTTGATTTCTGTTTTGTTTTCTTTCGGTTGTCTTTCGAAGCTTTCCTGTCTGAGTTTAATTATTTCTTTTTGTGCTTTTAAGTGGTCGTATTCATGCTGTAGGTTTAGGAGCTTGACATGTTCAGGGACCAGTGCTTCTTGCATCGCTGTTGTTGCAGTTACGACAGTATTGGTTCTATAGTCTTCTACTGTTTTGCTGATTTCTTGCATCTTAATATATAGGCCTTGTAGTTTTAGGAGATTATCGAAGTAATTGTATCCGTTGACAAGCGTAGCGTCGCTCACTGATTCCATTTCATTCTGGATTTTTACGGCCTGTTCTTTGACTTCCATAAAATAAGTTTCGATTAGTTTATTTATTTCTTTAGCCACAAGGATTTCACTTATTTTCTTGTTTATTTTATCTTTGGAGGCCTTAACCTTACTAAGGGATTCAAGTGTGACTTTTATAATTTTATAAATATTGAGCCTCTCTTTTATCATTTGTGCCGCAGCATCTAGGAGTTTCATCGCCTCAGGAATAATTGGTCCATAATTATTCTGCTAGCAAAGGGATATCACCAGATTTTTTAGGGGAGGGTTCGAACAATTCTTCGTAGGATTCTAACTTCAGGGGTTTCTGTCAAGCCAGAATTCGGGTTTTCTATAAAGGTTAATTATTAATTTCCTTCTATAATTCATCCCAGTCTCATATCCAAACCATTTGGTTTTAAACATTTTGGCGTGTTTATCCTATTCAAATAAGTAGCAACATTATTTTATGAATTTTTAAGTATTTGGTCTCTAGACGTATTTCCACTGATCAGGTTTTTTAACTACTCTACCAGACTTCTTGGTAACTTCCTCCTCGCTTCAATAGGAATTTTTGACCTTTTAATTTAGTCTCCTTCGCATGGGCCGTAGCTGTAGTTGGTTTTAGTTTCCGTGTGTCTTGAAGTTCCTCCTGGGCTGATTCACTGTCCGATCCAGTGGAGCAGGTCTCTGAAGACTCATCGTTAGGACTTTTGGGGGTGGTAGTCTGCAATTTTGGGGTGTCACCTGCCCTTGCTTGATATATTTCCTCTCCTCTGGAGGTGGAGGGATTATTTTCTGGCTCCTCATGTTGAATTCTCGACTCAGTAGAGTTAAAAGATTCTTGAGAACTTTAGGAAGAGTCAAATGTTTTTGAGGGGTGTCTCCATTTTTTAAATGCCATATCCTCAGGGGTTGGGGCATTTCCTATACCATGGTCTCTCTGCAGGAGTACCACTCCTTGGGCTTAACTTTGGACACTGTTATGTCATGATATTGTTCTGGGTTTACATCTTCAGGGGCTTCTTGGGTCTAAGGCAATGTGCTTTGCCTTTGTTTTATAGGAAAGTCGGTTATGTCCATACTTTCTCTCAAATTTTTCTTGTTTGTGTCCTTGGGTGGAGTTTTCTTGTTTTTGACACCAGGAGCTTCCATAAATCTATTTAATTGATCCTGTAATGATAAGAGTCTCTCTATTGGGATTGCTGGTGATACCATTTCGTCTGGAAACCTTTTGGGGTGGGGACAAGAGGTAGAGATTCTATCGGTAAAATATTGGGTTTTTGGGGATAGCGTATAGTCTAATTCTTTTGAAGTTTTTGAGGATGAACTTTTGGGCTTTTCGGAATTTTTATTCTCGATGGTATTAGGGAGTTTCTCTTGGGAACAACTAGATTTTTCATAGCTAAGAATTCTTCAAAATTTTCTTTGTCACTCTTATTTTACAAATAGTCTTGTTTTAATTACAAGGTTATAATTTTGCCACCCTCGACCGAGATGGCTCGTCCTCCGCATCTTTTTCTGCCGATTCGTCAGACGCGGGTTACGATGCCAATTTTTCTGAAAATTTGGCTCTTTTTATTTGACTAACTTGTGCCTTATAGGTTCTTCCGGTATCGGGATTTATTATTTTAAAAGTGAAACCGTTGTCATATTTTTTGATTATTCTATATCGTCCAGTGTATCAATTAAATAGTTTTTGCCTTCTGTTTTAGTTTCATCCTTCAGGTAGACACGATCTCCTATTTCAAAAGGTATTTTTCCCTTGAAATGGGGGAGGTCATTCCGCTTTTGGTTCGTTTTAGATTTTTCTAATTCGTGCCTAACTATCTTATAAGTTTTTCTCATTCTGTTTATGAGCTTCTATTTATAAATATCCGTATTATTGTAATACTGTCTGGATTCTATAATTTAGTCATACGGTATTTTGAAGTCGTGGCTAAATAATAATTAAAAAAGACTTTCTTTAGTCACTTCTGAAAAGTGGTATTGATCAATTTCCGTATGACAGTTTTCCGTATGATAAGAATTGATCCCAGTCATTTCTACTATCTTTTGTATAAATACTCAAACCATTCGAGAATATTTTAAGGCGATTTTCTTTTTTGCCATTTGCTTGGGAGTGGTAGTGGGATGTCACTAATTGATTAATGTTGAGAAAACTCATTAAGTCCTTGGTGACCTAGGAAACAAAATTGCTTCCGTTATCACTCAATGCTGTGGTTGGGATGCAAAAATTCAAAATTAATTTTGCTAATGTTTTGTTTGTGGCGCACGCGCTTTGATTTTTAATACTTTTGCAAATGTAAGCCCAGTAAAATGATCAATTACACTAAGCAGAAATGTGTGCCCTTTGTTACAAATAGGTAAATCTCCGCTGGTTCCATACAAATCAAAAGAAATAATATCAAAAGGGTATTTTTCTGTTGGGATTCTTCCTATTGGGCGTTGGGGTATATTTGGGGATTGTTCTCAAATTACATGATTCGCATCCATCTATAAATTCGTTGAGTTTGGTTAATGCCGAGGGAACGGAAAAATATTGTTTTAATTTCTGGAAAGTTTTAGCTATTTCTAAGTGTCCGCCTGTATCCGAATGAAAAAACTCAAAAGCAGGTGTTACTAAATTCTGGGGTAATACTGGGATTATTGAAGTTTGATTTCTATTAGTATCGTCAGTTACTATCCTGCAGAGGATTTCTTCGTCTAAATCGTAATAAAAGTTGTCTATTTCTCTTCTTAGGGCTTTGAATTTATCGGATAACTTATCATCATTCACAAAATAGTTAATGAGCGTCAGACACATTTTATCCTTAATTTGGCTTGTTTTTATATTTGCTAGTGATAGAGGGCAATGAGTATTCTTGTTTTTTCTGTTTGAATTTTGGATTTATTCTTTTTGTGCTTCCGTTTATTGGGGTTGATGGCATTTATTTCTTCATTTTCATTATCTGAGGAGTTATTCTCGGGGAAACTACTAATGTAATCACAGAGAACATTTTGTTTACCCGTTAAATGTTCAAATTCGTAATCCTGATCCTGGATTTTCATTATCCATCTAGCTAAAATTGCCGTGGGATTTTTGAATTTGCTCAGGTACAGTTAGCTTTTATGGTCCGAACACAGCTTAAATTTTTGACCAACCATATGATGCCAAAATTTGTCCAATTGATGAATTATAGATAGTAATTCTAATTGTGTTTCAGAATAACTGCTTTCGCCTTTCGACAAAGTCCTATTTGAACAGCATATAACTCTCTATTGATCCTCAGGGGGTTTCTGCAGCTTGTCGGTGTTTTCTACGGGGATTATTTGAGAAAGGATTGCACCAATGCCCTGAGCCGAGGCATCAGTGGTGACCACAAATTGTCCTTTTTCAAAAATCAGGTAACGATAATATCGGTTCAGAAGTAAATGCCTTCTTGAGATTGTCTAAGGAAGTTTGAGCTTCCTGCGACCAGTTAATATTTTGGGGATTCCCTTTAGTTAGTTCCGTTAGAGCTTTTGCAATTTTGGCGTAATTACGTATAAATTTTCCAAAATAACCAGTCAAATCAAGAATTGCTCGCAATTGTTATATAGTTGTTGGGGGTTTAAGATTTTTTACGCAGTTTATCTTGTCGGGGTCTGGGGATATCTGACCTTGGGTTACTATTACTCCCAGGAATTTGATTTTAGGTTAAATTAAATTCATTTTTTCAGATCGACATTTCAAGTTGCCTTCCCTGAATTTTTCAAAGCCTTTGGCTAATGTGGCTAAATGATCCTCTGGGTTTTTTCTACGCATATTACATAATCCACAAAATGAATAATATTCTGTAAGCCTCGCAAAAAGTGTAACAAAGGTCTATATAATGCGCTTGAACTAGTCTTAAGTCTGAAGGTTACTCGTAAATATTCATCAGAACCACATTCCGTTGTAGAAAATGCCGTTTTCTAGACATCATTATCCGTTATCTTGACCTGGTGATACCCTTGCGTAAGATTCAGGGAGGTAAAAATTTTATTTTTGTTTGAGATGGAGTCAAGGATCTAGTCGATTCGGGGCAGGGGAAAATTATCATTGACTACTTGTTTATTTAGGGCTCTATAGTCTACTACGAGCCTAAGATCATTGTTCTTTTTTGGAAATAATATCAAGGGTGCCTAATACGGGCTTGTACTCGGGCATATAATATTGTTTCCCTCTAGGTCACGGATCTTATTTTTTAACCAATTTTTGTACGGGTCAGGGATACGGTAGGGGTGTTTGGCCACAGGCAATTCTGTAGTTTGGATACAGTGTTCATAGAACGGTATCAATCCAATATCTTCTTCACAGGTAGAAAATACATCTCTAAAGTTTCATAGTAATTCACATAATTTCTCTTTTAATTCAGCGTCTTTGATATGGTCTAGATTAAATTTTTCTAAGAATTGGGATCTTGTTAGTGGATACCTATCGCTTGAAGTACTAATGCTGTTAAATAAGTTCCTTTTGGAATTTTTATACTTATCTAGCTCGCGCTCAGAAATAACTTGTATTTCAATGAGACATGTTCCTTTTTTTCACTGTAATTGCATCATTCTCGTGGGTATTTTTTAACCAAATAAAATCTTCCCCTTTTTCATATAATATGATCTGTTCTTCACAAAACAGATTTTCAGGGATTTCTTTCGACCGGGACGCAAACCAAATTTTGGATTTATGATTTACTGGTTCGATCATTTGTGAGATCTGAACTCTTTGCATTGTTTTTTGGGGGATCTTTGTCTTAAGCACGGTAAAACCCATAATATTTTTCTCACGATTTATTTTCTATTAAATAACATTGGCGTTTTGTTGCGTCAAATCTTTCGCTAATGGGGTTGGTTTTAAGGGGGCCGCATTGAAGTTTAGTACCTCATTCCACAGCTCTGCTATTTTCATAAATTCTGCCTGCCTGTACTCCTGCATTTCCCCTATCTTTGCCTTTATGGACTCAATCCATTTGCAGCTGAAATTTCTCCTACAGGACGAGAAATGGGTACAAAAGATTTTATTCTATTCACTGTTGCTTCCCCTTTCTCCAAGCGTTGGAGAATAGGATCTGATGGATACATGAGTCTGTCATTGGCTACATCTAATGACAGTTTATTAGATTTTAGAAACTTAGCACTGATTATAGCCTCGTACGGAAAATTCTTGCATATTATGAAGTTGGTAGTGAAAATACTGTTATCTTTTGTCACATATAGACGTATTGAGCCTTTTGCATCCAGCCTATGCCCTGTGACACTAGTTAAACTGGAGATATTGAAACTTTTCTGTCGCTTAATATACGAGGGCAATTTATTAAACACACATGAGTTTATTATGTTAACTATCGCACCAGAATCCACTAGTGCTTTAAAATAAATATTTGCCACGCCAAAATCATTGAATATCGGGAACATATTATTATTATCACTAAAAGAAGGTACCATTATTGGATATGACCTATAAAAAATTCTGGCTCCCTTTATTGTCCTTTTTACTCTTCTAGGGGGCCTGATTCATTTCCCTGTGCATTGATTTGATAAGTTGGTGTTTGACATTGGGGTTCGGTGGGAACTTCCCTATTATGCTGATTGACGCTTGATTGTCGTGATCGCCAAGTATTGTTACGCGGGTTGGAATTTCGTGTGCCGACGGCCCGCGGCATTTATTCATTTCGCACTGACAAAAAATTTTCCAACGGATAAAAATTTCCTCTGTCATTACCCGTATTCCTATTAAATCTGGTTGGATACACTGTCCTTGAATTAAACTGGTATGCGTTCTGCCGAGTATTGGGGTTGGGGAAGCGATAATTATTTTGTCTGTTGGGGGGAGGGCTTGTAAACTCCAATCTCTGTTGGTAGGGGTTGCGGAATAATGATATGTGTGGGGGGTTACTCCTATAACTTACTTACTCATTGGCATTTAAGTTTGTTCTCCCGAACAAACGGTTATTATAACTGGGGGTTGCTGGTGCATAGTTGTTTCTAGAACGGCATTCCCTGGCAGTATGCCCTTGTCGATTACACGCATAGCATATAATTGAAGGGTCATTAACATAATTTGTTGTATTTTTGGGTACGGAACGTACAGTTCTTTGCCTGGCAGGGGTTTAAGGTCTATTTCTATTTGGTTTTAGAGAATTATCTCGTGAGAAACATGTGGGCGAAACTTCTCGTGATCGTCCCAGAGTTGATTCTCCTACGTTACTTATTCTGCACTTATCGTTATTTGCCACACTCGTGTCAATTTCTACCATTCTTTCTACTTCCTGAACTGCTAGGTCTAATATTTGAATATTTTTGGATATTATCATTCGGTATTGTTTGGGGCTCAGTCCTTTTAAGAAGGCATTTAGCACAATTTTATCGTATAAGCTACCAGATTCTTTCCCATATTTTGCCTCTATTGATACCATCACGTTATGTAGGTATTCCCTGACAGTTTGTGTTTCGTCAAAATATACTGTCCCGTGCATTAATTTGCGTGTTGAAATTGTCTCAACGAATCTTTCTCGGAACGCTTTCAGCAATTTCTCTACGGAGTTTATTGGGAGGTTATTATTTTCGCCTATAGTGTTTTCTATCTGTTTTAAAAATTGTAACGCTTGCCTTTTTGGTCTCACTAACAGCATGCCCATCAATTTTTTTTAAGGCCGCTTGAGTTACTTCTACAAACTGGTTAAATTGTATACTAAATTCATCTACGTCCGTATCTCCATTGTATGGGGGAAGGGATATTGAAATTTCCACTATTTTAGCAACAAGTTTTTGTTTTATTGAGGGATTTTTCACAATAATTTGAGAGGATACAATACTTTCTTTTCGACTGACCCTCGATTCTACTGTTAACTTATGAAAAATATGTTAATATAAGACAAGGTAATCAAAGAATTCATGGCAATGTAAAGTATAGTCAGAGCGAGTCGTCTCAATAGTAACCGAAACTATGAAAAACTTTATTTTATCGAATTATTTTGCTGATTTAAAATATATAAGTTTCATCAAGTTTAATGTTACCCATAAAAATTTACGAGCCTGAGAAAATTTGCCTTATTTTCAAAAAAAGGGGAAACACCAACAAAAAGTCACAGAATAATAATGAAAATCACACCATCAGATTCAGCGTATTTCAGAATTTTACTGTAGAAGTTTCAAGCTCCTATCTGCATAAATCTGGAATTTGGTATTTTTGCAAGAAGAAAGATCACGGATGCGTGTTTATTTGTTTTTTTTCCCAGGGGTGATCGTATTAACCCCTTGGTCCTTTAGGTTCGCAAAAGGTCTCATTGAAACGAAAACTAAAAGCTCCAGTGCCGTTTTTAATTAGAAACAAAAAAAATTAAAACGTAGAATCACTTATGCTAAAAAACTGCATTTTTGATGTCTTTTCATCGACTAATAACCATATATGACGTAATAAGTGTTGATATCTGACAACGATTGTGTAATAATAACCATATATGAAATAATGGGTGAAGTGACGCAAAAAATGAAAAAAAAAATCGTGTACAAGCTTGACGAATGACGTTATAATCGTATATAGTTACATAAAGGGTCGATTACTTGTCTGGGGTATAATGCCATACCGAGGATCGTCTTTTACTATTTCAACTAAGAAAAAGCCTGAGGCTTTTTCCTGTTTTTAATTTTTTTTAATTATCCGTGTTGCAGCAATAACTACCAATTTACGCAAAGGATCGATTATGTTCATTATAAATGGTGTCAGTCAAGGGGATTGTTTACAGTGAAGAACGAACCTTAACACATAGTAACAGAAACAATAATATCTTGGTTGTAGTGGTACCTAGCAACCTAGAGCAAGGAGTGGTATAATAACGATTAAGATAACTGAAACAAACATAAGAAACAATTTTCTACCGGAATAAAGGGTAAAAACTGGGGTGACAAAAGGTACAATGAAAAAATTAAAACCTCTGGGAGATTTTACCAACGAACTTGTAAGGACGCTTTTACAAATTACCTTCAGTAGTCCAAGGAAATGGCAAAAATGCAGACTGATTGTCACAAATTGATAATCATTTTACAAATCTTTTATAAGGATTATGAAAATCCGGGTTGCAGTGGTAGCTAGTAATCTAGGAAGAGATGATCACACTCCGTAGTAAAAAAAAGAAAATTTTCAATAACTTCTAGAAATAGAATCAGATAAGCAAACAAAGTACATTATTAGAAACGCCTTGTCTGAAAACCCTATATAGGAAACTTACCGTCCCTTGGCTCGAAGAGCAAAGGAAATATATTGGCTTGAAAATCAAGAAAAGTGGCTGCGACCACGATATTCTTCATCCGGGTTGCAATGGTAGCTAGCAACCTAGTAAGAGACGATCACGTCCAATGTTAAGAAATATAAAAACCCATAGTTCCTAACAAAGGAGTCAGATCAAAACAAAAAGTACACCATTAGAACCGCCTTGTCCGAAACCCCTGTATAGGAAACTTTCTGTCCCTTGGCTTGAACAGCAAGGGAAATATATTGGCTTGAAAATCAAGAAAATTGACTTTAACCACGTTATTCTCCCCAAACGGGATATTTTTTTCTTTTTTTCTTTTTTTTTCTTTTCCACAGATAGCTTGGCACTGGAACATCGTAGAGGGTTGTTCAATAGCTCATTTTAAAGGAAATTAATTGGGTTAAAAATCTATAGTAACTAAAATAAATTATTTCTAAAAGAGAATAAATTTTTCCACCAAAAACTGCATTTTTGATGTCTTTTCACACTGCAGTCTTTCAAACATAATCGTATACCAGCGGTAAGATTTGAAACCACGCCTCCGAAGAGACTGGTGGCTAACACCAGTGCCTTGGACCACTCGGCCAGGCTGCCTCTCATAAATAAATATATATATGTGAATTTGGGTTGCAGCAGTAGCTAGCAACCTAGTAAGAGACGATCAGTCCAATGCTAAGAAATATAACAAAACTCCTAAAAATAGAGTAAGATCAAAATTATAATAAAGATCGAACTCTTCCCTACATATATTACATAAGCGATCAATACAGTTCATTATAAATGGGGCCTATGCTAGTTTCATCAAATATAGCTGAAAACCAAGAAAAGAACAAACCACAGTACATAGTAAGTAAAAATCAAGATCATAAAATCAGTTATTGAATGGTAATTAGCTGCCTGACTCTTCAAGGCTCGTCTCTAAACATTCCAAATTAGAAAAAACCCATAGGCTTTTCCCTGTTTGTAATCCGTGTTGCAGCAGTAGCTAGCATACAAAGAGGATCAAAATAGTCCAGAATAAATGGAGACTATGGAAGTTTCATTATAATAAAGAACTAACTCTTGTCTCTACTAATCATAGTTCCCCTAAGGGGAGGGGTCGGATTGAACGAGTGATGCCCTCTTACATTACAATGCATGCTAGGTGTCTAAGAAACCAAAAGCAGAGAACGAAATTGATTTTCTCTAATAAAGCATTATCTTGAGAGATTTATTTATAAGTGACCGGTTTAGAGTATACTGGTTTGAATAATTCAACTTGTGGTGTGGTTTTTGTGTGTGTATTTTTATCCCTGAGTAAGAACATAAAGAAATTGACTTCTATCACTGCCTTAAACAGCATAACATGTTTAACTATAATTACATAATAACTTTAGCGATTCTGAACTGAAAACTAAAATTTCTTTTGAAATATAGGACAACAATATAGAGATACGCAATTTACGGGTTAAGCAAAAAACAAGTTTGGTTCCAGGACACAAGTATAACTTTAAACTGAGACATGAAATAAAATTACTTTATTTAAATTACAGGCAATACTCTTGTTTAACTTCACAAATCCATTTTTTTGTTTAAACCCCTAAAAGAATTACTGCATTTTACACACCTATATCTACATGTTTTTTTATAAGGTTAAGCACAACAATTGCTACTACAGTGTTATAGAAAAGGTAGTTTTCCTTAAAAAAATTATTCTTGTAATTAAGTATTTCTTATAATTTTATCCTGTCGAAAGATATGCGTGTATAAATCTTGCATTCACTTATTAAGTCATATATGGTTATAACCATTACAATTATAACATCATTCATCAAGCTTGTAAACGAAAATGCGTTTTTTTGTCAAAATTGATTGATTTTAAAAACTCTTTTATTTTTAATTACAAAAGGCACCAGATGTTGCAATTTGAATGTACAAGTTTCAAGAAGAGAAAAACATCATGCAACAAGTTTCACGAACAAAATCTGCATGCGACAACCGTGAATAAAAATCAGCACACAAGTACTTAGACAAACAAAATAAGTTTCACGATGAGAAATATCAATGTACAAATTTTACGAAGTGGAAAATCAATGTTCAAGTTACAGGAAGAAAAAACAACATGTAAAGTTTCACGTACCAAAATCAGTTTTCAACAAGTTCTTTAGGTGTGATAATGCTTTTCTCGGTGCCTAAGACTTTATTAATTTTAACTTTATGCATACTCCAATACCAAACAATATTTTATATTAGCCGCACTCCTCATTTGGTACTCGTTTATAATAGCGACCACATCCAAGAAATTAAGCTAGGTCAATCGAATCAATCGACTTGAGAAAGGATGAATATATCCTAATCATGTTCTAAGATTTATATAATTTGTCGTGGTAGTCACCATTCCCTCAGACTTTCCTTTAGTTTATAAGCGATTAAAATTATAATCCTTTGAACTTACTTGAATCAAATGACTTCTGAAGGTTGAATATATCTTGATATTCTTGCTCAAGTATGAATTATGCAAATGAAATACCTTTCTGTAATATAGAATAAATTACACAATTTCAGCACTATAGAATAAATTTCGTACCATCAGTATTGCAGAATAAATTATGTTCAATCAGTGTCTATTGATACAATTTACTCCCTCAGGCTGTAAGCTCCGTATTGTAGATCATTATGGCCAGAGTATAATCGGTTCGGTAGGTTTATGTGATGTAAGTTCCAAATGTAAAAGTAGTGAAAGGCCAATCTGTTCAATCGCACAGTCCCCCCACCGTACCAACGCACAGTACTCCCTTACTATGTAAATGAAAGAGTGCGCAGAGTACTCCCTTACTATGTCAATGACAGAGAGTGGACAGTACTCCATTATAGTGTCAATTAAAGGAAGTGCACAGTACCCTACTATACAAACGGATGACCAAAAGGTGACCAAAAGGTATTGAGATTGTGCACAAAGTAGAAAATTGCAATTGTTATCTTAGTCTATAGATGGTAGTGGGAGTATCAAGAATTAGAATGATTGGATTTGAGAAACAGAAGATCTTACGGTATCTAGTCAAATTGGAAAAATGTTTGATGTTAGATGATGACTTTCTGGAATTATCTCTTCAACGGAAAATATTTTCTCTAGAAATGCTTAACAGTATAATGGAAACTGATTCCTCATCTTTTGACTATTGTATGAAGCTTATGCGTAGTGAATCAAATGCATTTACTCAATTTATTGATATATTAATTGAAACGAAACAAACTGACATTGTGATTCTGATTTTATCCACTACCTAGAAATTCATTCTTTAAAACAATAGGAATTAAGTTTTTGTGAGGATACTCAATTACTTCTCCTCCTCCTCCTGCTCCTAGAAGACATTGTGTTTTTTATTAATTTTGAGTCAGTTTCTTTTTGGCAGTGAGACGGACAACATCGAAAAAGTGTATCATACTTGTTCACTATGTTTATATACTTTGGGCAGCTGGTTATCATATTAGAACTCTACTACAGTTGATGACTGTAATGAAAAGCGTAGACTATGCAATCCGTGTAAATTGCATAAAGGATATGCTGTACAAATTAAAGACTGTAATACCTGTCTTGAAAAGACTTCTGACTCTCATCCTAATGGATATCTATGCTCCAATCGTCACTTTGATAAGTGTGACCAGTGGGAAAATACTTACCCTGGTATGATTGGAAAAAACCCTAAATGTGAATTCAGTTTATTTCTACAGGATTGGTATCGTCGTGGATTTAAATTGTATTGGGAAGAAGAATTTGGAGGACGTTTCAGTTGTAAAAACATGAATAGTGTATGGTTCCTGTGTCATCATTGTGAGGACAATGCTAGTAATGATTATAAACCTAGCGATTTTTATTTTGCTCTGACAGAAAGTGATTCTTCATACGAGAATATTGTGTGCGACATTACTTCAAATAATCAGATAGAAACAGGTGAAATTTTTAATATGAATCGTAATAGTATCATTGACTTCACAAGAAGATTTGATAAAAATGAAGTTACAATATATTTGGAAAATGTGACCCTTACTTTGCACAACAGGATCAGTACAAGTTGAATCCCAATGCCCGTTGCGATTCCAACAATAAAATGCAACTGGAAGAGGTTTTTTTTACTATGGAGGAGGAGGGTAGCATGGAGAAGTTATTGTTGTCTTTGATAAAAACAGCGAACGGTGCAATTTCACGGTTGGTGATCTGCCACCCCTAATCGTTTTCGACGACGACTATGAGTATGACACTCTAAATGATTATGAAGAAGAAGAAGAAGAAGAAATCTAAACAATGAAGACAAAAGACTTTTTTTTATAGTGCATATATATTTTATTAATAAACAAATTCACATACATTTTTAAAACACTTTATTTTTAGGGCACTGAAATCGATGTTATACAGGTCTGAGAGGGTATTTTCTACTAGAAAGTCATTCAAACGTGGACTGTGTACATAAAGGTTGAGAAATTCACTGAAAGTATAGTCACGACATCGAAAAATGAAATAAAGTAATGCATGAAAACCACAGCTTTTGGTCGATAAATCTTGTACTCGCATCCGATTTTGAATAATTTTCTTCCCACTTCCTTCAAGGTAGTTTTTTATGTGTGGTGTGTAGAATGTATATGGTAGATCAAGAGGATCAAAAAATTCTATATTCTTTGCTGTTTGAAAGATGCATAGCCAATGACCCGTCTGCACAGTCGATGAACTAGTATTAACAATGATAATGGTTTTGTTAACAGTATGAATATAATCAAGGATATTTGAGGGTATATAATAGGATTTGTATTTGGACATAAAAGGATCCATGTTAAATACATCGATTATTTGAGTGGTGTTCATGGTGCCAAGTCTAATAGAACACTACCGTTGGGGGTAATTTCCCAATAGGTTTCAAATTGATTGAGTTAGATTAATGTTACACTCTCTGTCATTGGTTTGTCAAAGGTACACTATAAACGTACAGTACCCGTTCGGACAATACTCATATCTTGAGTACCAGACAAGTCCAAAACAATGATACCATGACTTTTTGCGAACATTAAATCGGTAATACCATTTTCATAAATGGTTGGATATCCTGGAATAATCAAAACGTCACCAAAAGACAAACGAAATCGTAGACAGCATAAAATTCAAATACGTTTCATCAGATCCATCCCTATTAAAAGTGAGAGGAAAAAGCTACCATATATCCCTGTAAGGTTTTCTAATCTAAAACATGATATACTTTTCTTTGAAAATTGTCTCTTTAAAAATAAATTTTAGCTTTAAATTGGTAAGAAACTTATAATTATAACTACATTAAAAGAAATGTTAACTTGAATATTGAAAGCTTAGAAAGTAATTACTAAATAGTGGAAAGGGGGTTTTATGCAAGTAAAATCAACTGTGTTTTTTTTCGAAGACATTATTTTGAATTGTAACTTAAAAATTGTAGAGTTTATTTTTTTAAGAAAGTATTTTGAATGTAAACTTCAAAAATTTACATGTTTTTTTAAAGAAAATTACATGTGATTTTTTCTATGCACCATTTTAAATGTAAATTCAAAAATTGTAGGGGGGGGGGGGTTTCAAGACAGCTTTTTGAATGTAAACTTAAAAATTTTATTAATTTTTGAAAGAAATTTATGAATTTATGCTGTAAAATTGAATATTTTAAACGTCAGTAAACTTTTGCTTATCTCATTGAAACACTAAAAACTATTTACTAAAATAAAATAATTATTGACTTTTGAAGCAATCCCTTAAAAGTGTAAAAATCACTGATTGTAAAGCTTCCATAACTTTCAGTTTTGTTTAATTACCTATCTCACAGGCAATAGCCTATATTCGTAGCTTACTATTATTCCCTTAAGATTGTTTCTAGGATAAAAATGTTTTCTGTGGACAAAGCTTTTATGAAGAACCTTGACAGACTCCTGAAAGAAGGAACAAATATATACAATATTCATATATTCTGCAATGTTTAATATTTTTAATATTTCGCAATATTTAATACATAAAGTGATCCATGTTAAATACGATCAATTATTTGATTGGTGTTCATGGTGCCAAGTCTAATAGAACACTACCTTCGGGGATAATTTCCAAATAGGTTTCAAATTGATTGAGTGAGATTAATGTTACACTCTCTGTCAATGGTGATACTCCCACTACCAACTATAGACTAAAATAACAATTGCAAGTTTCCACTTTGTGCACAATCTCAATACCTTTTGGTCACCATTTGGTCATCCACTTGTATGGTACGGGTGCTGTGCGCTTCCTTTAATTGACACTATAATTAAGTACCGTCTGCTCTCTTTCATTTATATAGTTAGGGAGTACTGTGCGCTCTCTTTCATTGACATAGTAAGGGAGTAATGTGCACTTGTATGGTGGGGGGACTGTGCGATTGAACAGATTGACCTGTCACTACTTGTAAGTTCCAATTTAAGTTCCAAATATTTAGTTGCTCTACTACTTTTGATTAATGGCTTTCGTCACAATCCTTCCCCTTACAAAAACATTTATCGTTCTTGATACAATTCCAAACTTCCTTACACTGATTTTGTAAGGTTAACGTATATTAATTTATTAATCAATTCATTTTATTTCATTAATTTTGTTCGCTTAATTAAATATTTTTAATTAATTAAATATTTAATTTTTTAAAGTAATTTTATTCAATTAAAGAAAATAGTAGTAAATTTATAAGTTTGTTTACTACAATTACTACCATAACTGTTATAATATTTTTTTTAGTAATAGAAGCGGAAGACAGTTGCCTACTTATCATTCAGAGATGTTGTTATTGGCTGAGAAAATTACTATATTCTTGTGAAATCAATTGTCTTCTTTAATTTGGTTTTTAACTGCTTTTTCAAAGAAAAGAATTCAGTCTTAGTGTTTGAAAGATTAGACTCTTATATTGTTTTCATGGGACGCTTCCTGAAGTTCGAGAGCTCACTTTATGTATTAAATATTGCGAAATATTAAAAATATTAAACATTTCAGAATATATGAATATTGTATATACTTGTTCCTTCTTTCAGGAGTCTGTCAAGGTTCTTCATAAAAGCTTTGTCCACAGAAAACATTCTTATCCTAGAAACAATCTTAAGGGAATAATAGTAAGCTAAGAATATAGGCTATTGCCTGTGAGATAGGTAATTAAACAAAACTGAAAGTTATGGAAGCTTTGCAATCAGTGATTTTTACACTTTTAAGGGATTGCTTCAAAAATTCAATATTTATTTGATTTTAGTAAATAGTTTTTAGTGTTTCAAAAAGATAATAAAGTTTACTGACATTTAAAATATTCAATTTTACAGTATATATTCACAAATTTACTTTAAAAATAACTAAAATTTTTAAGTTTACATTCAAAAAGCTGTTTTGAACCCCCCCCCTAGAATTTTTGAATTTACATTTAAAATAGTACATAGAAAAAGGCACTTGCAATTTTATTTACAAAAACATGTACATTTTTGAAGTTTACGTTCAAAATACTTTCTTAAAAAAATAAACTCTACAATTTTTAAGTTACAATTCAAAATAATGTCTTCGAAAAAAAACACAGTTCATTTTACTTGCATGAGACCCCCTTTCAACTATTTAGTAATTACTTTCTAAGCTTTCAATATTCAAGTTAACATTTCTTTTAATGTAGTTATAATTATTAGTTTCTTACCAATTTAAAGCTAAAATTTATTTTTAAAGAGAAAATTTTCAAAGGAAAGTATACCATGTTTTAGATTGGAAAACCTTACAGGGATATACGGTAGCTTGTTCCTCTCACTTTTAATAAGGATGGATCTGATGAAACATACGTATTTGAATTTTATGCTGTCTACGATTTCGTTTGTCCTTTGGTGACGTTTTGATTATTCCAAGATATCCAACAGTTACCAATGGATACAGCTATTCCTAGGGTTGGTGGTATCTGGGGGAAAAATTATTACAGCCCCTTTTTGACTCAAATAAAAGCAAAAAAAGAATTAAAGTGAAAAATTAAATCAAAGTGGGTAATTTCCAAAACACAACACCTCCCCCTCTCTTTGGCACCCGGGGCAGTTGACCCCTCCTCCAAAGAATGGCTCTGCCAACAGACCTTGAATATTCAGGCTGAAAGCTCCTGGGGTCGTCTAAATTTGGTTCCCTATAAGATTTCATCATGCCAATGAATTACCTCCTGTCCAGAATATATAAAGCTTGTTTGAATAAGTTTAAATATTTAATCAGTGCACTACCTGCAAGAAAAATTCTTTTACATGCCATATAATCCGATCAAAGGCTTAAATTTCTTATTGCTTTCTCTAGAACCCTAGAAAGTTGTCCCCTTTATTACAGGATATCAGCTTTCTTCATTCCATCTTTACAAAATGAACCATTGTAGACGAGGGTTCACTATAACGGGGAGCAGCCAAGATTCTTAAAAAAAATAAAATCAACTTATTGATGTTACAACAAGGAAAAAAGAGTTAAACGAGTTAAACTGATTGCCTAATTTGTTTGATAGGCAATCTTTTTCCAGACTAAATTACTTCGATATTTTGAAAATCAATCAACAGTATTTGTGTCAATTCAAGGAAACTGGGGGAGGGGTAGAATATACTTTTAAAAGTTGAGAGAATAATTTTTTGTTTCTATTTCTTTTCAATGAAAATATCAATAACGTAATTTTCTAATAGGAACGCAAAAAAAAAGTATTTTAAAAATCTAGAAGAGAAAGGTGAAAATTCTAGAAGAGATAGGGACAAACAGGGGGAATGGAAATAAAAAAAATGTTTGAATATTAAAAGAAAACTCCAAAAGTTTATTCTGCAGTTATTCTAGCAAGCGATTTTCTAGCTATTATACAACTAACTTCCGATCATATCCCACCTCTTTTTGCAGATATGATTTAACCTTTGTTAAATAGATGGTGGTAGCAAAAATATACATTCTTTATAGTGTCTCTAGCTGAAAGAATATTTATCATAAGTTGTCTACAATATTTCATAATGAACGCA